>JAVJIF010031452.1:0-314015 GCA_038442645.1 Agave tequilana
TTTTTTCATGAAGCTTGAAATTGATGACAGCAACTTGGAGGCTATATTTTTTTCAATTATTCTTTAAATTCTGTCCACTTTAGGCGGGACAATTTTTTTTGCATTGATAATTTTTTGCAGAGATAAATTTTTTGCATGGATGCTATATTCTGTCCACCCTTCTTTAAGTTTTTTGTCCACTTTTCTCTAATATACTATACTAAAAAAAACTACTCTTATTACATAATGATACGAGTCTATTGACTTGAATTCAAGACTTTTTGTTTAATATTCTATCCACCTTCTCGATAAATTATCCACCTTATTTAATATTTTGTCCACCTTCTCATCAATTATGTCCACGTTCGTTAATTTATTATCCATTTATTCTAATATAATGTTCACCTACTCTAATAATTTGTCCACCTTGCCAATGATTTTGTAACCTTCTCTACAATTTTGTCCACGTTCTCCAAAACTGTGACGAATTTCTCTAATATTTTATTCAGAGTTTTTAATATTCTAATATTCTGTCCAAAGTTCTAATATTTTGACCACATACTCTACAATATTTTATCCACTTTTCAAAAATTTTGTCCAACTTCTCTAATATTTTGTCCACTTTTCAAATATTATGTCCCCCTTTTTTAATTTTTGTACACCTATTTTAATTTTTCAATTTGTCCAAAATTCTTTTCAAGTTCTCTAATATTTTATCCACCTTCTCTTATATTTTGTCTATTTTCACAATATTTGTCCACTCTCTCTAATATTATGTCCACTTATTCTAAAAAAATTATTTATTTTTTCATTTATTTGTTTGTACTTTTTTATTTTATTAATTTAAATATCTTATGTATATATTATACTAAATTCAATAATGATATGTGTCTATTAATAACTTGAATTCAAGCTATTTTGTTTAACATTCTTCCACTCTGCCCACCTTTTAAAATTTTGTCCCCCTTCTTTAATATTCTATCCACCTTCATTAAAATTTTGTCCCCTTCTCTAATTTTCTGTCATCTTATTCTAATATACTGTCCATCTATTCTAGTATTTTTGTCCACCTTGTGACTGTTTTTATCCACCTTCTAAACAATTCGTGAGCGAAATTACATCAAAATCATCAAATTATCACAAAATCAGCACAAAATCCAAATCAAATTACCTCAATTGCATCAAAATTTTGAAATTACATTAAATTTCCTCTAATTCATAATTACAAAAGTACATCAAATTCCAAAATTATAAAAATAGAAATCTTTCTACTTAATTAGAATATTAGAAATTTTGTCAACCTTCTCTATAATTCTATCCACCTTCACTAAAATTGAGACCAATTTCTCTAATATTTTATCCAGAGTTTCTAATATTTTAATATTCTGTCCATATTTTCTAATATTCGACTACATACTCTCTACTATTTTATCTACTTTTTTAATGATTTTTCCACATTCTCTAATATTTTGTTCCCCTTTTCAAATATTCTGTCCCTTTTTTCTAATATTTTGTACACCTATTTTAATTTTTCATAGCTTCTTTAATATTTTGTCTACCTTCTCAAATATTATGTCCACTTTCACTATATTATGTCCACTTATTCTAATATTTTTTATTTATTTTTCACTTATTTGTTCGTACTTTTTTATTCTATTAATTAAATATGTAATGTATATATTATGCTAAGTTCAATAATGATATGAGTCTAGTAATGACTTGAATTCAAGCTATTTGTTAACATTCTTTCACTCTTCCCACCTTCTAAAAAATTCTGTCCAATTCACCTAATTTTCCCAATTTCTCTAATGTTTTGTCCACTTATTCTAATATCCTGTGTCCATCTGCTCTAACATCTCTGTCACTTTGTGATTTTTTTTATCCACCTTCAAAATAATTTATGAGCAAAATTACATCAAAATATCAAATTACCTTAAAATCATCACAAAATCCAAATCAAATTACAGATTCCTCTCCACAAAATGAATACTGACGAAGGCAAATCCCTGATTGCCTCATCCTCTAAAGTGATAAAGGCAAATCTCTGATTACCTCGTCTTCTCACAGGAAACGGTGCAAATACTCTAATAAGGGTAAAGCTCCTTGCTGTTTCACCAAAACAAACTCCTCTCACTGTTCCCCAAAGATTAGTCTTCTTTGAAGACGACCGTTCAAGAATTGTTCAAGATATGATAAGATATCTCCCTTCCGCACTCTCTGATCACATATTAGAATTACCCTGTACTAGTGAGACCCGACTAATCCATCAAATAAACCAACTTCACCACACATTTCCTCACGGCTCTATTCTGGTGAAAGAACAAGGTATTCCAGCCTCCGACTCATTTTATTTCCAGGAGCTCTTCGCTTACACAAAATCTGGGCTATCGAAAATGGTCTTTGTTATGGACTAGTAAAACTAGAAAAAATTCCTCCTTGTAATCAAAATCCTCTCCCTCTTCCTCAAGCAGTTCCAAGTTGTACTCCTACTTCCTGTTGTATCCAATTTCAAAGATCATTAGATCTAATCAACCGTTGTAAGTTCCTGTTCTCTCTGTAATTCAATTTTAATATTCCATCTTTATTATACACTGTGTCTAAAGCTCTCACATATCATTTAGCACTGCATATTTAACAAAATTTTCAAAAAAGTTACTGTAGCAAAGTTACTGTTCAAATTTACTGTAGCCTACCCGTTTGGCCTTATTTGGCTTCTTTAAAGCCTAAATTAAGGCCAATCAAAGTTGAAAGTTTGACTTTTGGTCAAACTTCAAAATTAAGACAAGAAACAAGTGTAATTAGCAGTAATTGTACATAGAAAATAGGTAATACCACTTTCGTCTATTGGAAAACTATGTAAAACTACTCTTGACTCTTAAAAACCTTGTTTTCTCTCTGTTTGGGCCCTATTCAGCTCTTATAAGGCTTAATTCAGACTAATCAGGTTTGAAAGTTTACTTTTGGTCAAACTTCCATATTAAGACTAGAAACAAGTTTAATTAGTAGTTGTATATAGAAACTATGTAATACTACTCTCAGCTCTTGAAAATCATGTTTTCTTCTCGTTTGAGCCCTGTTCGGCTCTTATAAGGCCTAATGCCAATCAGGCCTGAAAGTTTGTCTTTTTGTTAAACTTCCTAATTATGAGTAGAAACAAGTTTAATTCATAGTAATTATCTATTGAAACTATATAATACTACTCCCGACTTTTGAAAACTACATTTTCTCCATGTTTGGGCCCTATCGCCTCTTATAAAGCCTAGTTCAGGCCAATCGGGGGTGAATGTTTAACTTTTGATCAAACTTCCTAATTAAGACTAAAACAAGTTTAATTAATAGTTATTGTACATCGACACAAAGTAATACCACTGACAGCTCTTGAAAACTAAGTTTTCTACCCGTTTTGGCCTTATTTGGCTTCTTTAAAGCCTAAATTAAGGCCAATCAAAGTTGAAAGTTTGACTTTTGTCAAACTTCAAAATTAAGACAAGAAACAAGTTTAATTAGCAGTAATTGTACATAGAAAATAGGTAATACTACTTTCGTCTATTGGAAAACCATATTTTCTCCCCTTTTGATTTTGATATTGAATATCTTAAAGGTTCAAATAATTCTTTACCACAGATTCATAATGGACAAAGGAAAATCTCCTATCCAGAAGACAGTCAATCCTAAAGATTATGAAATAAAAATCTCATCTCTTTCAACATCTCCCATTCAAAGTCACAACAGATTCCAAGTCCTTGGTAACTTTCCTCCTCTTCCCTTTGCTGTAACAACTCCAACGAAGACTCAAAATACTCCACGACCCCAATCTGATTCATCCCCATACTTCACCAAGAAAAATCCTGAGTATTTGATCCTCACCAACTTCACCGAAATCCCAGATTACAAAACACTCTGTTCATTCATAAATAAACTCCTACCAGCTGGCTGCCAGTGGCTCCCAGATGATCCACTCAAACCCAAAGATATTACGAGCTAGTCCTCATGACTCTGGTTCAATAGAGCTTTATCATACCATGGATAAGAACGATCCTGACAGGATCTCTTACTCCAAATGCGTCATCAAGAAAATCATTCGACCAATAGAATGGGCATCTCTTTTCTACCACAAGGGAATTCACAATCAACTACATTCCGAAAGGATATACTTATCATGACTACAGAATGGCCTGGTATTGGGCATTCCTCCTCAGACCCTTCGATCATTCATGGTTCTTCACCTTCCATACCAATTGTCATACAGAAATCCCAGTATGGTTCTATGAATGGTGGCATTCATACGGGCCTACAACCAATATACTACCACCGACAGCACTCAAAGGCTTCAACAGGTACCTCTTCCAAGCCAAAGGATTGCATTACATCAAAACGGTTCAATACTACAAAGAATTCAAAGTACCATGGATTTTCTGCTGGAGCTACCAAATCACACAACACTACAGTGCTACAGACAAATTCCAATGAGTTTAGTCAGGGAATTCAAAATCAAATGGTGGGACAAGTTCAACAAAATCTATGCTCAGAATCAACAGTTGGCGAATTCCTCGACTCAGGCAAAAAATCCAACATCAAATTCAACAAGTCTCTAAACACTCGGACTCCCCAAAACCCTTTCCTAAAGCTTCAACGACAATCCGAGAAGATTCAGACTCTGAAGATGAATTCCAACAATTTCTAAAATTCCAGGAATTCAAAAAGATGCAAAAGCAAATCGCCAAATCACGAAGCAGCTCCACTGCATCCTCCTCACCCATTGATCCAGCACTTGACCCCATAGGAGGTCAAGATCCATTTGATATGTGAATATTTCAAATATCACCTTGTATAAACCATCCTTCGCTAAAAAAAAAAAAAAAAAAAAAAAAAAAAAAAAAAAAAAAAAAAACTTGGAAGAAGATTATTCAACAAAAGAAGCAGCAACAAAAGAAGCAGCACTCAAAAGATCAGCATTTTCTCAGCACTCAAAAGAAACAGCACTCAAAGCAGGCTCCGACCAAAGACGAAAAGACTCAAAGCTGCAATATTCCCTAAAAAGCATCCAAAGACAGATTCCTCTCCAGACAAAGGACGACATGACTCAAAGTGACAGATTCCTCTCCGAACCGACAAAGGATGAAGTGACTCAAAAGGTGACAGATTCCTCTCCAGACAAAGGACGACATGACTCAAAGTGACAGATTCCTCTCCGAACCGACAAAGGATAAAGTGACAGATTCCTCTCCAGACAAAGGACGACATGACTCAAAGTGACAAGATTCCTCTCCGGAACGACAAAGGACGAAGTGACTCAAAGCTGCAAGATTCCAAAGCCGACAAAGTAAGAAATGACACAAAGCGGATTCCTCACCAACTTATCAAGAGGACTCGACTCTCCCCCTATAAAAGAGAGGCCTCCTCATCCATTGAAGGCAGAGCTAATTCCGAGTTAGAAAAACAGAGAGCCAAAAAACTAGAAAAAATTCCTCCTTGTAATCAAAAATCCTCTCCCTCTTCCTCAAGCAGTTCCAAGTTGTACTCCTACTTCCTGTTGTATCCAATTTCAAAGATTATTAGATCTAATCAACCGTTGTAAGTTCCTGTTCTCTCTGTAATTCAATTTTAATATTCCATCTTTATTATACACTGTGTCTAAAGCTCTCACATATCATTTAGCACTGCATATTTAACAAAATTTTCAAAAAAGTTACTGTAGCAAAGTTAGTGTTCAAATTTACTGTAGCAAAGTCACTGTTCATTTACTGTTCATACGTACGGTACTGTTCATATATACATTCACTGTTCATACATTCACTGTTCATATACTGTACTGTTCACTGTTCATACACAACGAGAATTCAAAGTTCTAAAATAAATCTTAGTCTATATCATATCTACCCTGACGACCAGCCTGTCTTGACCCCTGGGTTCCCCTGGTATCAGAGCCAAGTTTCTTGCTTGTTGGTTAGCATAAGTAGGTAATAACTGACTTGTTGAATTTAGTAGGCGTTGGCAAGCGTTGGTAAGCTTGTAAGTCCGTTGGTAAGCCCGTTGAGATTAGGGTGTTCCAGGCATTGTGTTCCCGTGTTCCAGTCTACTGAAAGGTCAACCCCATCAGTTCATTACACACAAAGTGATGACCAATATTGTTAGAAGAATGTTTCTAGGTTCCAGTTCGACCTCAGGATCAAACAGAAAGGTAGTAAGAAGTAGAGAGATATAGTTCATGAACATTTTTTAGAATGGAGAATTCCCAGTGAAAGAATAGAGAATATTTACAGTATAGGCACCTTTGACTTTAAAACTTCATATGCTATAAAAATTCACGAAGAAACATTCAATATCCAAAATAAATCCCAAACCATTCATCTATTATCCAAACTTGCATTGGAAGAATTCATTAAAAAGGGATTCCGTTATATTCATTTTGGGTTAGTACAGGTAGCTATCAAACCACTAGTCCATACTGGTGTGGACACACCTGTCTACACAGCCCTACGGGACAAAAGGTTAAAAAGATATAAAGCATCCATCCTATCTATGATTCAAACTAATATATGTAATGGACCAGTATACTTCAACTGTATGCCTAATTATTCAGTATCCTTAACAGATCCATTATTCCTAAATTCATTAATCTTAGACGTCCACTTGCAAGGTGATGAGTTCGAAAAATTCACCGAACAAGTATCAGTCATGTATAAGCTATATTATAAATTAATGAGTTCTCAGATGAACCCAAAATTCAAAATGATAGGATCCCGTACTCAGAAGAAACTGTTATCCTTCAGATAGAAGCAGAACAGTCAAAGACTTTTGTTCCCAAAAGACTAAAATGGGATGAGATAACCATTCCAGAAGAATTCAAAATAGAGAACCCTCAGACCCCTAGAGACATAGAGAGGACTGAGATCTCAGATATAATAGAAGAAGACGATGGGACAGTATTGATTAGATTCAACTCTGTTAAAGAAAGGCCTTCAACCTCCTTTAGATATGTCGAACCCAGTAGAAATTCATGTTCTGAATATTCATTCCAACAACCCATTAGAGTATTCCATAAGTCACCCCTTCCAGAAGTTAATCAAGAAAACTACTCTCCAACATCATCACCAATGAGGCCAGAATTTACTGGAGAAATTAATATGATTAAAAAACCGTTCATTAGCGATAGCTTTAATCTTATGCAAGAGTTTCGAGAAGAGTCCAAACATTTTGATTGGTTCTCAAAACTCCATAGGACTTACCAAGAACAATTGACAAAGAATTGGATTAGCGATATATGGGAACATGAAATTAATTTCAACTTTGAAATATGGTTACAATATTACTTAGTAAAACAAGGCATAGAAGACCCTTTCAATCAATCCCAGATTAATGTTCAGACCAGCCTATACAAAAAATGGCAATTAACAGATGGAAACATTGTGACTTCAATTCATCCTCCACTACAATCTATCAAAATCCCAACCACTGAAGGAGAAGTAACCGCTTCACCTTTCAAAAGGGGAAAAAATAATAACGAACCAGTCAACATTGAAGATATTAAAAAGGTATATCATCAGAACAACTATTCAAACCAAATGTTACACACCATAGCGCATCAAGTTGATTCCTTATCCACAGAAATTAAAGGAATTCAAAAAGAGTCAAAATCTAAATTCCCACTAAGTTATTCGGCACCACATTTCCAGCCAACAAGTTTGCCTGTAGAAAATGTCCGACCAATGAACCTATTAGGACAAATAACTCAAGCTTTAGAAAAAATAATGAAAACATTCCAAGCACGTCAAAAATAAATATTATACAAGAACAGGATGATTCAGAATCCGAATCTACAGATAGCTCAGATATTCATTAATACAACAAATAAACCAAATAGAAGACAGTATCCAGGAAACAAATCCCAATCAAGAAATTAATCGAATTAATACAAGATATAAGAAAAGCAACAATTCATATAGAAATAATTGGAAGAACGACTACAATAACGACTGGCGAAAAGGCCAGACTAGGAATTATTACCCAAGGCCAACACCTCCAGACATCCAATATGAGGAAAAGGCTATATTCAAATCAAGCTATGATGGTACTTCTGTCTACGAATGGAATATAGACGGAAAGAGTGAGTATGAAATACTCAATACATTACAAGAAATAGGTATGGCAGTAACGGCCTATAAAACAAACCGCTTACCTGAACAAAACGCTACAGTCTACATAGTCACTGGTTTTACTGGGCAATTAAAATATTGGTGGGATAACTCATTAACCCTAGAAGAAAAACAAACAATTCTGAATCACGAAATAGAAGTAGAAGACGCTCAAGGAACAATTACAAAGAAAAATGATTCTGCCAGTTTTCTCATAATTACTATAGCAATACACTTTGTAGGAAATCCTGCAGAAGAACTAGGATCTTTAAACATATCCCTTACTAATTTAAAATGTCCAACCCTTACTGACTTCAGATGGTATAAAGATATGTTCCTAATCCTTTTGAGTCAACCCAGAATGGATAAATTTGAGTTAAAAATGGTATTCCTAATATTATATCAGTATTCAAATTTTCAATAACAATGAATTGGTGTTTGAAACAATTTTCTCATTACATATTGAACAGTGACTTTGCTACAGTAAATTTGAACAGTAACTTTGCTACAGTAACTTTTTAGAAAATTTTGTTAAATATGCAGTGCTAAATGATATGTGAGAGCTTTAGACACAGTGTATATAAAGATGGAATATTAAAATTGAATTACAGAGAGAACAGGAACTTACAACGGTTGATTAGATCTAATGATCTTTGAAATTGGATACAACAGGAAGTAGGAGTACAACTTGGAACTGCTTGAGGAAGAGGGAGAGGATTTTGATTACAAGGAGGAATTTTTTCTAGTTTTACTAGTCCGTAATAAAGACCATTTTCGATAGCCCAGATTTTGTGTAAGCGAAGAACTCCTGGAAATAAAATGAGTCTGAGGCTGGAATACCTTGGTTCTTTCACCAGAATAGAGCCGTGAGGAAATGTGTGGTGAAGTTGGTTTATTTGATGGATTAGTCGGGTCTCACTAGTACAGGGTAATTCTAATATGTGATCAGAGAGTGCGGAAGGGAGATATCTTATCATATCTTGAACAATTCTTGAACGGTCGTCTTCAAAGAAGAGTAATCTTTGGGGAACAGTGAGAGGAGTTTGTTTTGGTGAAACAGCAAGAAGAGTACTTTGAATTCTTTGTAGTATTGAACCGTTTTGATGTAATGCAATCCTTTGGCTTGGAAGAGGTACCTGTTGAAGCCTTTGAGTGCTGTCGGTGGTAGTATATTGGTTGTAGGCCCGTATGAATGCCACCATTCATAGAACCATACTGGGATTTCTGTATGACAATTGGTATGGAAGGTGAAGAACCATGAATGATCGAAGGGTCTGAGGAGGAATGCCCGATACCAGGCCATTCTGTAGTCATGATAAGTATATCCTTTCGGAATGTAGTTGATTGTGAATTCCCTTGTGGTAGAAAGAGATGCCCATTCTATTGGTCGAATGATTTTCTTGATGACGCATTTGGAGTAAGAGATCCTGTCAGGATCGTTCTTATCCATGGTATGATAAAGCTCTATTGAACCAGAGTTAATGAGGACTAGCTCGTAATATCTTTGGGTTTTGAGTGGATCATCTGGGAGCCACTGGCAGCCAGCTGGTAGGAGTTTATTTATGAATGAGCAGAGTGTTTTGTAATCTGGGATTTCGGTGAAGTTGGTGAGGATCAAATACTCAGGATTTTTCTTGGTGAAGTATGGGGATGAATCAGATTGGGGTCGTGGAGTATTTTGAGTCTTCGTTGGAGTTGTTACAGCAAAGGGAAGAGGAGGAAAGTTACCAAGGACTTGGAATCTGTTGTGACTTTGAATGGGAGATGTTGAAAGAGATGAGATTTTTATTTCATAATCTTTAGGATTGACTGTCTTCTGGATAGGAGATTTTCCTTTGTCCATTATGAATCTGTGGTAAAGAATCCAAGGGTTATACTGGGGTATTGTTTGGATGGAATAAATGCATGCAGAATGCAATGATTCTTGTGTATGAATGCTATGATAAATTGTATCATTTTGTAGGGTATTTAAGTTTTTGGACTGGATAGGGGATATAAATCTGAATATGATTTCTTGTCCCATTACTCTTGTACCTAATCCTTTTGAGTCAACCTAGAATGGATAAATTTGAGTTAAAAATGGTATTCCTAATATTATATCAGTATTCAAATTTTCAATAACAATGAATTGGTGTTTGAAACAAATTTTCTCATTACATATTAAGGGGAGAAAATATGGTTTTCCAATAGACGAAAGTAGTATTACATATTTTCTATGTACAATTACTGCTAATTAAACTTGTTTCTTGTCTTAATTTTGAAGTTTGACCAAAAGTCAAACTTTCAACTTTGATTGGCCTTAATTTAGGCTTTAAAGAAGCCAAATAAGGCCAAAACGGGTAGAAAACTTAGTTTTCAAGAGCTGTCAGTGGTATTACTTTGTGTCGATGTACAATAACTATTAATTAAACTTGTTTTTAGTCTTAATTAGGAAGTTTGATCAAAAGTTAAACATTCACCCCCGATTGGCCTGAACTAGGCTTTATAAGAGGCGATAGGGCCCAAACATGGAGAAAATGTAGTTTTCAAAAGTCGGGAGTAGTATTATATAGTTTCAATAGATAATTACTATGAATTAAACTTGTTTCTACTCATAATTAGGAAGTTTAACAAAAAGACAAACTTTCAGGCCTGATTGGCATTAGGCCTTATAAGAGCCGAACAGGGCTCAAACGAGGAGAAAACATGATTTTCAAGAGCTGAGAGTAGTATTACATAGTTTCTATATACAACTACTAATTAAACTTGTTCTAGTCTTAATATGGAAGTTTGACCAAAAGTAAAACTTTCAAACCTGATTAGTCTGAATTAAGCCTTATAAGAGCTGAATAGGGCCCAAACAGAGAGAAAACAAGGTTTTTAAGAGTCAAGAGTAGTTTTACATAGTTTTTATGCACAATTAATACTAATTAAACTTATTTATAGTCTTAATTTAAAAGTTTGACCAAAAGTCAAACTATCAGCTTTTTGAATTCCTACATAGACTAAGATTTATTTTAGAACTTTGAATTCTCGTTGTGTATGAACAGTGAATAGTACAGTATATGAACAGTGAATGTATGAACAGTGAATGTATATATGAACAGTACCGTACGTATGAACAGTAAATGAACAGTGACTTTGCTACAGTAAATTTGAACAGTAACTTTGCTACAGTAACTTTTTTGAAAATTTTGTTAAATATGCAGTGCTAAATGATATGTGAGAGCTTTAGACACAGTGTATAATAAAGATGGAATATTAAAATGAATTACAGAGAGAACAGGAACTTACAACGGTTGATTAGATCTAATGATCTTTGAAATTGGATACAACAGGAAGTAGGAGTACAACTTGGAACTGCTTGAGGAAGAGGGAGAGGATTTTTGATTACAAGGAGGAATTTTTTCTAGTTTTTTTGGCTCTCTGTTTTTCTAACTCGGAATTAGCTCTTGGTCATATTGATTGTTTTACATTTACAATCGGAGTTGCTAGAGCTTGACGAGTCATAATATTCATTATCATCGGATACTTCATTGATTTCGGAGATGATTTGAAATCTTTCTTTAAGTTTCTTCTTGATGTGTATTCTAAGTCCGTCATATTATCTATGATTTCATTAATTTTATTATTATCAGTTTTTTTTCTTTTCTCTTTTGATTTACATTTATTTGCCATGTGGCCAGTCTTTCCACATTTGTAGCAAGTGATTGGCTTGTATTTATTTTGGTAGTAGTTTTTATTTGAATATTTTTGAGAATAGTCACGTTTTTGTTTTAGGATTTTGAGGATATTCTCGTCTTCTTGTCTTATAATTTGTGTAATGGCTCATTTTTTGATTGTGCCTTCTTTCAGTAGAGGGGGCTCTTATCCCTGTAATACCAAATGCTTCACAGAAAGAGCCCATCTCTTTTCTCTTGTTTCCATACTTGGCTTGGAATTTTAACTCTTGGCAAGCTTGTAGAGCTTCTTTTTAACGAATGCAAATAGTTGACCATATGTAATAGTGCTAAAATCAGCATTATCATCTTCGACTCCCATAGCCTTTTAATATTTGTAAGAACTCTTTGTGAAAACAAACTGGGTAGTCCAGTTATGAATTTTCCTTCCAAAATGATTTAGTTGAATCTGATCGTTTTAATACATAGGTTAGGAACATATCTTTATACCATCTGAAGTCAGTAAGGGTTGGACATTTTAAATTAGTAAGGGATATGTTTAAAGATCCTAGTTCTTCTGCAGGATTTCCTACAAAGTGTGTTGCTATAGTAATTATGAGAAAACTGGCAGAATCATTTTTCTTTGTAATTGTTCCTTGAGCGTCTTCTACTTCTATTTCGTGATTCAGAATTGTTTGTTTTTCTTCTAGGGTTAATGAGTTATCCCACCAATATTTTAATTGCCCAGTAAAACCAGTGACTATGTAGACTGTAGCGTTTTGATTATGTCCACTTATTCTAATATTTTTTATTTATTTTTCACTTATTTGTTCGTACTTTTTTATTCTATTAATTTAAATATGTAATGTATATATTATGCTAAGTTCAATAATGATATGAGTCTAGTAATGACTTGAATTCAAGCTATTTGTTAACATTCTTTCACTCTTCCCACCTTCTAAAAAATTCTGTCCAACTTCACTAATTTTCCCAATTTCTCTAATGTTTTGTCCACTTATTCTAATATCCTGTGTCCATCTACTCTAACATCTCTGTCACTTTGTGATTTTTTTTATCCACCTTCAAAATAATTTATGAGCAAAATTACATCAAAATTATCAAATTACCTTAAAATCATCACAAAATCCAAATCAAATTACTTCAAATTGCATCAAAATTTTGAAATTACATTAAATTTTCTCTAACTCATAATTACAAATGTACATCAAATTACAAAATTACAAAAATTGAAATCTGTCTACTTAAATTTCTGTCCACTTTTAACTATTTGTGTCCACTTATTGAACATTTGTGCATTACATTCAATTCTGTCCCCAATAGAATAAAATTCATCACAGATTCCAAATTTGTCATAAATAACAAATCACCACAAATTTATAACAATTTCATCACAATTCCATCACTCTTCCTCAAAATTTGTTAGCAAAATTACATAAAATCACAAAATAATTAAATTCAAATTTAGCTCATGAATTACAAAATTAAAAAAATTCAAATTTTGCTCATTAATTACAAAATAAATCACAAAATTATGCTGAATTTGATTATCACAAAAGTACAAAATTATCACAAAAATCATAAACAAAAATAAAAATACAGCATAATATTGTGTCAAGCAGGAGAGGTCGCCGCTAGAGCATGGGAGGTCACCGCTGGAGCAGGGGAGGTGTTAGAGTGGGGGAACTCGTGCAGGGGAGGTCGTCGGGCGTGATTCCGAGCAGGGGAAGTCATCGGGCGCGATCTGGCCGCAGAGAGGTCACCGGGTAGGATCTGGCTGTGGGGAAGCTCGAGCAGGGAGATTTCGTCGGTGGGGGAGCTCGAGCAGGAAGAGGAGGTCGGATCTGGATGTCAAGTATAGATCTTGCTAGTGGGGAGGTCCCACTTGATCTCACCTCTTCTCCTCCTCTCCTCCTCCTCCTCCTCTTTTCTCTTTCTCTCTCTCTTTCTCTGTTAATTTTTTTAAAAAAGAGGAGACTTGATGCACATCTCACTCAGGGGTAATTTTGACTTTCAACAAAAAATGACCCACGTGATGACTGCAATATACAGAAGGATCTAGGCACATATAAAGTGGTATTTGGGTACTTATTCATCGGTTTTCAAACTATTGGGAGTTTTTCACAGAAAATTCTTATCCCAGGGACCTAAAGACAATTTTGTTGGCCCAAACGCCTATCACTCTAGTTTGATGATGATTAACTCATGTAGTTATAGTAGTAATGATCTTGTGTTTATTAAGTTTCAAATATTCAATAAAAATTTTAGTTGCTTAGCTTCTTCAAGCTAACATATGTTGATTCAAGAGCTCAAGCATAAAGAACAAATTAAGAACTCAAGAAAGAGTCTAACTCAAAAGAATCAAGTTTGGATCAAGTCAAGATAGAGAAAAAGATATATTCAAGAAGCAGGCTTGAGTCTAGAATTTGAATGTTTAGATTTGCGTAAAATATAAATTAATTTTGATTGCTCAAGCTCATACACACAAAAGTGTAATATTGATTTTCAGGATCAAAATTTTTGGTGTTTCAATTTAACCCGTTTCGATTTAAGTAGAATATGTTTTTGATTTCATGAATGTATTTTCTCAAAAATAAGTTCATATTGTTTTATATGTGTATTGGATTTTATTCATACACATTGGTGCTTCAAAGAGTTTGAGAAATTTTCTTTTGGTTTCATGAATGTATTTTCTCAAAAATAAGTTCTTATTATTTTATATGTGTATTGAATTTTATCCATACACATGATGCTTCAAAAAGTTTGAGAAACTTGTTTTAGTATTTATAGAGTTTTGAAAAAACTTGATTTTCCATTTAAGCATAGTTTTTGAAAAAATAATTTTTCAAAATTATATTTCTTATCTCAAAAACAAGTTCACATATTTGTAATATGTGATGATTTTGATCAGACATATTTGTACTATAGTATATTTGCACGAACTTATTTTTATAGATTTTATATAGATTTATTTGGATTTAAAATGTATTTTAAAAGATAGAAAAATTAAGATTTTAGGCTGTACCCGGTCGACCGCTAGCCAGAGCTAATTGTGTTAGTATTTGGAGTGCCTCATATTCATGGAGAAGAATTCTGTTTTTTGGCAGTTCTTAATATGGATATGTCTCCTATTTTAGTTTGGATACGAGTTTCTTATTTCTCTAAGGAGGTGCTTAGCCAAGTTATGACCACTTGGCAACCACCATCTATATTGTAAGAAGACCTTAGAGTTAGAAGATGTCAGACAGATACTCTAGAATAATGAGCTGACGAAGAAGACAGATTCTACGGAGGAGGCCTCAGGATTGTTTGTCAAGGGACAGGGGGAAGATCAAAGAGTAAGGGACCCAAAAGGGATCCAGAGGTTTCTAACAGCTTTTCTTGCTACTTTTACAAGAAATCAGGGCATATCAAGAAAAATTGTTTGAAATACAAGAAAATGCTGAAAAGGAAAGGCGGTAAAGATTTTTATGAGGCTAGTACCAGTGGAAAGTAAGATCAAGCCGTGGTTATCGAAGAAGCAGATAAGAGTTCATGTGATGTCTTGACAGCTGAGTTAGAAAGAAATAAATACTCAGATGCTTGGTTATTTGACTTGGGGTGCACATATCACATGTGCCCAAAAAGAGAGTGGTTCA
The DNA here is from genome assembly GCA_038442645.1 of Agave tequilana. Classification (NCBI taxonomy): domain Eukaryota; kingdom Viridiplantae; phylum Streptophyta; class Magnoliopsida; order Asparagales; family Asparagaceae; genus Agave; species Agave tequilana. Next base: position 15,409 of record JAVJIF010031452.1, read on the forward strand.
GTACCTACAAGCCTTATGATGGAGGCTCTGTCCTGATGGGAAATGACGCCGTGTGTAAGACTGTTGGCATCGACAACATCTGTATGAGGATGTTTGATGGATAGGTTCAAACCCACACGAACGTTCGACCGTTTCAAATTTAAAGAAGAATCTGCTCTCATTGGGAGCTTTGAAAGCTCGCGGGTACAAGTTTTCTGGTGCAGATGGAGCAATCAACGTTACTAGAGACTCCATGATGATTCTCAAAGGAGAACAGATAGCAAATTTGTACAAATTGACAGGAATCATTATTATTGGTGATGCTTCAACAGCAACAAAGAAGGAAGATACTACAAGATTTTGGCACATGAGCGAGCGAGGTCTTCAAGTCCTACACAAAAGAACTGCTCTATCAGGTATCAAATATTGCAAACTTGATCTTTGTAAATTTTGCATTATGGGTAGGCAAGTAGCTTTCTCTACATCTCAGCACAAGACAAAGGGCTTGCTAGATCTCATATCAAGGATGTGTCGGGGCCTTCGCTAGTAGCATCCATTAGAAGTGCTACGTACTATGTTACTTTTGTAGATGATTTTTCAAAAAAAGTTTGGATATACTTCTTAAAGCAAAAATCGAAAGTATTTCAGAAGTTCATTAAGTGAAAAACTTTCGTGAAAAATCAGATGGGGCAGAAGGTGAAAGTCTTGAGGTCCGATAATGGAGGCGAGTACACCTCCAAAGAATTCAAAGACTACTTAGCAAGTAAGGGCACCAAACACCAGCTAAGTATTTCAGGGTGACCAGAACAAAATGGAGTAGCAGAGCGCATGAATCAGACACTTATAGAGCTTGCCCGCAGTATCAAATTACAGGTTGACACGTTAGAAGGATTTTGGGCAGAGGCAGTGAATCATGCGAGTTATCTGGTAAACATGTCACCATCAACAATTATTAATCTTCAGATCTCAGAAGAGATATGGCGAGGAGTATCTGTAAACTATTCAACCTTATAGATTTTCGGATGCCTGGCATATAGTTTGGTTGATAGTCAGAAAAGAAACAAACTGGATTCCAAATCTAAGAAGTAAATCTTCATCAGGTTCACCAAAGGAGTCAAGGGTTTCAAACTTTTGAGATCTTGAGAAAAAGAGCGCCTTTACCAGCAGAGATGTGATCTTTGATGAAGACTCAATGTTGCGAGAAAAGTCAGAGACGGAGGATAAAGCGTAAGGCGGAGCTTCAGACAATTCGGCAACAGACACTCGAAAATTTAGAGTCGAGTTCTCAGATAGCCCTAAAAGGCCTGAAGGGTCAGAAGAGGACTTCTCAGATTCAGATGGAGATTGATTAGTATCTAATTTTGCATAATTTATACCACATCTTCACATTTATTTAATAATAAATTCTGCTAATAATACCTTACTTACTTGATCCTAGGTCAATGGTGGGCAAATGAAGAAGAAGAGCAAATCACCATTTAATGGTGATTAAAGGGCTATTAAAATAGCCATTGACCTAAAGAGGAGGTTCTGTACGAATCAGGGGCGAAAAAGACAAAACGGGTACCAGAGCCGACAGAAGGACAGCAGGGCGACGCGCAGCAGGCGGCGCCGCGCGCGCGCCGCCCTAGTACTGCCTCAAAAACGCGGCTTTCGCCGCGTTTTGTGGCAATACTGCGGCGCCGCCCGCGCCGCTTCGGGCCAGGGTTGTCCCCTGGCCCCCCCTCTTCCTGGTGGCTATAAATACCCCCTTGGGGTCTTCAGTGCAGGCAGATCTGAGTTTTAGGCAAAAATTTGTAATCTTGTTGTTAGTTGTTGTAGTTGTTCTTCTTCTTCTAGTTTTAGGTCTTAGCCATTAAAGAGAAAGAGAGAGAGAGAGTGTAAAGAGTTGTATTTGAATGGTGACAAGATAATACAAGTACTACTTCTCTTCCTTCTTTCATTTACTTGTCTTGCATTTACTTCTTTATTGTAGTGTAACTTCCTCTCTTTAACTTTTCTTTTCATTTGTTTTCTTGTAGTATAACTCTTTTTATTCTTAACTTCTACTCTTTGTAGTGTAACTCACCTTTTCTCTACTTCTTTTTTTTTCTTACCATGTCTAACTAACTTTTCCATAGCATGGCTAACTAACTACTAACCCACTAATTTCCAACATTTGTTTGATAACCTGTATGAATCAATAGTGCCAAACAAGCCTTATGCAAATGAGAGCTATGGCATCTTAAGATGAGGGTTCTAACTCTAATTTATCTATAAGTATCTACTTTCTTATACTTCATACTTACCGAGTTTTGATGATCTATGAGTTGTGTATTTTACTTGTTAGACTCTTTTCCTTTTAACTTTGCCGATACCAATAGTGCACTCGAGTCTTCCCTTATTCTCGCCTTCTATCGGATCTTGATATGGGAATGTCCGAGTTTTTGCCGTGTAAGGCTAAGTTATAGGATGAACTCTCACTCGATTTCCACGTGATTAGTTCCAATGCACAAGTGTCGTGTTTGCCTATGATCCATCGTGAGGCTATCTCCAAAAAGTTAGAAATTAGTGGGAGCACTTAGTAGAAAGTTAGCCATGCATCTTTACAACTAAGAAAAAAATCACTTTTACAATCCACCAAAATATTTTCCAACATTTTCTAAAAATACTTGTTTTCACTTTTCAAATTCTTTATTTGGAAACAAGAACTTTCTTTCTTCTTGAACTTTGAAAGCCGTATCAAGCTTCTATCGCTCTCCCTCCTTGTGGATACGACCCGTACAGCCACTTAGCTACTACGGAAGAATCGCAAAAGCAGTAACATCAACCCACACTTCATTCTCTCATTTAATACTTGCTTTTTACGCGATCAAATTTTGGCGCCGTTGCCGGGGAGGGAACGGCTTTATTGTTCACTACTAAAGATTGTTCTTTGTTTTCTTTGTGTGTAGGAGAAGAATCAAGGAGCTTACCATCACGGGAAGCAAAAGAGGTGGCCAAGGACATTGCGCGAGGATTTATTTGCCCTCGGAAAAATTCGTGTAAAAGCGAGTTTTTCCAATTGAAGTACTAACAAACTCGTTTGCAGGGTTGCCGAACGCCGCTTAAAAAAAAAGTGCTTTCGAAATTTTTAGTTTCCTTGGATGCTTCACCATATGCATGTCTAATAAGTTTAACAGAAATTCACTTGTTGCTTAATTAAAAATTGGATTAGACTTTTGCATTTAGGGCACGAGTCTATTTCAATTCATTTCAATTTCTGTTGAAGAGTGCTGGAGACAAGGTACGTGTGCATTCATATAGAATAGGACCAACATTTTGAAGTGATTTACCGCTTTGAGTGTTACCTTGTTGTGAATAAACTGTACACTTGCACAATTGACTTTAAGGGCAAAACCCAAATAAACAAGATAAGGTGGGATTTCATCACCCTTCCTTAGCCCAAAAACCATCTCCAAGTGCACTCACATTTTCCCAAGCCTTAATTAAAAATCAATAGACGTTGGCCCTAGGGACATCTCGGACTCACTAAGAGATTAACCGAGGTTGGAAATTGTAAGAACTTTACTCCTGCAAAATCGGTGTCTAAGGAAAGTGGATTTAGAGGTAAAGCCTCGAAAGCTCCGTGGTTGGCATAATTAGGCCCGTGGCTCCGCCCGGATACCTCCCCCCGAGCTTTGCCCTTTCCTGGCCGATTAGCTTGTAGTCAAGTTCCTGCAACAACCTTCCCCGGAGAATCGACCAGTTAGGAGTCGTCTAGGTCCAGGTACCTTAGACTAAGGCTTGTGGTTGTTTTTAATTTCTTTTGTTTGTTTTTTCATTCTTTTCGATTGTTTGTTGTTTTCACGTTGGTTGTGGTGTGCTGAATGCAAGAGTGGGTGAGAGATCCTTCAACTTCCAGATTGACAAGAAACACTTCTCTACCTTTGCATCCAGAACCAGTGATGGCATCACTTCAGGATAGATTTTACCCGATAAGAACTTCACTTCCATCTTGCATAAAACTTCCTGAAGCAAATGGAAATAATTTCCAGTTAAAGCCCCAATTCATTAACACTCTTCCGAAATTCCATGGTTTAGAATCAGAGGACGCATACTTCTTTGTTAGGGAATTTGAAGAAGTATGCCTCATGATGAAGATACCCCAGCTAGGAGACGATGCCGTTAGGTTACGTTTCATCCCTTTTTCCCTAAAGGATCTAGCTAAGAAATGGTTGTACAGTTTGGCAGCAGATTCAGTCACGACGTGGGATGATTTCGTCAAGGCTTTCTTGAAGAAATTTTACCCAATTCACAAAACTGCCCTCATTAGGAAGAACATCATGCAGTTTAAGCAAGACCCGAGCGAACCCTTTTGGAGATACTTTGAGCGATTCAAAGATCTCCTAGCTCAGTGCCCTCATCACGGCGTGGAGAAATAGCGTCAGTGCCAGATTCTCTACGATGGTCTAGACTATCAGACTAAGACCCTGTTAGAAACGATGTGTCAGGGAGGGTTCTTGCAGAAGGATGAGAATCAGGGTTGGGATTTATTTGAGGACTTAGCTGAGAAACCCTGCAATGGGAGCCAGCCTCGGAGAAACCTAGGAATTCACAGTCTATAGGTTCAAGAGGAGGGCTCCTATCTCTAGAATCATCCATAGCTGCTGAGGCTAAGATTGCTACCCTGATGAGAAGGATAGAGGCTCTGGAAACAAAAGAGCCTGCCAGTGTCAACCAGATCAACCCACCACCAATTCATAATCCGGGTTGTTCATATTGTCAGGCACCGAACCATGTCTTTGAAGAGTGCCCTGTTTTCCATGCCCAACAAGTGCCACCGGAACACATGAACGCGGCTTACTCACGGCCGCTTCACAACCCCTACTCGCAGACCTACAATCCTGGCTGGAGAAATCACCCAAATTTCTCCTGGGCCCCAAACAATCCTCCCAGGCCTAATTTTTCCAACAACTTTCACCATCCTGCTCCTCCACCACCTTTTCCCAGTCAAGCCCCATCTTCCTCCTCCCAAGGCTCTCCAATGGAAAAGAAGATCAGTAAATTGGAGGAGAGCATTGAGGCTTTCATTAAGTCCCAGTCTGCTTTCATGCAGAACCAGGGACAAACTCTGAACAGTCATTCACAGGCCATCTCAAGGTTGGAATTACAGATGAGCCAGTTAGCTAGCTCCCTAAGTGAGAGACCTAAGGGTACTTTGCCTAGTCAGCCATTAGCTAACCCAAAAACCTCCAACCAAGCATATGAAGTTCAGGACCCATCAATTAACCACTGTAATGCTGTTCACACACTGAGATCTGGAAAGAAGGTAGACAACCAGGTCTACCAGCAGAAAAGTCCAGTCCATCCTGATCCCACTCAAGCCTCCACCTCTGCTAGTTCCTCCCAGTCCGCTCCACAAACATCTGATGAGGACAAAGCTGCTGAACAAGTTCATAAGCCTGTAGCACCCTTTCCCAATAGGCTTAGGAACAACAATAAAAACATGCACATGGAGAAAATGCTAGAGATGTTCCACCAGGTCAAATTGAATGTGCCACTTCTTGACGCTATCCAACAAATCCCGGCTTATGCCAAATTCCTGAAGGATATGTGTACTAAGAAGAGAAAGACCAATGTGCCCAAGAAAGTGTTCTTGGCCACTAACATAAGCGAAATTCTGTCTGGTCCCATTCCGGTGAAATACAAGGATCCCGGATGTCCCACCATTTCCTACACCATAGGACAGACCGAAATAAGTAGAGCGCTTCTTGACCTGGGAGCAAGTATCAACTTGCTACCTCTCTCGGTATACCAGCAACTTGGGTTGGGTGAGCTAAGCCCAACTCGAGTCACCATTCAGCTAGCCGACCGTTCTGTGAAGATCCCGAAAGGGGAAATCACAGACGTCCTCATCCGGGTCGGGGATTTCATTTACCCCGTTGACTTCATTGTGCTCGAGACCCAACCTGTGTCCAATCTTAGGTCTCAGACTCCCGTCATCTTAGGACGCCCATTCCTTGCTACAGCCAACGCCATAATCAACTGTAGGAACGGGTCCATGCGATTAACTTTCGGAGACATGACGAAGGAAGTCAATGTCTTCAATCTTGGAAGACAACCTAGGGATGTGAATGATCAGACGTTTGAGGTCAATTCTATTGAAAACCTGACGAGTGAGCATGAGGAATGCATGGAGATAGAAGCTGAGGCAGAGTTCGATCTGGAGGATGAGGAATTCAATTTAGACCAGATCGTAGATTCAGCAGTGGATTGGGCATCAAGCCCCAGTGTACCCCATCTTAGGATCGAAAGCCCAGAGACTCCCTCCAATGAAGCAACACCTTCCCTGGAGCTGAAAGCCCTGCCTGAACATCTCAAGTACGCCTACCTGGGCGGAAAGGACACCTTGCCAGTCATCATAGCATCCCACCTGACTGAGCAACAAGAGGACAGCTTGATGTCCATTCTGGAGAGACATAGGGAAGCCATTGGATGGACAATGAAGGACATCAAGGGAATAAGTCCAGCCATAGTGCAACACAGGATTCATTTAATCGATGACGCAATCCCTAGGAGGGACCCACAACGTAGGCTTAACCCTCTCATGCAAGAGGCAGTGAAGGCTGAAATTCTGAAACTATTAGATAATGGGATCATTTATCCCATTTCTGATAGCCAATGGGTTAGCCCTGTTCATGCGGTCCCAAAGAAGGCTGGCTTTACGGTAGTAGAAAATGAGGAAAAAGAGTTGGTACAAACAAGACTGCCTACCAAGGTTCGTGTTTGTATCGACTATAGGAAGTTGAATGCTGCTACCCGTAAAGACCACTTCCCGCTACCCTTCATCGACCAAATGCTGGAGCGTTTGGCTAGACATGAGTACTACTGCTTTCTGGATGGGTACAAATCCCCATTGCTGTAGAAGACCAGGAATAGACGACGTTCACCTGCCCGTTCGGAACCTTTGCTTATAGGCGCATGCCTTTTGGATTGTGCAATGCTCCTGCAACGTTCCAACGGTGCATGCTTAGTTTGTTCTCTGATATGGTGGAACGTTTTCTTGAGATTTTCATGGATGATTTCTCCATCTATGGAGATTCATTCGATCAATGTCTTCATCACTTAGAGTTAGTGCTACAGAGATGCATTGAGAAAAACCTAACTCTAAACTGGGAAAAATGTCACTTTATGGTGAGACAAGGGATTGTCTTGGGCCATGAGATTTCGAGGAGAGGCATAGAAGTAGATAAGGCTAAGGTTGAAGTAATTGCTAAGCTTCCACCCCCCAAAAGCATCAAGGATATTAGATCCTTTTTAGGGCATGCTGGGTTCTATCGACGGTTCATTAAGGACTTTAGAAAAATTGCTAGGCCCTTAACTAACCTGCTCGCTAAGGACGTGCCCTTTGATTTCAACGAGGAATGTTTCAAGTCATGGGGGAAGCTTAAGCAAGAACTGATTTCTGCACCTATCATTTCTGCCCCTGATTGGGCCCAGCCATTTGAGATCATGTGTGATGCATCTGACTTCGCTATTGGCGCTGTTCTAGGACAGCGCATCAATAATAGGCAGCACGTGATCTACTATTCGAGTAGGACCTTAAATGATGCTCAACAGAACTATACAACGACAGAGAAGGAATTCTTGGCCGTTGTCTTTGCATTAGAAAAGTTCCGGCCCTACTTGTTAGGTTCAAAAACTGTGATTTTCACAGATCACTCGGCTCTTAGATACCTCATGTCCAAGAAGGAAGCAAAAGCCCGACTGATTCGGTGGATTCTTTTGCTTCAAGAATTTGACTTAGAAATCAGGGATAAAAGAGGTATAGAAAATGTGGTCGCTGATCATCTCTCGAGAATTCCGAATTCACCAACCATCCGAGTTCCGATCAATGAGGATTTCCCTGATGATCACATCCTAGCCAATCTTAAGGAACCCTGGTATGCTGACATCGTTAATTACCTGGCCACAGGACAATTACCTGCTGACTGGACAAAGCAAGACCAATACCGCTTCTTTGCCCAAGTACGGTACTTCTTCTGGGAAGAGCCGTATCTCTTTAAGTATTGTCCCGACCAAATAATTAGACGATGTATACCCGAGGAGGAACAGAGGAGCGTGCTTAGTTTTTGCCATGACCTTGCATGCGGAGGACACTTCGGTCCCCGCAAGACTGCAGAGATGGTTCTACAAAGTGGGTTCTACTGGCCCACTCTGTTCAAGGATTCATATCATTTTTGCAAGTCATGTGCAAACTGTCAGAAGATAGGGAAACTTTCTAGAAGAGACATGATGCCCCTAAACCCAATCCTTGAAGTAGAAATTTTTGATGTTTGGGGCATCGATTTCATGGGACCATTCCCCAACTCCTTCGGCAACCAATTCATTTTGGTTGCTGTCGATTATGTCTCTAAGTGGGTGGAAGCTGTACCAACCAAGACGAATGACAACAAAGTGGTTGTCAAATTCCTCAAAGAGAACATCTTCTCCCGGTTTGGTACCCCGAGAGCGATAATTAGTGATAATGGATCACATTTCTGCAACAGAGTTTTTGAAGCTCTGATGCGAAAATATTCCATCAATCACAAGTTATCAACCCCGTATCATCCCCAGACAAATGGGCAGGTTGAGGTCACCAACCGACAGATCAAGCTCATTCTGGAAAAGACTGTCAGTCAAAACCGAAAGGATTGGTCGGTTAAGCTCAACGATGCATTATGGGCTTACCGTACCGCATTTAAGACAATTCTGGGGATGTCTCCTTACAGACTCGTGTTTGGAAAAGCCTGTCATCTGCCAGTAGAATTAGAACACCGGTCCCTCTGGGCAATTAAGCAACTCAACTTCGACCTGACCAAGGCCGGTGAACTTAGGAAACTGCAGATTTCTGAATTAGAGGAGATACGGAATGAAGCTTATGAAAATGCACGAATCACCAAGAGCAGAACCAAACTTTTTCATGACCAAATCATAACCCGGAAAACCTTTGCACCAGGAGATAGGGTTCTGCTATACAATTCTAGGCTTCATATTTTCGCGGGGAAATTGAAAACTCGTTGGACGGGACCATTCATTGTGCGCACTGTTTTCCCACACGGTGCTGTGCTTATTGCAGACCCTAAAAATAACACGGAGTTCAAAGTGAATGGGCAGTGACTGAAGCCCTTCTTGACCACTGAGCCGATGATTCCGGATGATAGTGTGCTGACTCTTTTTGCCCCATCATACATCTAACCACAACAATAAAAAAAAAAAAAAAAATGTTTACTTACCCCATGTACATTCTTTTGACATTTCTCTCGCCTTTTCATACTTGGCCGGCCCGAGTTCACGGAGACGGTAACATTATTCCTTCCCCTATTTATTGCATTTGCATTTCCATTTGCATTCATTGAGGACAATGCATTAGATAGGTGTGGGGGGGTGCTAACACTTTTTCTTTTTCTTCTTTCTTTCTTACAAAAAAAAAAAAAAAAGATTGAAAAGAAATTTCAAACTCTTTATAAAAATACCAAAAGACTGTAGGAATTACGGGAACCTTAGTAATAAATCTTTATTTTTGCCTAAGTAAAAAAGAAAGAATGGTTTGACTAAAAAGATAGGAGGGATAAGGAAAATAACTCATACCTTTTATTTAGCCTTAGTAGAATATGCATAATTCGCACACACATGCTTGGGATTTAGAGACGTAACTTTTGAAAAAAAAAAAAGCTGGATAATTGTGCCTCAAGAAGCATGATTGTTCATGCCAAAAATTTTATAAATAAATCTTGATTTCGTGGCCTACTCCACTTGCATATTTGACCTGAAGGGTGTTTTTCCACCTGGTGCCCTAAGACCATCTGGTTTGGGAGTCATCGGTTTGATATGTGCTACATAAGTAAAGTAGAAAGCCTAATGGAACCAAGAATAATAAGTAAATATTAATAAAATTAAATAATATTCAAAGTTGAGTTGAAAAATCCCAAGCACTTCACACTTACACATATGCATATCTATCTAAAGCAAAATAAAAGAATGAGTTAGAAGTACAAGATCCTTTCTAAATTTAAAGAAAAACCATAATTTCTTCTTTTATGAAGGCTAAAATATAAGAGGACTTATGAGGGTTAAACCTAATTCTTACATCATTCGGTCATTTTTACTTAGATAATTGAAAGTTCTTTTTCAGATGTTAAAAAAAAAAAAAAAAAAATTCTAACAACTAACTTCTTTACTTACTGGATTTTGTGGGTGCAATCCGCTGAAAACCCTCAGGAGACAATACTCCTCCTCTAGGGGGGACCTAGAGGTTTAAAGGCTTGTTGCACATGCTCAGTGCAATCGCGTCACCTGCGAAAGTGGTGTAATAATTTTCTTAGATTTTTGTTTTGCTCGGGACGAGCAAAAAGATAAGTGTGGGGGTGTGATTAGTATCTAATTTTGCATAATTTATACCACATCTTCACATTTATTTAATAATAAATTCTGCTAATAATACCTTACTTACTTGATCCTAGGTCAATGGTGGGCAAATGAAGTAGAAGAGCAAATCACCATTTAATTGGTGATTAAAGGGCTATTAAAATAGCCATTGACCTAAAGAGGAGGTTCTGTACGAATCAGGGGCGAAAAAGACAAAACCGGGTACCAGAGCCGACAGAAGGACAGCAGGGCGACGCGCAGCAGGCGGCGCCGCGCGCGCCGCCCTAGTACTGCCGTAAAAACGCGGCTTTTGCCGCGTTTTTGCGGCAATACTGCGGCGCCGCCCGCGCCGCTTCGGGCCAGGGTTTGTCCCCTGGCCCCCCTCTTCCCTGGTGGCTATAAATACCCCCTTGGGGTCTTCAGTGCAGGCAGATCTGAGTTTTAGGCAAAAATTTGTAATCTTGTTGTTAGTTTGTTGTAGTTGTTGTTCTTCTTCTAGTTTTAGATCTTAGCCATTAAAGAGAAAGAGAGAGAGAGAGTGTAAAGAGTTGTATTTGAATGGTGACAAGATAATACAAGTACTACTTCTCTTCCTTCTTTCATTTACTTGTCTTGCATTTACTTCTTTATTGTAGTGTAACTTCCTCTCTTTAACTTTTCTTTTCATTTGTTTTCTTGTAGTATAACTCTTTTTATTCTTAACTTCTCCTCTTTGTAGTGTAACTCACCTTTTCTCTACTTCTTTTCTTTTTCTTACCATGTCTAACTAACTTTTCCATAGCATGGCTAACTAACTACTAACCCACTAATTTCCAACATTTGTTTGATAACCCGTATGAATCAATAGTGCCAAACAAGCCTTATGCAAATGAGAGCTATGGCATCTTAAGATGAGGGTTCTAACTCTAATTTATCTACAAGTATCTACTTTCTTATACTTCATACTTACCGAGTTTTGATGATCTATGAGTCGTGTATTTTACTTGTTAGACTCTTTTCCTTTTAACTTTGCCGATACCAATAGTGCACTCGAGTCTTCCCTTATTCTCGCCTTCTATCGGATCTTGATATGGGAATGTCCGAGTTTTTGCCGTGTAAGGCTAAGTTATAGGATGAACTCTCACTCGATTTTCACGTGATTAGTTCCAATGCACAAGTGTCGTGTTTGCCTATGATCCATCATGAGGCTATCTCCAAAAAGTTAGAAATTAGTGGGAGCACTTAGTAGAAAGTTAGCCATGCATCTTTACAACTAAGAAAAAAAATCACTTTTACAATCCACCAAAATATTTTCCAACATTTTCTAAAAATACTTGTTTTCACTTTTCAAATTCTTTATTTGGAAACAAGAACTTTCTTTCTTCTTGAACTTTGAAAGCCGTATCAAGCTTCTATCGCTCTCCCTCCTTGTGGATACGACCCGTACAGCCACTTAGCTACTACGGAAGAATCGCAAAAGCAGTAACATCAACCCACACTTCATTCTCTCATTTAATACTTGCTTTTTACGCGATCAGAGATAAACAAGGAGGCTACTCAAATAGCACTCTAGACCGTTGAGGCGATCAGTCCGAGTTACGGTGCCACCAACAAGGATGGCTGGGATGAAGATCATGTCTCTTTCGCATTAGTAACAGAAACAGGAGAACCTGACAGTTACAGGAAAGCGATCGAGGCAGATGACCATGGCAAGTGGATTACAGCCATGGAGCATTACAGCCATGGAGCAAGAGATGGAGTCTTTGGATAGAAACCAAACATGGACGTTAGTCGATCTTCCAAAGGACTTCAAGGCAATAGGTTGCAGATGGGTCTTTCGCAAGAAGGACACTAAGCAATACAAGGTAAGGTTAGTTGCCAAAGGATATGCTTAGAAGGAGGGTATTGATTACAATGAGATATTCTCTCTTGTAGTCAAGCATACTCTATTCAGATGTTATTGGCGATAGTTACTTAGTTTGATCTAGAGTTAGAGCAGATGGATGTTTAAAACAACATTTCTACATGGTGAATTGGAGGAGAAGATATACATGAAACAACCTGAAGGTTACATTCAGGAAGGTAAAGAAAATAAGGTGTGTCTTCTAGAAAAGTCCCTCTATGGACTTAAGCAGTCTCCCAGGCAGTGGTACAAATGGTTCGACTCTGTCGTGATCAAGGCTAAATACAATCAATGTGAGTATGTTAGTTGTGTCTATTTCAAGCAGAGTGATGATCCGATATATTTGTTATTGTATGTGGATGATATGCTGATTGCTGCAAGAAACAAGACTCATGTTCAGAAGCTTAAAGCTCAGCTCAAGAAGAATTTTGACATGAAGGATTTGGGAGAAGCTAAAAAGATCTTAGGTATGGAGAACACTCGAGACAGAAGCACAGGTAGACTTTGGCTATCCCAGGAGAACTATATTTTCAAAGTATTAGAGAGATTCAACATGACAGAAGTAAGATTAGTCACCATTCCTTTGGCAGGTCACTTTAAATTATCCTCCAAGCAGTGTCCACAATCACCGGATGAGGAGGAAAAGATGTCTCGAGTACCATATGCTAGTGCGGTGCGATCACTCATGTATGTTATGGTCTACATTAGGCCTGACTTAGCCTATGCAGTTAGTACAGTAAGTTGATTCATGTCAAATTCAGGAAAGCAACATTGAGAAGTAGTAAAGTGGGTGCTACGATATCTCCGAAGGAGTGCGAGACTAAGCTCGGTGTTTTAGAAATTGAAAACGGGGAAGCCTAGGTTACTACAAGGCTATGTTGATGTAAATTATATAGGAGATCTTGATCAGTGAGATCTACGACGGGCTATGTGTTCACAGTAGCCGAGTGCATCATTAGTTGAAAGGCAGAGTTGTAAGATATAATTGCTCTTTCAACGAGAGAAGCAGAGTACATGGCGCAGTTAAGGCGTCAAAAGAAGCTTTGTGGTTGAGAGGATTTGTTGAGACGTTCAGTACCGTACATGATTCAGTTCAGGTTCATTGTGATAGCCAGAGTGCTATTCATCTCGCTAAAGATCACAGGAATCACAAGGGGACGAAGCACATTGATGTTAAATTTCACAAGATGCATCAATGGGTCATGGATGATAAGGTGGTCGATTTAGTAAAGATCATCACGAAGAAGAATCCAGCGGATATGATGACGAAAACCATCTCAGTGGAGAAGTTCAGAGTATCTCTGAGCTTTGTCAAAATTCTTCAAAGGTAAAGTGGCGAACGGGCCCTTGGGAGGGAGCTATGTGAAGTCACAAAAGGGGGAGAAAGGAAGGCGAATGAAGCAGAGGCCGATTTCTATGAGGGACTCAATGAACTTGAGTTACGGTAAAGATTGTTAGTATTTGGAGTGTCTCATATTCATTGGAGAAAAATTCAATTTTTTGGCAGTTTCCTAATATGGATATGTTTGATGTTTTGGTTTGGATACGAGTTTTCTATTTTCTAAGGAGGTGATCGTGTTGGACTAGGATCATTCCAGGTGCTTATATAAACCCCTCTGGGGTGGCCTTTTGAAGGAGTGTCAAGAATTCAAGAGAAATTTTATATTGAGAGTTGTGAGAGAGATCTCATAGTAACTCTTGTATTTTCTTCAATAAATATTTTTTCCTTCCTCCCCGTGGATGTAGGCACATTGCCAAACCACGTTAAATCTTGTGTTGTAAGAACTTGGGGCACCATCCCTAAAAAACTAGCCTTCTAGGTAGAGTAGCTCAAATCCTTATATACCCAAGACCATCCACATGTCTAGCCGATGTAGGACTATTTGTTCGACCCAAATTCCAACAATCCCCTCTCGAACAAAGAGTCTCCCTATAAGCTCATCTTCACACCTGAAAGACATATGCTCTATGGAGATCAAGATCCTCATCACTGCATTTTAGCACACGTCTTTTGAGTAGGACTTCGTTGTCAATCTCAAAAGCTCAACTAGCTTTACAGGGACTTTATTGCACCTAACAAAGAGTCTTTATTACACCTAACAAAGATTCTCCTTGTTAGCTCATCTTCACACCCAGAAGATATATACTCATTGAGGTTACTTTCCTTCACTGTGTTTGCTCATACACGTCTTACGTGAAGTACTAGAGAACCTGAACTTTTTTCCCTTGAGAGCTCAATCTATTATAGATCCTGCTTAACAGGGGCCCCATTACGCCTTCTGCTGCGCCCTGGGGGATCGAACATCACCTATACACACGACTAAGTTCAGGGCATGACTCTGATACCATTTGTAAAGACTCGGGGAACCATCCCAAAAAGACTAGCATTCTAGGTGGGGTAGCCCAAATCTTTATATACCCAAGACCATCCCCATGTCTAGCCGATGTGGGACTATTTGTTTGACCCAAATCCCAACAAATTGCTCTCACAGTCGATCGCCCGGTCTATCGGATTTGACCACCCTGTCCACCAAATATTCACAAGCTCATGCACATGCAGAGCTGTGCATATCGGTTGATCGATCGATTGACCTCAGAAGGAGTAGTGCTCTCTGTTTCTGGGTTTTGGTTGAGTTTTTGGTCAATCACCAGAGAGCTGAGCTTTCTGTTTGAGCTCACTCCTGCTGGCTCCAACGACTATTTTTATAGTTATTGGCGGTCGACCGGCTAGTCAACCGACCTCTGGCAAATTGCTAGAAATGGCTAGTTTCTGTTTTGAGTGATTTTGTTTTATTTTCAAACGGATATATTTTACTTTATTTAGTTTAATCAATGCTTTAACACTTGAGTTTACTCTCTAATCATCTCTACCCTATTTTTACGAGTTTTAAACAAGAGTTTACAAGTTTTTACAAGAGAAAAATTTGTGTTTAAAGTTTTGAAGAAGTTTTTGAAAATTAAGAAAACTAGTTTTTGGAAAATACAAGTTTTGAGTTACAAGTTTCTATATTTTTAAGGATATTTTCCCAAGTGTTTTCCTTAGAGCTTCATTTCCAAAATCTTTGTTTTCTCTCAAGCTTTAGCTTTCATCTCCAAATCTTTCATTTAGGATATTGTATTGTGAGATTTTTAATTTGTGATCTTTGTGATCACGAAGTGTTGTTATTTTCAATCTGCTTTGTGCTACCGTCTTGTGTAGAAGTGTATTTACTCTGTGCATTGACTTTGTACCTATCTCTTGTGTAGAGGTTTATTATTTTTGAATGCTTCTCTTGTGTAGGTGATTGTTTTCTTTGTGGAGTTCCTCTATGGAGATAATGAGAATTCTTCTAGATGAAGGCGGGAACGTAAAGCAAGTGGCTCAAAACTCAAAACATATCCTCGTGTTCGCGTTTGGCTATCTCTCTCAACTCTACTCTTGTTATATCTTGCATTGCTATTATTGTCAATTCATTTATGCTTGATAGTGTTTATGTGAATACACTTGCTTTGATCCAAGAGAGCTATTAAAACACCTCAATTCTTATAAAAGAGGAATCTTGAGGAGAACTTTTGGAGCCTTCACAGGGAATTCGGCTTCACCCTTTAGAATCCAATTTGTGTGTTAGTGGTTGCAAATGAAAGTGATGAGAATTACTGTGTAGCTTTGGGCTAACGGATCATGTCCACGAGGAGGAATGCGATGAAATCTTTTCGGTGTTTTTGTTTAGAAAGCAAAGAATGGTGTTGTTTTTTTTCTTTTTAGTTAAAAGAGAATGGAGAGAAGGGAAATAATTAAAAGAAAAAAAAATGAAAATTTAGAGAAAGCTTTAGAAAAGGTGATCTTTAAAAAGTGTTGAAAATTGTTTGGTTGTTTTTAATATAGAAAGAAGATCTGGGCTCACTATCTCACTACTCAACGATGTGTTCTTCTCTTAAAATTCTTAGTGCCTCAACTTCATCATAGACAAAAACTTAAGCTTGAGTTTTGAAAGTTTTAAGCAAAGCAAATAAAATAGTCTGAAAAAGTTAACTTTTTTTCCTTAAGAAATCATGTTGAATTGAATGTTAAATCATCAAGTCTTTCAAGTATGAAATAAAAACAAGTTCAAGTGATGTTTTTAAAACAAGTACAAGTTTAGAAATTCAAACCCATCCTCATGTGCCTTCAAGAACACTTTCAAAGAAGAAAGGCTTAGTTTAAGCATGCATATGATTCCATTGGGTCTTTACATCAAAGCCATTTAAAAACAAGAGGGATCGAAGAGAGGGATGATAGTGAGCCCAAAATTAAATTCAGCTACTCATGGAAGATGAAAAACAAGACATGTAAATAAAGCAAGACATACCTGTGAATTTGAGTGGAAGTAGAGAAAGCTTGATTCTTTATTGATTGCACTTCAATCTTCAGATCACAACCACTCTATTTCTCTCTGTCACTTGTGTTTGAACTGAACTGCAAATTAGAAAACAGAGATACAACTTCTATACTATCTAACAAAAAGCCCAAACCTTAAAAAACAAAGAGAAAAATTTAAACTAATTTCTGGTCCCTTTTTCTCTGAAAAATATAGTATTTATAGGCAAAAACTAAACAGGAGAGGGCGTACGAAGAAAGGGGGAGCAAACGCTCCCCAACATAGACTAAATGGCCGCGAAAACGCGGCTATGGCTGCGTTTTCGCGGCCGTGGTGTGGCCAGGTGGCCACATCAGGTTGGAGGAACTCTTTCGTTTGGAGATTCTCCTTTATCTCCTGCTAGTTTTTCCGTTTCAGTTCTAGGATTTGACGAAACAGCCTTTGATCTTTGGCTTTAACCAACTGGTTTGGGAAGATTCATTTTAACTGATTTTCAACCTCTCTGATTTGCCATGATCTGCCTTGATTTCCTAATTTTGAATTAATTCTGAATTAAATCATAATTTGATAGGCTTTTGGGCTCGTTTCTCTTTCCTATCCTTTAGCAATGAGCCTGCATTTATAAAGAAAAATAGGACTTATTAATATGATTTATTTAGATAATAAACATGGTAATATGACAATATATATGCAATATATGTGACTGATCACACCCCATACTTATGTTTTGCTTGCCCTCGAGTAAAATATCAAAACTAATCCTAATTAATTATTAGACCACTTTCGCAGGTCACTCGATTGCATTGAGCATGAGCAATAAGCCGTTAAACCTCTAGGTTACCCCTAGAGGACGACTTTGGTCTCGTGAGGGTTTTCACTAGATTGCACCCACAAAATCCATAAAGAAAGGAAAAAAAATGTTAGCATTTTCGAAAAACATTTTGAAAAGATAGAAAATATTTGATGTATTGTTGTAAGAGTTCAAGTAATCTATAAGTTATAGGAAAATCAAATTTTTTATTCCTAAACTTAGTCTCTATTCAAATACATGTCCTCAATCAAAGTAAGGAGTCAAATTGTATTTCTCATCTAGTCTACTACTTTACCCTGAGTCATATGCACCTTCGTGAGCATGAAATTTGACTAAGGGTTCTTTAATATTAACTCCTATGCCTTATTTATATCTATTTTTGGTAGTATTTATTCCTTAATTCCATATGGCTTTCTAATCTGCCCATGTAACGAGCTTTTAGTCGGTGACACCCAAACGGGACAGTCTTAGGGCACCAGGTGAGAAAACACCCTAAGGACTTAAACACTCGAGCAGACAAGGCCACGAAACTAAGAGTTTTTATTTATAAAATGTATCCCTTTTAGGCGTGAATACTTATGCTTTATGAGGCACAAATATCCAGCTTAATCAGAAGATTTATACATATATATTTTTTTCAAACTTATCTAATTATCTTTTACATAAATACTAATGTTTTCTTAGGCCAAAGTACCTAATTAATCAATAATTAGATTTGTTTGTTTTTCAAAGATATACATATATATATATATATTTCATTTTTTTCTTTTCATAATGCATAAGAATTTTTGTTTTTGAACCCTAAGTGTGTAAGTGTATATAGTGTGCATATTTCTTCAAGGTAAAGATCAAGACTAAATTACTTTCATCAATTTTTTCCTAACCCTGAAAATCAAACAAGTTATTTTATTTTGACCAACTATAAGAAATCCTAATTATAATTTTCCTATTCCTTAAAATTGACTTAATTTCTTACAAAAAATATATCAAAATATTGTTCTTACCTTTCAAAAAGTTTTTTTTGCTTTCTTCTTCATTTTTTTAGTTATATTAGTCATGTTAGAGCCCTCCCCCACACTTATCTCATGCATTGTCTCTAATGTATGAAAGAAATGTATAGATGCATGAAATAAAATGGAAAAGAGGAAAGCTACCGATACACTGGGTCGAAAAGACCCATAGCCATTTCATTTACCGGCACCGATTCCTAGAAAGGTTTAAGGCGTTGACCATTTACCTTAAAGTCATTTCCATTCTTAGTGTAACTGATGTCTACAGCACCGTGTGGAAACACGATTTTATAACGAATGGCCCAGTACATCTTGATTTTAATTTTCTGGAAAAAGATGAAGCCTAGAATTATAGAGTAAGACTTTTTGTCTAAGGACAAAATTTTTTCTTATGATGTGTTTATCATGAAATATCTTAACTCTATCTTTAGTGATCTTAGCATTTTCACAGGCCTCATTTCTCACTCCTCTAATTCGAAAATTTATAATTTTTGAAGGTTACCGGCCTTAGTCAAGTCGAAATTTAGCTGCTTAATAGTCCATAAGGCCTGGTGCTCTAATTCAACGGGTAGGTGGTAAGCCTTCCCAAAGACTAACCTATAAGGAGACATCCCTAGAATCATCTTGAAAGCAGTCCTGTAGGCTCATAGGGCATCTACAAGTTTGGTGGATCAATCTTTCTGATTTTGGTTCACAGTTTTCTCCAAAATAAGCTTAATTTGTCTATTGGAAATCTCAACCTGCCCTAGGATGATAAGGTGTGGACAATTTGTGAGTTATGACATACTTTCACATAAGAGCTTCAAAGGATCTATTGCAAAAGTGAGTACCATTATCACTGATGATAGCACGAGGGGTTCCGAAACGTGAGAAAATATTATTTCAAAAACTTTATGACAACTTTGTTATCATTAGTTTTACTTGGAATGCCTTCTACCCACTTGGACACATAGTCCACAGCAACCAATATGTATTGGTTTCCAAATGAATTAGGAAATGGACCCATAAAGTCGATGCCCCAAACATCAAAGAGTTCTATTTTTAGAATTGGGTTGAGGGGCATCATATCTCATTTTCAGATCCTTCCTACCATCTGGCATGTAGGGCACATCTTATAAAATTCATAAGCATCTTTGAACAAAGTGGGTCAATAGAACCCACTTTGTAGCATCTTTTCAGCAGTCTTGCGGGGATCAAAGTGTCCACCGCATGCAAGTTCGTGACAGAAAGATAAAACACTCTTAACTTCTTCATCAGGAATGCATCTCTAAATAATTTAGTCATAACAGTACCTAAAAAGATACGATTCCTCCCAAAAGAAATACCGGACTTGGGATAAGAACCGGTATATATCATTTTTAGACCAATGAGACGGAGTTTAGTTTGTGACTAAGTAATTCACTATATCAGCAAATCATGATTCCCTAAAGATAGCTAAGAGATTTTCATCAGGAAAATCCTCATTTATGGGCAATTCGTTGCTTGGAGAATTTGGAATTCGCGAGAAATGGTCAGCAACGACATTTTCTACGCCTTTCTTATCTCGAATCTCGAGACCGAATTCTTGAACAAGGAGGATCCAACGAATGAGTCGGGCCTTGGCATCCTTCTTCATCATGAGGTACCTAAACGCATGATCGGTTAAAATTATGGTTTTGGACCCTAATAGGTAGGGATGAAATTTCTCTAAGGCAAACACTACTGCCAAGAATTCCTTCTCAGTAGTAGTGTAGTTCAATTGAGCATCGTTAAGAGTCCTACTAGAGTAGTAAATCACGTGCTGCTTGTTATCAATGCGCTGTCCTAGGACAGTGCCTATGGCAAAATCAGAAGCGTCGTACATGATTTCGAATGGTTTAGACCAATCTGGTGCAGATATGATTGGTGCAGAAATAAACTCTCTCTTAAGCTTCTCCCAAGAATTCATACATTCAACATCGAAAGTGAAAGACACGTCCTTAGCTATCAGATTAGTCAAGGGTCTAGCAATCTTGCCAAAAACCTTGATAAATCTTCGGTAAAAACCGGCGTGTCCTAAGAAGGATCGAATATCCTTCACGCATTTGGGCATGGGAAGCTTAGCAATAACCTTAATCTTGGTTTTATCCACTTCAATTTCTTTCTTGGAGATTTCATGACCCAAGATAATTCCATGTCTTACAATGAAGTGGCATTTCTCCCAGTTTAGTTTCAGATTTTTCTCAACACAACATTGAAGGACAAGTTCTAAATGGTAGAGACATTGAGTGAACGAATTGTTGGCCCAAAGGCCCATCACTCTAGTTTTGATGATGATCAACTCATGAAGTTATGATTACTAATGATCTTGTGTTTAATTAGTGACAGATTCATTATCAAGATCTTAGTAGGTGTGGAGCTTCAACAAAGGATTTAAAGTCAAGTTGGAAGCTAGCACCGGTTGATTCACGAGCCTATGCATCAAGACCACATCTAGAGATGAGCTCGGTGGATTGCACTTGGACCAAGTCAAGAAGATGAGAAGCCTTCAAGGGAAGACTTCAAGAAGTTGAAGACTTGTGTCTAGGTATAAGATTTGTATTTTTATTTTAGATAAAATGTAAAGGATAGAATAGTTGGTGGATTGCTCAAGTTATATCACACACACACACTCTTGATAGAACTCTTGATAGGATTGCTTTCATAAAAGATTTCTATGTCTTAGAAAAGAATTTTTATTTTGGAAAAAGATTTTTCTTTGTGACAAAATATCTACTTTGGTTTTTGGTATTTCTATTATACACATCTTTAACCAAAACCAAGTTATATGCTTAATGACAAAAACATAGATATATCATTATGATTGTGTAGTGGATCATATCCATACACACTATACTTTAAATGAACTCAAATATCTTGTTTTTGTATTTTGTGAAGTTATGGAAAAACAAGTTTTAGAAAAACATATTTTTAGAAAAATAGTTTTTATTGTGATTAAAACTATTTTTTAGATTTACTGTGAATTTATGGGATTTTTATTGAGTGAAAAGACCTATTTTCAAATCCCGTAACTGTGCAGACCTGGAACTGGCTGACAGGCCTTTCCGGTCGACCGAGTCGATCGACCGCTCCATGGCCGGTCGATCTCGCGGTCGACCGACGTGCACAGACTTGTGCACGTCTGGCAGCACAGTGGCCGGTCGACCGGGACGGTCGACCGCTGGAGACTGCGGTGCTCACGGGTAGATTCGGTCGACCGGGCCGGTCGACCGCAGAGCTCCAACGGTCGGATTCTTGACCGTTGACGGTCGACCGGACTGGTCGACCGGCAGTACTGACAGAGCCCAACGGTCAGATTTTTCTGGCCTCTATAAAAGGGGGTTTTGTCATTGTTTGAAGCCAAGATTTTAGGAGAGCTTTTGTCCAGTTATTTCCATTCTTTTAGCAGAGTTTTCTCCACAAAATAGAGTGCCAATATTTCCTATCAAAAGGGATTTTATCAAGAGAGTGTTTACTGTGATTTCTTGAGTTTTCCATCAAAGTTCTTTCCTTGATTTCTCACACTACACTTGAGCATCCATAGTTATATCTATCCTATAGGAGAGTGTTGTAGTGAGAGTTTTGTTAGGTGATCAAGTGTTTAGATCACTAAGATCTTTCTTTGTATTTGAGGAAGCGGGCAAGTGTGCTCGCGGTGTTTTGAGTTCGGGTGCGGACTTGTTGTACGAGGTGCGGCCTCGACGAGCCGGTGGGCTTGTGGTGTGTAAGGGACTTTGGGAGTCCGAGGGCTTGTAGGTGTTGCGGCACCAAGGAGAGATC
This sequence comes from Agave tequilana, assembly GCA_038442645.1. Lineage (NCBI taxonomy): Eukaryota > Viridiplantae > Streptophyta > Magnoliopsida > Asparagales > Asparagaceae > Agave > Agave tequilana. Next base: position 37,573 of record JAVJIF010031452.1, read on the forward strand.
CGGTTGGATCGTGCATAGTGGAAATCCTTCGTGTGTCGAAGGCGGGGATGTAGAGCAAGTGTGCTCGAACCTCGAAACAAACCTTTTGTGTTTGCGATTGCTCACTCTTGCTCTCTTACTCTTTTTGTCTCACTTATATCTTGCATTACTTTATAGTCTTTATCTCTTATATGCATGATATACCTTTGTGCTCATAATTGCTATACTTGCTTGGGATTGTTATCAACACTAGTATTCAACCAAGAGAGCCAACGCGGCACCTCAACCCATTCAAGGGGAATCTAGAGGAGATTGTCCAGAGCCTCGCAAGGAGAATTCGGCAACACTCTTGTGTTATACATAAGTGTTCAATTAAAAGAAGTTTAATTTGGTCAACTTAGTTTTAATTCCGCATTATTTGTTCACAAGTGACCATTAGATTAGCCATCACCTATTCACCCCCCCTCTAGGTGAACTTACACGAATATCTGTAGATGGAGAAATCATCTATGAATATTTCTAAGACTCGTTCAATCATATCAGAAAAAGACTCAACATGCAATGTTGAAACGTTGATGGGGCATTGCACAAGCCGAAAGGCATTCGACGATAAGCAAATGTCCCAAATGGACACGTGAATGTAGTATTTTCTTGGTCCTCAGGAGCAATAGGAATCTGATTATACCTCGAGTAACCGTCAGAGAAACAGTAATACTCGTGGCCCACAAAACGTTCAAGCATTTGATCAATGAAGGGAAGTGAAAAATAGTCCTTAAGAGTTGCAGCATTAAGCTTCCTATAGTTAATGCAAACTCGAATTTTCATGGGAAGTCGAGTTTGGACCAACCCTTTGTTCTCGTTTTCTATTATGGTGAAACTAAATTTCTTTCAAATCGCGTGGATAGGACTGACCCATTGGCTATCAGAAATGGGATAAATTATCCCATTGTCTAAGAGTTGCACAATTTCAGCATTAACAGCCTTTTGTATTATAGGGTTTAATCTACACTGTGAGTCTCTTTTAGGTGTTACATCTTCATTGAGATGAATGCGATGTTGAACTATGATTGGACTCAATCCCTTTATGTCAGTCATAGTCCAACCAATGACTTTTCTATGTTTTCTTAGAATTGCTTTAAGATCTTCTTCTTGCCCGTCGTTTAAATGGGAGGCAATGATGACAGGAAAGGTCTCTTGTTCGCCTACATAGACGTATTTGAGATGCGCAGGTAAGACTTTCAATTCTAAGAAAGAGGAAGGCTCACTGGAAGGATGAGTCAAATTTGTTGGCTCCATATTTGATGAAATAGGGTTCGAGGTCCAATTCACAGCATACTCAACAACCTGATCAAGATTAAAGTCGTCAGACTCTAACCCGAAGTCACACTCAGTTTCTAGTTCTAATTCTTCCCTGTGTTCACTTGTTAAGTTCTCAATGAGGTTGACTTCAAATGTTTGGTCATCAACATCACATGGTTGTTTCCCTAGATTGAAGATATTGAGTTCTCTAGTCATGTCCCCAAAGGTTAACCTCATGGACCCATTCCTACAATTGATGATGGCATTGGCAGTCGCAAGGAATGATCGCTCTAAGATAACAGGAGTTTGAGCCCTAGAATTGGACATAGGTTGTGTCTCTAGAACTATGAAATTAACAGGATAAATAAACTCCCGACCCGGATAAGGACATCATTAATTTTCTCTTTTGGAACTTTCACTGAACAGTCAGCCAGTTGGATAGTGACTCAAGTTGGACTAAGATCGCCCAACCGAGTTGTTGATAAACTGAGAATAGAAGCAAGTTGATACTTACCCCAAGTCAAGAAGTGCATGACTAATCTTAGCTTATCCTATGGCGCAGGCAATGGTGGGACAACCAGAATCGCTGTACTTGTCAGGGATGAGACCCGACAGTAGCTCACTAATGTTAGTGACTAAGAAGACTTTTTTAAGTATATTAGTCTTTCTCTTCTTGATGCACATGTCCTTAAGAAACTTAGCATAGGATGAGACTTGTTAGATGGCATCAAGAAGTGACACATTTATCTTCATTTGATTGAAGATCTCAATTATCTTATCCATGTGTGGATTTTACTTGTTGTTTTTCAGCCTATTAGGAAATGGTATTATAGGCTGGTGCACCTGACTCGTTGACTTATCTGTTTCAGATTCGTCAGATTTAGAAGGATTGAGATTAGATGAGGTGGATGCTTGATTGTGGCTGTGCTGAATGGGATTAGATGGTGTTGACACTTGATTATCAACTTTCTTTCCTGACCTCAATGTATGAGCATCATTACATTGATTCAATGATTGATCCTCGACCAAATGAGCTTGTTGAGAATTCCTAAGATTCATTATTGGCTGACTAGGTAAGGTACCCTTTTGTCTCTTATTCTGTGGAGTGGCTAATTGGCTCATTTGAACCTCTAGCCTCTGTATAGTTTGCATGAGAGAATCTTGATTCTTCATGTGTCTTTCCATATTTCTCTCAAAGTCAGTCATTCTCCTTTCTAGTTGAGGATTTTGAAAGGAAGATTGTGGAGCTTGGTTTGGAAAGTTTTGTTGATAGTTTAAAAGTTAGGTAGATGGTTGGGAGAATTATGATAGAAATTGTAAAAATTGGGTTGATGATTGGAAGAATTATTGGCATGATGGAAGTGGCTTGCATGATTTGACCGTGAGTGGTCATTGTTATTTTCGCTCCATGAGAAATTCGGGTAATTTCTCCAGCCAGGATTGTACGTTGGTGCATAAGGATTATTGTTCGGCCTTGAAAAGGCCGCATTCATCGGTTCTGAAAATTATTGTTGAGATTGAAACTTAGGACACTCCTCAAACACATGATTTATGGCTTGACAGTAAGTATAGCTAGGAGTTGGAAATTGGTTTGGGCTGACTTGATTGACTGGACTTGGTTCCTTAGTTTCTAAATCTTTCAGTCTTCTCGCTAGGTTAACTAATTGCCTCGTTAGCTATGGATGATTCAATTGAATGGAGACCTCCTTTTGAAGAGATGGAGTTTGAATTCCTCGAGTTTTCACTAGTTGGTTCCCATTGGATGGTCTTTTTAGCTAGATTCTCATATAAATCTCATCCTTCAATCTCATCCTTCTGTAAGAATTCCCCTTGGCACATGCTTTCTAAGTGGTCTTGATAGAATAGTCTAAACCGTCATAAAGAATTTGACATTATCATCATTTCTCTATTCCATGACGAGGACATTGGACAAGGAGGTCTTTGAAGCGTTCAAAATACCTCCAAAATGGTTCACTAGGTTCTTACTTGAACTGCATGATGTTTTTCCTAACGAAAGTGGTCTTGTGAATTGGATAGAATTTCTTCAAGAAGACCTTGATGAAACCATCTCAAGAAATGATAGAGCCGGCCATTAAGCTGTAAAGCCATTTCTTAGTTAAGTCCTTAAGATCAAAAGGGACAAATCTCAACCTAATAGCATCATCTACAAGGTGTGGGATTTTCATCATTAGACATATTTCCTCAAATTCTCTTACGAAGAAATAAGCATCTTCGGACTCTAAGTCGTGAAACTTAGGGAGTGTGTTGATGAACTGAGCTTTGAGCTCAAAATTGTATTCACCAATCGATGAAAGTTGGATGCAAGATGGAAGTGAGGTTCTAATGGGATAGAATCTATCCTGCAAAGATGTCGGTTGAGCCATAACCGGATCTGGTCTTAGTTCAAACTTGGGTGGTGATGCGTTTCTAGTCAACCTAGATGAATTAGGGTATCTTGACCACACTTGCATACACAAACACAATCACAAACAAGTTTACCAATAGTCAACAAGAGTAAACAACCAAGCCTAATCTAAGGAAACCTTGACCTAGACAACTCCTAACTGGTTGATTGTCCACAGGAGGTATAATGCAGACTTTGACCACAAGCTAATCAGCCAGGTCAGGGCAAGATTGGTGGGAGGTATCCGCTCAAAAGCGACGGGCCTAATTAAGCCAAACCACCAGCCTTCAGGGTTTCGCCCCTCAATCCCTTTCCTAGACACTGACTTTGTAGGAGTCAAATTCTAACACCTTCTCCCTTAGAATAATCTCCTACTGAGTTCGAGATGTCCTTAAGGCCAACGTCTATCACATTTTACTTAGGATTAGGTTGTGCATGCTTGGAGATGGTTTGTGGGTTAAGGAAGTGTAATAACTTCCCCACCTTCTCTTGATTTGGGTTTTGCCCTTAGAATTGATTGTGCAGAGTGTGCAAGATATAGAAAAGTAACATTCAAAAGCAAATATCTCCCAAGAATGTTTCCTAAACTATATGCTATGCATACGTACCTTGTTTCCAGCTATCTTCAATAGTAATTGTAAAATAGACGTAATTAGACAAATGCCTAGAATGCAAGTCTAAACGTTTTTTTAAACAATTAACAATCACTCAGATTACTGTTGGATTAAAAACAAGGATTGTGAATATCAGATATAGAAAGAATAATAACACAAAAACTTTATTTTTGCAAGCAATATGTCATGCAAAAAAGAGTTTTTAGTAGTCTAAAAAAAATTTCAACATTTGCAGTGCAATTTCTTGAAATTCTGTTTCCTACTTTCGGGAGTAGGGGCACATAATAACAAGTCTTCTCCTGCAAAGTTTGAATACTAAATCAGAATCTTGACGTCCTTGAAACAAGACACCAAACTTGTTAGAAAATAATTACACCGTTTCCTTCCCGGCAACAGCGCCAAAAATTGATTGTAAAATGAAAGCCATGAGAATTACCGTGTAACTTTGGGGTAACGGGTTGTGTCCACGAGGAGGAATGCGATGAAAGCTTTTCGGTGTTTTTGTTTAGAAAGCAAAGTGGTGTTGTTTTTTTCTTTTTAGTTGAAAAGAGAATGGAGAGAATGAAAATGATTAAAAGAAAAAAATGAAAATTTAGAGAAGGCTTTGGAAAAGGTGATCTTTAAAAAGTGTTGAAAATTGTTTAGTTGTTTATAATATAGGAAGAAGATCTGTCGTCACTATCTCACTACTCAACGATGTGTTCTTCTCTTGAAATTCTTAGTGCCTCAACTTGATCATAGGTAAAAACTTAAGCTGGAGTTTAAAAGTTTTAAGTAAAGCAAATAAGATAGTTTGAAAAAGTTAACTCTTTTTCTTAAGAAATCATCTTAAATTGAATGTTAAATCATCAAGTCTTTCAAGTATGAAATAAAAACAAGTTCAAGTGATGTTTTTAAAAGAAGTAGAAGTTTAGAAATCCAAACTCATCCTCATGTGCCTTTAAAAACACTTTCAAAGAAGAAAGGCATAGTTTAGGTATGCATATGATTCCATTTGGTCTTCACATAAAAGACATTCAAAAACTAGAGGGATCGAAGAGAGGGACGATAGTGAGCCCAGAAAATAAATTTAGCTACTCATGGAAGATGAAAAACACGACATGTAAATAAAGAAAGACATACCCGTGAATTGAAGTGGAAGAAGAGAAAACTTGATTCTTTATTGATGTCACTTCAATCTTCAGATTACATGCACTCTATTCCTCTCTCTCTCTCACTAATGTTTGAGTTGAACTATAAATTAGAAAGCATATATATAACTTCTATACTATCTAACAAAGAATCTAAACCTTAAAAACAAAGAGAAAAACTTAAACTAATTTTCGGTCTATTTTTATCTGAAAAATACAGTATTTATAGGGAAAAACCAAACGGGATAGGGCGTACGAAGATGGGGGGAGCAAACGCTCCCCCCAACAGAGACTAAACGGCTGCGGAAACGGAGCTATGGCTGCGTTTTCACGGCCATGGTGTGGCCAGGAGGCCACACCAGGTTGGAGGAACTCCTTCGTTTGGCGATTCTCCTTTATCTCCTGCTGGTTTTCCTATTTCAGCTTGACGAAACAGCCTTTGATATTTGGCTTTAACCAACTGATTTGGGAATATTCATTTTAATTGGTTTCCAACCTCTCTAATTTATCATGATCTGCCATGATTTCCTGATTTCAAATTAATTCTGAATTAAATCAGAATTTGATGGGCTTTTGGGCTCGTTTCTCTTTTCTATCCTTTAGCAATGGGCCTGCATTTTATAAAGAAAAATAGGACTTATTAATATGATTTATTTAGATAATAAACATGGTATTGTGACAATATATATGTAATATATGTGACCGATCAGTTAGTTTTTATTAGCCTAAATTTTAAATTTTACATTTTATTAACACGTCACTTATTCATTCCTCTCTATAGGCCACTTAACAAATTTTCCCCCAATAAATATTATATTTTGACTTAGTTAGAGAGTGCAGTAAATGCCCCAAAAATCAACTAAGGGACAAAAGAACAGCAATCAAGAATCAAGATAGACAACCTAGGTGAAGCATCACCTTCAGCAAAACAGTCTTGATTCCACCTCACTGAGATTTAGAGACAAGGACTCCAAATCACAGTCACAGATCTCATAATGGTGCCAATTTGGAATCACATGAAAACCCGAGCTCCAAGCGAAGATCACAAAAACAAAACTTTGATTCCAAACCATGGAATCCTAGTGATCTATAAACAAGTGTCAATTGGGCCATGTGCCCCTCAATCTCCACTGCCCTAATTTCATTATTAATCTTGTGAGCCAATGCCCTTTTAGGGTTTTGTTTTCTGTGGAGTACCCCCCATGATTTGAGTTATTCCAACTCAACACACCCATTTAATGGTCCCCCACGATTCATGCATGAAATAGAACACCAAGAAAAATCCCACTAGCCAATAAATAAGCTTTGCAAACTGGGATTCTCTCTGCTTCTCCTCCTTCCTCTTCTTTCTTCTTCTTCTCTCTCTCAATGAACAGGAATCAGAAGCATCCTTCCATGTTACCCTAGCCCCTTATTCTAATCACTCCCCTAGTTAACAAAATGCTATACTCTGGACCCAGATGCCTGCATTATTTTAAGCATGCACTTATGCAAAAATTGCCAACCCTTCTCCAATGCTGATGACATGCAACCCTCGACGCGATTAAACTAATCGAGTCGAGGGGTGGTTTAAGCTCACACTTAGCGCCCGCCCCTCTTCTAAACAGCCATGTCTATCCACACGCGTCCTCCCGTGCTATGGTTCGTGACGTATCTTATTGGCATCAGTGCGTATCCGATTGCAATTTTATCGAGATACATACATGTATATGACATAAATTATGTTGCCTACATTGACGAGATACATGATCATCCCTCCCCAAAACAAGATTAAATTTGGGAACATTGCAAGTAGAAACATAGAAGGGCAAATGTAGAGCTCATCCTCACGTTGGAGTACAAAGCATGTGTCTGCATTAACATAAGAAGCTTCATCTCCCTTGGGAGTCGCAACTTTAAGATGGTGAGGCGTGTGAGAGGTACACCTCGAGAACATGGAAGCCCTCAATAATTAAATGTATTCGGGGACTCCAAAACCAAGCTTTACCTCCTCCATGTTTGCTGGTGATTATACCAAAATGATAAGCATTGGATAGTGCGCATGTGGCCCTAAAGCCCACATGTGAGCTAATATTAATGGCGAAGGGGTGGTGGACTTTACTTCCAATGAGAGTGTGGTGAGCTTCAACCAACCTCACAATTGGCCAAGAAAAAACAAAGAATAATCCCAGTTCCAAGTGTTGCGGACAATGGGCACAACTAAAGGGAAGAGTTGTATTCACTTCAGATTTATCACTACCACATCGAAAACGGTAATAAAATCTTTAACTCAAATCTTTAGAGTCGGCTACATGATTTCTTTCTCTGCGACATCAACTCTTTGCACTACTCTAGATTACTGCAGAAAGCAGCGTTTTGGCACTCAATTTATAGAATGCTAGGCCAGATAACTATGACTTTAACTTGTCCTGTACCTTTCCATATGCAATTCTCTCAAACAGGAATAATTCATAGATAAACTTTCAGAATCCTTTTCTGGGATTACGACTGAGCCATTAATAGTGTCAGGATTTCTTATTCAAAGACTCAGATCAGTTTACTCCACAATTCAATCAGCATAAATGCATCAATTTGCTTGGCCTTCATGAGCTAACACCCATCCCCAGAACTGTCAAGGTCGAGAGTCAATGGCGCGAAAGACCCAGATCATGCATTATGCGATCGGAGAGGATCAGAACAAGTTAGCACAAGAGCCTGAACAATTTAACTTGTGATCACACAGTGATAAGATCATGGTTGTCATATGCTTCCCACATTCAGAGGAGAGGAATCCCCCCACCCTTGAAGAAGGTGGTTCTTTTTCTCCTACAAGCACAATAACACAGTTGGACTTTGATAAAGGCCAAGGGCATATGGAAACATTCTTCCACTGTTTGTACATTACATTTTGTCCTATAAAAAGTCACTCGAGTATTATAATTCAAGAATCATTTATATAATGAGAGAACTAGGGAATTATTCTAACTCAAACAACAAAAAGATTTGAATAAACCCCACCCGTCCTGATTAAAGCACAAAGGGTCACATCTTCAACAAATAAAAGGAAGAGAGCGAAAGAACGGTGCACCGTCTTAATCAACAGCCGATGGTGCCATGGCCTTGTCGCTCTTGCGGTTAAACATCTGGAAAAAAAATCAAGTGGACCGCACGATTTTGACTGGACGAACACTGGATGATAAGATGTATCAAGGGTTTCGTTCAAAAAGATGTATCAAGTGTCCAAAGCTTGAATTGTAGCCAAGAACCAAGAGATGACACCTCTCCTTTCTCTACTCTTTTTCTTCCCTCAGAGCAGAATCTAGTGTGGTGGACACCACTCTTGAAGGCAGCTTTCACAGAGTGAATGATGGCTTTGGCTGAGAACAGTGCATGCAAAGGAACAGAAAGGTGGAGAGAGCATGACCATGCATTAACAAATCCAGACCCCTCTTGAGGAAAAAAGCCATGGACAGAGAGACTGTTGTGCTCTGAGACAACAACCCTTAGAAGATCCAACCTGATCTCAATCACCAAGAACAATGAAAAACAAACTAGAAGAACAGCCAATCGCAAAAACCAGATCTAACGAGGTTCGGCCAACCTGCCTACGTCCTCGGGGCAATTCACGGAGAGAGTTTTCTTTATGGAAGATGGATTACAATAGCTCTGGTTCTCTATCAACACAAGAGAGTCCGCAGCGCTATTTTGTCTAGGCACTCAACCCTAGAAAATTACAATCAGGGCTTAAATACATAACTTCCCGAAACAACAGATTTCGCCCAAAACCCGACTGTCGGTCGACCGGCCGGTCGACCGACTCCCTCTTACGGTCGACCGAGCCGGTCGACCGAAACAAACAGAGAGTTGGGTTGCTTACAGAGACCCTCTCCGGTCGACCGGTCCGGTCGACCGAAGCAATCCTGTGCATTTGGTGCACGTCGGTCGACCGGTCCGGTCGACCGACCACTGTCTTTTCTGCTGCTGCTGCTTCTTCCTGCCCGCTGTTCCTTCGCCTTTCGTCATAGACTCCTTGGCAGTCTTCAACAGCACCTGGCATGACTTCACCTCCTCTACTGTTAAATCTGAGCCGAACACTGACTCGATTGCGGCTGCACCAATCTGGTTGCCTACGTACCCCTTGCCCAAGGGATCAAGCCTTCCGTAGTTCATCCACATGAGCTTCAGCAAGCTCAATTCACCTGAAGAATCTGGAGCAAGTCTTTGCAGTGTGCAAACTTTACTCCCGACACCACCTTTGTAAGCATATCGGCCGGATTCTCCGAAGTATGAATCTTCAATAAATTGATGTCATCTTCCTCCAGAATCTCCCGAACAAAGTGATACCTGACATCGATGTGCTTCGTCCTTGCGTGGTAGACTTGGTTCCTTGCCAAATAAATGGCACTCATACTGTCACAGTGTATCTTCAAGATCTCCTGTTCCACTCCCAAGTCATCTAGCAATCCCTGAAGCCAAATCGCCTCCTTCATGGCCTCGGTCAAGGCCATATACTCTGCCTCTGTAGTCGACAATGCGACTGTGGACTGAAGTGTGGAGCGCCAACTCACCGGTGCCTGCGAGAATGTGAATACATACCCCGTCGTCGACCGGCGTTTGTCAAGATCACCTGCATAGTCCGAATCCACGTACCCTATGCATTCTTGCTTCCCAGTGTTGTCCTTCTCAAACACGAGGCCTACATCAACAGTACCCTTGATGTACCTCAGGATCCACTTCACTGCTTCCCAATGACCCTGACCTGGATCATGCATATATCTGCTAACCATGGAAACTGCCTGTGATAGATCCGGCCTTGTACACACCATTGCATACATCAAGCTTCCCACTGCATTGGCATATGGTACATGAGTCATATGCTCACGCTCCTGAACACTCCTTGGAGACATCTTCGCTGACAACTTGAAGTGCGGCGCCATTGGTGTACTTACAGTCTTTGTATCTTTCCCGATATTAAATCTCTGCAGTACCTTCTCCAGATAGCCCTTCTGAGTCAAGCTAATCCTGCCAGCTTCCCTGTCCCTTGTGATCTCCATACCCAATACTTTCCTTGCTTCCCCCAGGTCCTTCATCTCGAACTCAGACGATAAAGTCTTCTTCAGAGAATCAATTGCAGATCTTGACCTAGAAGCAATTAGCATATCATCTACGTAAAGTAGTAGATAGACATACTCACCAGATGGTAACTTGTTGTAGTACACACATGGATCATAATGGCTTCTTGTGTACTTCTTCTTCCTGATGAAGCTGTCAAATCGCTTGTACCATTGTCTTGGAGACTGCTTCAAACCGTACAGCGATTTCTTCAGCTTGCATACCAACTCCTCTTTCCCTGCAGTTTTGTAACCTGTGGGCTGAGTCATGTAGATCTCCTCCTCAAGATCGCCGTGGAGAAAGGCGGTCTTCACATCAAGTTGGTCAAGGTCCAACTCGTTCTGTGCCACCAAGGCCAATAGGATCCGAATAGACGAGTGTTTTACAACTGGGGAGAACACCTCGTTGTAGTCGATCCCTTCTCTCTGTGCGTAGCCTTTAGCCACCAGCCTTGCCTTGTAGCGCACTTTGTCTTCTTGGAGTGATCCCTGCTTCTTAGCAAATACCCACTTACACCCTATGGCTTTCTTCCCCTTGGGCAACTTGGTCAGTTCCCATGTGTTGTTCTTATAAAGAGACTGCATCTCTTCATTCATGGCCCCTTTCCATAACTCCGCTTCTGAACTGATTTCAGCTTCCCTGAAAGTAGATGGAATGGCTTCTTCAACAACTGGAAGTGCATGTGCAATCACCATGTCTGTAGTGAGCCAGCCAGGTCTCCTAGTATTCCTCCTTGGTCTTCCAACTGCAGTGGGATCTGGAACTGTATCCATAACCTGTTCCTGATCCTCTTCAACAACCTCAGCATCTTCTTCTGCAACTTGATCACCTCCCTGTGTCACCTCAGGAATGATCCTCACAGATACTGAGTCTTCTAGAGATGGTGGATCTGCATCACTCTCCACCTGCTGCAATAGCTCCTTGGTCTTCTTAGTCTCCACCTGCTGAGAGACTGTAGGCTTCATCATCGAGGCCTCATCAAAAGTGACATCTCTGCTGATTATGAATTTGTTGTCCTGTTGGTCCCAGATCTTGAACCCCTTGGTTCCTTTCTTGAAGCCAACAAACACACCTTTCTTCGCTCTCGGATCCAATTTGTCTTCTTTTACGTGATAGTAGGCTGGACATCCAAATATCCTGAGCACATCATAATCTCCTGCAGCTTTACCCGACCAAGCTTCAAGGGGGGTCTTTCCCCTATTGCAGACGACGGCAACCTATTGACGAGATGGCATGCATACCCCAAAGCTTCAGCCCAGAACTTCTTTGGTAATCCTGCATTTGACAATATGCACCGAACCTTCTCTAGCAAAGTTCGGTTCATTCTTTCAGCCACCCCATTCTGTTGCGGAGTTTCCCTTACTGTGAAGTGCCTCTCTATGCCCTCATCAAGACATAGCTTCTGGAAAGGGTCTGACTTGTACTCTCCTCCGTTGTCAGAACGAAGGACCTTGACTTTTCTTCCTGTACTCCTTTCCTGATTAACCTTCCACTTCACAAACAATTCTAGGACTTCATTCTTATGTCGCATGGTGTACACCCAGCACCGCCTAGAATAATCATCGATAAACGACACAAAGTAATGGGTTCCCCCTATTGATGCAGTCTTTGTGGGTCCCCATACGTCCGTGTGAACATAATCAAGAATGCCTTCGGTGCAGTGTGAAGCTGTACCAAACTTCACCTTCGTCTTCTTGCCTATGATGCAATGTTCACACAGATCCAGTTTGCAGGTCTCTGCACCCTTCAGCAGCCCTTTCCTCACAAGAGCTTGCATAGATTTCTCCCCTGCATGTCCCAGCCTCATGTGCCATAGCCGGGTTAGATCTTCCTTCTGACTGGTCGAAGTTGCCACCTGGCCTGTCACTGTACTACCCTTCAAGTAATACAAATTGTTCCTGCGGTTGGCCTTCAACACCACCATTGAGCCCTTCGCCATTTTAAGAACACCTTCTTTAATAGACACTCCGAGCCCTAATGATTCCAAAACACCCACTGAGATCAAGTTCCTCTTCAGCTGAGGGACATATCTCACTTCCTTCAGCTCCCTTACCATCCCGTCGAACATCCTGATAGGAATTGTGCCTACACCCTCCATGATGCATGGATGATCATCGCCCATGACGACCGAACATCCCTCCAGCTTCTCAAGACTAGTAAACCAATCTCGATTAGGGCATACATGATATGTAGCACCTGTGTCCAGGATCCACTCGTTTTCCCCCGAGTAACCTACAACAGGAGTAGTAACTGAAAACGAGAATACCGAAGAATCTGAATCTGAATCCTCTGCCTGTGATTTACTGCTAGCAGCCTTTGTCACTCTTGCCAGATTTGCCTCAGATTTTGATTCCTTCTTCTTCCCCTTGTACTTTGGACAGTCAACTTTCCAGTGCCCAAACTCTTTGCAATACATGCACTGGTCTTTCTTAAGATCCCTTAAGCCCGGTCTTGACTTCGATCTTCCTCTCACCTCCTTGCCTTTCCTTGATGAGCTCCTGCCTCTTACCTCCAAAGCCTCTGCTGATGAACTAGATCTCCCAGAATGTTTCTCATTCTTCCTTTTCTCATAACTCATCAGTGCTGACGATATCTCATCATAGTCTAAGGTTTGCCTTCCATTTATGAATGTCATTGTAAATATCTCATACTCCTCCGGTGGAAGAGAGTTCAGAAGAACGACTGACTTGTCTTCCTCACTTATAATGGCATCCACATTTAGCAAATCCGTAAGAAGCTTTGTAAACCTGTTGAGGTGCTCATTTACTGTGCTTCCCCTCTGCATCCTGAACAAATACAGCTTGCTCTTAAGCTGCAGCCTTGACTCCACGCTCTTTGTCAGGTACTTCTTCTCGAGGGTATTCCACATATCCTTTGCTGACTTCTCATGTTGAACAGAATATTTGATATCTTGTGACAAACATGAGCGAATCAGGCCACATGCCGACCTGTTCATTTTTGCCCACTCATCATCAGTGGTAGTATCCTTCTTCTTCTCCAAAAGGAGCGTGTCCTCGAGGTTCTGTGCATTCAATGCATCCATAACCTCACACCTCCACATCCCGAAATTGTTAGTTCCATTGAACTTAACAACTTCAATTCTGGAGTTGTTCATTGTTTTAACAGACTTAGATTCCTCTGCCATTGAGATCCTTTCCTTGACCCTCTAACTATGCGGAAGATCAAATACTTGCAAAATAGATCTATTTCTGAGATAAAAAAGTGATTTTTACCTCTACCTTGAAACTCTAGCTTGAGTTTCTCACCAGATCTATTCCACCCCTGATTCAACGAGCCCTCCCTGCGTCCACCTGAGATCGACACACGATCTCCTTGAACACCAATGCCTCTGACCTGAGATCGACACACGATCTCCACCTGATCAGATCTGGAGCCCTTCGAATCTTCAGAATATCCCAAGCGTAACCTGGACGCTCTGATACCACTTGTTGTGCTCTGAGACAACAACCCTTAGAAGATCCAACCTGATCTCAATCACCAAGAACAATGAAAAACAAACTAGAAGAACAGCCAATCGCAAAAACCAGATCTAACGAGGTTCGGCCAACCTGCCTACGTCCTCGGGGCAATTCACGGAGAGAGTTTTCTTTATGGAAGATGGATTACAATAGCTCTGGTTCTCTATCAACACAAGAGAGTCCGCAGCGCTATTTTGTCTAGGCACTCAACCCTAGAAAATTACAACCAGGGCTTAAATACATAACTTCCCGAAACAACAGATTTCGCCCAAAACCCGACTGTCGGTCGACCGGCCGGTCGACCGACTCCCTCTTACGGTCGACCGAGCCGGTCGACCGAAACAAACAGAGAGTTGGGTTGCTTACAGAGACCCTCTCCGGTCGACCGGTCCGGTCGACCGAAGCAATCCTGTGCATTTGGTGCACGTCGGTCGACCGGTCCGGTCGACCGACCACTGTCTTTTCTGCTGCTGCTTCTTCTTCCTGCCCGCTGTTCCTTCGCCTTTCGTCATAGACTCCTTGGCAGTCTTCAACAGCACCTGGCATGACTTCACCTCCTCTACTGTACTCTCTCCTCCAACAGAGACATCAAATCTAAAGCTGCAGGAGGCTACCCCTGTTCAAAGTGCTCATTGACCTCATCATCCATCCAACTCTCCTCTTCCCCTCCCCTGCTGCTCTGAGGAAGTGTCTTAACTAGTGCATGTCCTTTTCAATCCAAGTGGACTCACTTGTTGAATGGTCTTATTCCCCAACTCCATTTGGAATACTGGGTTCCGAAAGAACAGTTCAAAGACAGTGAACTGAACCTTTTAGCAGCAGTAAGCACAAGTTCACAGCTGGAGGGCCAAACCATATCTCTCTGCATCACACCATCCATATGTTCAAGTGACAGGAAGGGAAGGTATATGTTTGGTGCACAAACAAGTGATGCAGAAATCATATAAGAAACTTTGAAACGTATAGGTAACAGAAATGGGAAAACGACTCCAACATTTCTTTTCCTTCGAATTCCAGTTGGTTTAATATGTCAAGATTGGAGTTCATTAGGTGAGTGTCTGCTCGAGTAAAAGCAATGGCCAAGACAGGCTGCTATGGGGTAGCTACTGATTCTGCAAGTTTATATGAAAATCAAAAGTCCAATGAAGCTATCTAGAAGATCTAGATTGCAAATTGAAAGTGAAATATGATTTTACTGCAATATGAGTTGTGAAGTGACCTTTGTTTTTTAGCCTTTTTCTTCAAATCAGCTGTAGACACAAAAGCATATAGACCAATGACATCTGCAAATTGATAGAAGAATGTGATTCCAAAGATATAAATCTTTTGTTATTTTCGTTATCTTAGTTGTTTTTATTTTAATTTATTTTAGTTGGATGCTTTATTTTGTTTAGTTTATATTTAGTCCAACATTGATTGTGGTAGGATTCTTTCTCTGGATGTAGGCCTATATAAGGATAAGACTATTATTAAGTTAGGAGATGATATGATATCGAGTTTAAAAAAAAAAAAATTTGAAAAACTTTTTACTTAGCATGTGATTTGCTTAACATCTTAACTTTTTTGCGAGTGAGTTACAAAAATAGGTGAGAGATTCACCCGGGTGAGACACCCAGATCTCTTATTCTTCTCCAAATTATCAACTGCCCTAATTTGTTATTGTGTTCTGCGTCAATTTTTATAAGCTAAAATTCAAGCTTTAATACACATAAAAATATTAAAACCCTAGATTTAGACTTTTCTTCTTCTCGTTTCTCTCCCAAATCTTTCATCTTCTTTGGAAAAAAAAATCCGAAGAGCCCTAGATCTGTTCTTGTAGACCTATAAAAAATATAAAAAATTACTTTTCAATAATTTCCAAAAAATCAACTCAAAATCCCCTGAAAATTCGTGCCTCCACTGTTCATCGTCTTCTCCCCCAAAAACCTAATCCTAATCTTACCGAAAACCCAAATCCACTTTTCCACTTTACCCCTCGCTGTCTGACTTGCTGTGGACTCGTCGCATCGATGTCGCCACGGTTTTGCCACACCGCCTTTGCCATGTCGACGCTGATCTAATTTGATGACGACTTCGCCCTCACATCAACCTCACCTGCCTGCTCTTTACTCCGATGCTGATCCAATCTTCAAGCTGAGAACTCGTCACGATCCAACTTCAATTTTTGATCTCGTCACGATCCGATCCTCTCCAGGCTGTGTTGTGCGCAGGACAACAATCTCTCTGAGGAATTTACCAACCAGGTGGAGACTGATGCAGCCGGAGATGTAACCAACACGACAAGAACAGAGAACAATAGAGAAAAGCAATCAACACAATATTTAACGAGGTTCGGCAACATGCCTACGTCCTCGGGGCAAGTGAGATAGAGATTTTATTGATTCAGCAATCAATACAAACTAATACAGAGGAATACTTGAGGGATGTTTCTAGGATACAATACATGAGGGCCTTTATCCCTTATTTATAGCCACAGAGTCTCAGGGTATTAGGAAACCCCGATTGAATTTGATCCCAACCAGAAAAGGAATTCGAATCTATAAAGGACAGCAGATAACGCGTCTGTTGGTTGACCGGCCGGTCGACCGACCCATGCCACGATCTACCGCGCCGGTCGACCGTCTCCCACCGAGACTTGGCTCCTTTCAGTTGGTCGACCGGGCAGTTGACCGATTCCCTGCAACGGTCGACCAGGCGGTCGGCCGTTCTGTGTCTGTGCACCTCATGCACACCGGTCGACCGGGCGATCGACCGGCTCCTTGCATTGGTCGATCGGACCGTCGATCGTGCACTGTTGTAGCCTGCTGCATGTGCCGTTTCTCGCTCCTTTGTCTTCCGATCTCTTTGCTATCTTCCTCTATCTCATCTATCTCCTCTCTCCCTACAAATCTCCACCTCAGTGAAGATTTTTCAAATCTGAGCCGATTGCCAACGAACTCCAGTCTATCACCTGGCGAAATT
Source organism: Agave tequilana (assembly GCA_038442645.1). Classification (NCBI taxonomy): domain Eukaryota; kingdom Viridiplantae; phylum Streptophyta; class Magnoliopsida; order Asparagales; family Asparagaceae; genus Agave; species Agave tequilana. The sequence goes on from JAVJIF010031452.1 coordinate 54,530, forward strand.
GACACACGATCTCGGCGAAATCGACACACGATCTCGGCTTGAGTACTCCGGACGAAATCGACACACGATCTCGACGAAATCGACACACGATCTCGTCTTGGAGCCTTTAGCTCAACTATCAACTGGGATACAGCACACATGCCTTCCCTACACTTCACCTTAGTAGAACTTCCATACATACTGATCACCGAACGTGTTTCCTACTCAGCAACTACATGACCTCACGAAGAACTCATCATGAGTCAATACTGATTCTCCAACTGACCGGCTCTCTCCAGTCTACATGTCTTCAACTGACCGTCTAACCAATTCTGAGTAGAGCACACCGAACATCATCATCGGCTTCAACAAACTGGATGCACACCTCTCCTATGCAAGCTTAACTGTCTTCTCACCAGAAGATCATCTGTTCATCGATATCACAATACCTCACCTCTACGTGAAGTCCAATCAGCTTCTCGAGAATCCAAATAGCTTCATATAGGTTGCATTACCAAATATGGTTGTGCCTTTACGGCTGCCTACATACCTTGCCCAAAGGGTCAAGCCAACCGTAGTTCATTTAAATGAGCTTCATCAAGCTCAAGTACTTGTACCTGAATCTTCAGCAGCGGACCTATCTGGCTGAGTCATATGAACCTCCTCACTACCGTCATGAAGAACAACGGCCTTCAACTTGAGCTTGTCGCGGTCACAAGCTTGAGATCCATGCTTCTTCACCCACGTGCGTGGTTTTATCTTGGTTCCAATGGCTGCAAACAATTTGACATTCTCATCAATGTCTTCAACCTATTCAGTATCAACCTTGGCTACATGATCTCCACCCGATGTCACATCCGATGAAGTCCTCACTGATACTGAACTAACTGGAGATGGTGGAGTAGCATCAACCTCCGCCCACTGTGATACTTCCTTGGTCACCATTCTCTCCACCTGCTGAGAGACGGTAGACTTCAACACTGAAGTCTCATCAAACATGACATGCTGACTCAACACGATCTTCTTGTTTTTAGAGTCCCATAACCTGTAGCCTTTCATATTTCTCTTGATACCCAAAAACACAAACTTCTTTACTTGCGGATTCACCTTGCCATCTTTGGCACTAAAGTAGGTCGGACTTTCAATTTTCGCGGCAAACCATGATCTTGAGTAGCTTTTCCAGACCAAATTTCCAATGGAGTTTTACCTCCTATCGCAGTTAATCCATTTATGAGATGGCTAGCATACACAATCGCCGCATCCCAGAACGATTTGTCTAATCTTGCATTAGACAACATGGACCGAACCTTCTCCAGCAAGGAACAGTTTAGTTCCTTAGCCAATCCATGTATACCTTCTGTGAAGTGAGTACCAATACTAGTATTAGTGAGTACCAATACCAGTGTTCTGGCAAAATCGTAGGAATTGAATCATGTCTCTTTCAACATTACCAATCTGTAGCTCCTTGATCTTCCTACCTATCTGCTTCTCCATTCTTCCTTTCCACTTCACCAACATATTTAGAGCTTCACACCTTTGTCTCATGGGATATATCCAACAAATGCCTAGATAAATTACCAATAAAAAAGATAAAGTACCTTGACCTCTAAGTGATGCAGTCTTAGTAGGTCCCCAAATGCTTACATGAACACAATCAAGAAGACCTTCTGAGCGGTGAGTACTGGTGCTGAATTTCACCTTCTTCTTATTCAGAATGCCGTGTTCACCCTCCAAGTTGTAGGTAGCAGCACCTTCTAATGATCCTTTTTTTGTAGGAGCTTGCAAAGACCTTTCACCTCCATGTCCGACCTTCATCTGCCAAACCTTTGTGCAACCATCATCTGAAAAACTAGAAGCCTCCACCTGACCTGTAACTGTACTACCCTTCAGGTAGTAGAGATTGTTGCGGCGGACGCCGTTCATCACCACTATTGAGCCTTTGATCATCTTGAGAACACCATCTCGTATAAATATCACAAGACCCAATGCTTTCAAAGCGTCAACAGAGACAAGATTCCTTTTGAGTTGAGGTACATACCTCACCTCTTTTAGTTATCGTACTATCCCATCAACCATCTTTACACGGACTGTACCTATCCCTTCTAAATTACACAGATAATCATCACCCATGACCGTGTAACATCCATCTAGCTTCTCAAAGCTAGAAAACTAGGCCCTATTCGGGCACACATGATAGGTGGCTCCTGTATCCAAGATCCACTCAGTATTATCTAAGTAGCTAACAGTAGGAGTAGTAACAGAGAGAGAGAGAGAGAATACCAATGTGTCTGAATCCGATCCATCCGCCTGTGCGAGATTCACCTCGGTCGTTGACTATATCTTCTTACCTTTGGCCTTCGGGCAATCAACTTTCTAGTGCCCTAGCTCCTTGCATAAGGCGCACTGATTCCTCTTCAGATCTCTGAAGCCTGATCTGAACTTCTATCTTCCCTGATCATCTCTTCCTTTCCTATTGGAATTTCTGCCTCTTACCGCCAATGCCTCTGCTGTTATGCTTCCCGAAGAAGACAGTTTATCCTGTCTCCTTGTTTCATAACTCATAAGAGCAGCAGACACCTCAGCATAGTTAAGGGATTTTCTTCCATTGATCAATATAAGAGTAAAGGTCTCATACTCATCTACAGGAAGAGAGTTCAAAAGAATTACCGCCTTATCCTCTTCATTAGTCTCCACATCCACATTAATTAGATCTGTAAAAAGGTTCGTGTAGTGATTCAAGTGTTCATTGATAGAGCATCCTCTTTGCATCTGAAAATTATAAAGCTTACTCTTTAACTGCAACCGCAATTTTTTGCTTTTCGTCAGATACTTCTTCTCCGGGATCTCTCACAGCTGCCTCACAGATGTTTCATGCAATACATGATACTTGATGTCTTGTGTCAAACAAGACCTGATCAAGCCACACGCCGTATGGTTCATCTTGTCCCAATCTTCTTCAGTTGTTGATGTGTGCTTCTTCTCTAATCGTAGAGTGTCTTCGAGGTTTGATGCCGTTAGTGCATCCATTACCTCACACCTCCACATACCGAAGTTGTTTGTATAGTTAAACTTCACCACATTAATCCTCAGCGGATGTGGATTCATAAATTTTGTCGATGATCTACGTTCTCCCGCCATCTTCTCAACTGATTCCTCAAAGCAATGCGGAAACAAACGTAATTAGATGAAACAAACTAGATAAAGACAGAATCTTTACCTCCACGTGAAACCCTCAAAGAGTTTGCAAAACTATCTACTCCTTCGAATTGATTTCTCAAGCAATCTACACGCTGTTTTGAGATTGACACACGATCCCACAAATAGTCCCAACGCTGCTTCGAGATCGACACACGATCTCCGCCAAATAGCAACTGATGCCCTTGAAATCAACACACGATCCCACGCCGAACCTGGGATGCTCTGATACCAATTGTTATGCGCAGGATAACAATCTCTCTGAGGAATCCACTAACCAGGCAGAGACTGATACAGCCAGAGATGTAACCAACACGATAAGAACAGAGAACAATAGAGAAAAGCAATCAACACAGTATTTAACGAGGTTCGGCAACGTGCCTACGTCCTAGGGGCAAGGGGGAGAGAGATTTTATTGATTTAGCAATTAAGGGCCTGTTTGTTTCGTTGCAAAACGTCGCAAGTCGTAAGTCGTAAAATGAGAATGGAAAAAGTGAACTGTAGCAGAGAAAATATATTGTGTTTTACGGTGTTTGGTTGATAAAGTGAAGTGTAAATGGAAAAGTATATTGTGTTTTACGGTGTTTGGTTGATAAAGTGAAAGTGTAAATGGTAAAGTATATTGTGTTTTACGGTGTTTGGTTGGTAATGTAAAAGTGTAAGTGGAAAAGTTGACCACAAAATTAACTGTAGCAGTGATTTAAATATTATAAATACTATTAAATTAAATCTACTATTGCAAATTAAATTATATTAATAAATTTGAGATAAAAAAATTAATAATCTTAATATTTTATTTATAACAATAATATTAATAAAATATTAGTATAAATAGTAAAATATTACTAAAATATTAACTAAATAAATAATATAAAATTTTAAGAAAATCTAAAGAACATTAATAAAATTTTAAGAATACTAGTAAAATATAAATATTAAAAAATCTTACAAAATTAATAAAATATAGTTATAATATTATAATATTAAAAATACTTGAAAATTATTATAATATAAATTTTATTGTAATATTAAAAAATCTTACAAAAATAGTAAAATATAGTTATAATATTATAATATTAAAAATACTTGAAAATTATTATAATATAAATTTAATTATAATATTATTGTAATATTATAGAAATATAAAATTAACAAAGTAAAATATAATTATAATTTAATAATAAATTATCATTATAGTATTATTATACTGAATTATTATTACAATATTAACATAATAAAATATTAATATAATAATAAAATATATTATGATATTATTAAAGTAATTTTTTATATTAAAAAATAATAATTAAATATATAATAATTTTATATTAAAGTATAATATTGTTATATTAATAAAATATTAACTCTAAATAAAATAATAAAAAATGGAATAAGTATTAATAAAAATAATAAAGTATTAAATAAAATATTAAATAAAAATATTAAATTAAAATAGTAAAATATTAAAATTAAAACAATATTAAAAACATTAAAAAATTAAAGATTAAAAATATAAAATAATTAAATAATTAAATAAGAAATTGAACACTATTTAAAATATTAAATATTTAATAATATTAAATTATAAATTGATTATCAAGTAACTGTTTTGAACTATAAGTGTACTACAAGTGAGAGTTACATGACCACAAAATTAACTGTAGCAACTGCAAGTGAAAAAATATGAGTGTAAAAGTGATATTTATATGACCACAAATTTAACTGTAGCAACTGCAAATGGGAAAAGAAGAGTTGCATTTTGCAACTTGTTTTTCAGCGAAACAAACAACGAAAAATGGAAAAGAAGTTTTACGACTTGCATTTTGCGGCGTTTTGCGGCGAAACAAACACGCCCTAAATCAAACTAATACAGAGGGATACTTGAGGGATATTTCTAGGATACAATACATGAGGGCTCTAACCCTTATTTATAGCCACAGAGTCCCAGGGTATCAGGAAACCCTGATTGAATTTGATCCCAATCAGAAAAGGAATCCGAATCCATAAAGGACAGTAGAAAACGCGTCTATCAGTCGACCGGCCGGTTGACCGACCCATGCCATGGTTGATCGCGCCGGTCGACCGTCTCCAACCGAGACTTGGCTCCTTTTAGTCGATCGACCAGGCGGTCGACCGCTTCCCTGCAACGGTCGACCAGGCGGTCGGCCGTTCTGTGTCTGTGCACCTCGTACACGCAGGTCCCGGCTCCTTGCATCGGTCGACCGTGCACTGTTGTAGCCTGCTACATGCGCCGTTTCTCGCTCCTTTATCTTCCAATCTCTGTGCTATCTTCCTCTATCTTATCTATCTCCTCTCTCCCTACAGGCTGTGCCTATCTCCCTTTCAGATCCCTGACAATTATGCTCAGTCACTGACATCAGTCTCAGCCGCAACCCTTGCCACCACCTTCACCATTATCTTCCTCACTCGTCATCATCTCCTCATCTCTCCCCTGCACTTGCTGCCACCTTCTCAGCCCTTAGTTAGGCTCTCCACTATTGTCCTCATTGTGCCATCATCTCCATCGACAATCCTTTCCATGCAAATCAAGTTTGGGTTCAGATCCAACTCAACCCGGATCAGTTACCATCTCAAACCCAGCAGCACCCGCGATTAACAGACCTGACTTCACAACTCAAGGCTGATCCACTATAGTACCATCCCATGACAGCACAATTCTGCAAACCCATTAAAAGTTCAGAAATCATTTCAGACCCATTTCAAGCCCAATTTGAGCTGTTTTCAAAGCAGTCTTCTTCCACTCACATCCATCCCATGTTACCGCGGTTCCAGGACTTCATATGTGATTTTTAGTTCTTAATTGTGACTAGTCCTTTGAGAAATCTTACAGGGTTCCGTGTTTGGGCGTGAACTACTCACTCCCTTAGGTGAATCTGACTTGAGCTGAATTTTCAATTGATAAATTATTTGTAAACAATCTTCTAAATGTCGAATGTTGGGTTAATTTTGGATGGCAAAACTAAATGTCAAATTGCGGAATCAGAAAAATTCTGGGAAATTTAGTAAATTTGGAGGTTATATATTCACATATATTATGTCCTAATTGTCCTAAAATATCACATATAGTATGTCCTAAACCTCAGCAACTTGTATTAAACCTAAAAAATAATAGAACTTGTCGTCCTGTAGAATAAAAAAAGAAAAATTTACTAAAAATTATTGAACTTGCAAAACTTGCCTCAAGGAAGCTTAAGGAAGATCATTGATGCTCAGAGAAGGTCATTGGAGGTCGGTGAAGATTGTCGGAGATCAGGAGAGGTCGCTGGGCTTCTCTCTCTCTCTCTCTCTCTCTCTCTCTCTCTCTCTCTCTCTCTCTCTCTCTCGGCCTCGCCAGAGTCATGAAAGGTTGTCATTGATTGGAGAAGGTTATCGGAGGTCAGAGCAGCTTCTTTGGGCCTCTCGGGGCTAGAAAGAGATTATTGTAGCTTTGTCGGGTCTCATGGGACCTCGTCGCAACTTATGGGGCCTCATTGGGGATTAACAAGGCTTCTTGCAACATCGCGGGTCTCGTAGGGCCTCGTTAGGGCTCGACGGGGTTCGTGGGGCCTCATCAAGGCTTTCTGCAGCTTCATTAGACTTCTTCTAGCGTTGGCAGAGCGCGATGGTGATTCGGGGGCGACTATCTCTCGTAGAACCCGATGCCCTAGCTCCTCTCTCTTTCCCCTTCTCTCTCTCTCATTCTCTCTCTCTCTTTTATTTATTGGGCTCTGGTTGCAAGTTTCGGGTTCAAAATGTGAAAAAAATAAAACCCAACTTCAAATGTCCGCTGATTTTCATAGACGAAATATCGGCCGACATGCAGGGTTGAGGCTGATATTTCGCCGACATGACCCCAAAATCGACACAACGATTCAGGGTCACTGTGTCGTGTCGACAGATGCTTAAAACTGAAATTTCAATCGACATTTCGAAATGTCGACCGGCATTTGAAACACTGTTTGTAAATACTATTAGACTGCAATAATTTGATTAGAGGAATTATGATTTGCTTCCCTCAAGTGAAACTTTGATTTTGTATTTGTGTCTTAAATTGGTGTGCATGTTTCGTAACGAAAAGTCGTATAAGCAAATATGAATATGAAGATAACAAACAAACCGACAAAGCAGACATGTTCAGTGATACGTTTAGGCAAACAGAATCTCAATTCCAAGTTAGAGAGGATATAATCACGAAAAATAAAACCACAAGATGGTCCCAGAAATTATGAATGTCACGATGGCTATATGACTTGCACTAGAGATGACTATGGGTATAGTCGTGCTGCTAGGAAAGAGAAAATGACGCATAAGTTTAGGTTAGTGGATCCAAAATTTAATAGTTACCCTGATGCTCGTGTTTTTAGTTATTGGCTAACTAACATGGAGTGCTATTGAGACTATTTTGAGATATCTGTCATGCGTAAGATTCAATTTTCTAGGATGAGAGTAATAAAGCTAGCCAGAATTTATTGGACTTCAATAAAGACAATACGTGAGAGACAACATAAGAACTTTATAGAGTCATGGGAAAAGATGAAGGACAAGCTTAAGGAGAAATACCTCCTCGAGTTTTATATGAACCGTCTCCTAGATAAGTTGCACAACCTCCGTCGAGATAATATGTCTCTTCGGGATTACATAGGGTTGATTACTTAACCCTTTGTTGTGACATGAGAAAGAACTATTACCAGACCATATCTATGTTTTGTTCAGGTTCATGTGCTACCTTACTAGCTCCTACCACGTGGACTCCGTTGAAGAGGCTTTTCATTTATCTTTAGAATTGTCTTTCAATGGAATATTCATTTTCAAAGCCATGGAGCAATATTCTAAGTATGAGAGATATGTATACTATGATTACTAGTGCTCCTTGAAGAGTCGACATGTTAATATTGTGCCTAGTGGTGATGTCAACGACTCAAGGGTTGTTGAGGATTGTTAACATTCCGAAAAGATAAACTCCCAAACAACACTTCAACCGGTCTAACAATGTCTAACTTGTCGACAATTATAAAAGACAAGTCGTAGATAAGCTGACGATATTTCTGCCCACCCTGGAGGGACAAAGCAGTGACTTGAACCCTATTGATCAAGTGAAGCAGATAGTAGGCAAAGTATTGTCTTTGAAGAGGCCTACGCAGGCCTATGAGAATAAGTCAGTTCAACACTTAGTCTCGAACGAGCCCAAAGGGTTTGCTTCGCTTGAAGCACTTCATAGCCTCACCAAAAGGCTAAGCTTCTAGCTTCGCACAGCTTCTCAGTGAGCTAACTCCTAGCTTCGCCTGAAGTTAATTTTGTCTAGCTTTGCCTCAAGCTTAGAAACAGCTCCGTTGAGAGCCAACTTCTAGCTTCGCTGGAAGTCTGGCATAACTCCACCCAAGAGCTAACTTGTAGCTTTGCATGAAGCTCCTCATAACTCCGCAGAGAACTAACTCGGAGCTTCGCATGAAGATTGCTTCACTTGAGCTTTGTGTTAGCTTTACCTGAAGCATCGTCATAGCTTCGCCTGAAGCTTTACTCAGCTCCGCTGTGGACTTTTTAGGTCCTTAATTGACCATTTCAGTCAGTAGGTTAACCCCACTATTTAACCCCATTAAAATAGTGGGGTTAATACCACTTTAAGTGGGTGATTACACCACCAACTTCGTCCCACATTAAGTGGAGACAACCAAGCCAAATGGTATTATAGCCGTGCGAGTCTATCTAACTTCACACATGGCTTACATTTAGTTTCACATGAAGCTTACTAGCGTCGTTCTGAACCTGTCTGAGCCTTTTGCAAGGCTCATGATTGTTGCCAGTCTTGCTAAATTGTTGGGGGTAGTTATATCCTTGTGGGCCTATAAATAGCTCAGTTGTAAATGAGCTCAAGGCAGAATTTTAGAGGGGCTAAATTTTGGAGAGGCAGAACTTCTTGAGTTAAGAGAGAAAACTCCGCTGTTTTCTTGAGATTTGGCAAATCAAGAGATCATTCTCTAACTTTCAAGGTTTCAGAGACCTAATTCTCTAACTCAAGGTGCTAATTCTCTACAATCTTCTGTTCTCGAAGGAATCTCCGAAATCAGGCAAGAAGAAAATTCCCAAGTTGTAGTGCTTGAAACTGAACACTCGCATCATCAATGTGACAAAGTGATCACGCGCTGATAAGATTCTCACGAACACTCTTTCCCATAAATCTCAGAAGAGAGAACACTTGTAATTTTTTGTTTTATTACTTGTAATTTCTCTTCACCTTTTTATAAGTTTCCCCTTTCAATCAATGGAAAATAAGATGTTGACTCTACTGGGGAACGCTGAATTCTCCACTGATGAGAATCAAGTGTCGCAATGCAACTTTTAGAGTCTTGGATCTACTGCCAAGGCATTGGTCATTCATTTTGAACAAGAGAGGTTTAAATAACTTCTCTCTGAGGGTAGCAAAAGTCCCCTGCATGTGCGCAAACACAGGAAGATTATCGTAGCTAGAGCCCCTCTGGCTACCACTTGAAAGCAAGTCTCTGTTGAGATGAATAAGGCTCTCTGTGAGCTTATTGCAAACTCCTGCGAGGCTAAATAGAAGTGAGTCTAACAAAATCTCAACAGAGACTAAATCAGCCTCGTGCCAGCGTGTTAGCGCTGCATGCGAAGTTAAAATGACTCCACAAGAGCCTAAAATAGCCTCTACCAAGACTATATGTATTAAAGATCCAACTTAGCCTTATGTGAGGCAAGAGAAAGATCTCTTGACTCAGCCTCATGCGAAGCTAACTCAGCTCTTCCGCCTGTCCCGTGAGGCTAAGGTCAAAGCACCTCTGTGTGCTAATAGTGAAGCTATTGTAGCTCCACTCCCACTGCCAGCACTAAGTGCTAAAACATTTCTTAGCTAGAACTAGAGCACTGCATAGTGCTAATGTTCTCTGCCACGAGGTTAACATTGAAGCACCATTGCGTGCTAGCAGCGAAGCTACTCCAGCTTCGCTTAAAGCCAGAGCACTGCTACGTAGTGCTAAGCTCACCTCCACTGGCAAAGCTAAAACAGCAGCTTCGCCCCGCGAAGCTAACTCTTCAGGAGAAGCTATCTAGCTTCACTTACAGCCAAGAAGATAACCTTTAAGGCCAAGCCTAGGGCTTTTCAGCCTAAAAAGGCTAACATCTAGCCTATGAGTCTCTATGTTAGATCGGTTGAGTCCAGGTAACACAGAATTGCGGGAATATCTGAGCAACAAGCGAAAATTTTGCTCTGATAAGCCTATTCACGTCTTGCCATCCTAGTGCGGAGAGGCGGGGTGTCAACTTGTGATAGTTTACTCTATCCACTGCTATTTGGGTCAATCCTCACAATTCATCTCCAAGTCAGCAATCAGTGTTCGACCAGTTTGTTGGTCCAGAGGCCCTTCACTCTAGTTTTGATGATGATTAACTCATGCGTTATTGTTCACTAATGATCTTGTGATATTTAGTTTCAGATATTTGATCAAGATATTAGTAGGTGATTAGCTTCAACAAAGGTGTTTTGAAGCTTTCACATGGTGATTCAAGAGCTCAAGCGTCATGATCGCATCTAGTAGTCGGATGGAGTCAAGCTCGTTTGGATCGTATTTGGATCGAGTCGACTTGGAGACGGAGTTCTACAAGAAGACCTCGGTTTGTTTAGTTTAAGATTTTGTTTAGATCATTGTAAAGATTAGATAGTATTGATATGCTCAAGTTCACAATACACACACTTATTTAAAGCTTCATGTTTGTTTTCGGTTTAACCGGTTTTTGGATTTCTAGTTCAAATATATGATTTTTATGAATAGATAGAATTAAAACAAGTTTACATGGTTTAATATATATTAGATTTGTTCTATATACATCTATACTTCATCTATTTAGAAAAACTTATTTTGATAGTCAATTTCATGAGTTTAGAGTTTTGTATTCAAACAAAACTTATTTTTGGATTTAATGTTAAACACATAGATATAATATCTTTCATGTATATTAGATTCTATTCATATACAATATGCTTCAAAATTATTTCAATATCTTGTTTTGTATTTACATGTGTTTTGGAGAAAATGGTTTTCCATTTCAAAATCCTAGTTTTAGAAAATACAGTTTTTGGTTTAAGGCAAATTTTCAAGAACACAAAAATGGTTCAAATTGTTTGAAATGCGTGTTGAATTTTTATCATTCATATATGCATTTCAAAGATCTAATAAGAACTGATTTTTATGAAATTTATGTGATTTTATGGGATTTAATCAAAGATAAAAACCCAAGTTTTTAATCCTATATTGTTGGACCAGGCTGTCTACCGGTCGACCGGACCAGTCGACCGAGACAGAAGTCGGTCGATCGGTCCGGTCGACCGACGTGCAAAGAACGTGCACGCAGCCCAGGCTGGGAGGCCGATCGACCGCCCGGTCGACCGCCAGAGAGCTTCTGCTTTTTAGAAATGGCCCTGGTCGACCGCCTGGTCGACCGGCAGAGAGCTCTGCTCTCTGTTTTCAATATCCCGTCGACCGGCCGGTCGACCGGTGGCTCAATGGTCATAAATATGACGTTGGCCAGTTGATCGCCCGGTCGACCGGAAGGGCATTTTTGCCCTTTGCCTGCGGCCAACGGGCAGATTTTGTTGGGGTTATAAATACCCCCCATTTGAGCTAGTTTTTACAACAATTTCAAAAGCCAAAATCTTCATCTTCTTAACTGTTTTACCTACAAGTTTTAAAAGAGTTTTTCAGTTTAAAAGATTAATCTTTATTTGTTTTAAAAGGGTTAGAAAATTCAAAGAAAAAGAAAGTCTTTGGGATTTATTTTTGTTCTTCATTTCCATTATATCCTAGAAGTTTTTCTAAGTATTTTCTTTGTTATTTTGATTTTCAAACTCTTTATTTTCTCACACTTGACTTATCTATCTATCCTATCTATTAGGATCTATATTGTGGGAAAAATTGGTTTGTGGTTGTTGATACCACCAAGAATTGTAAAACCTTCCATACTTTGTGATATCCCTCTAGTGAGAGGTGATTGTGTTGATATCCCTCTAATGAGAGGTGATTGTGAAAGTGGTGTTTGTATTCCTCTAGTGAGAGGTGATTGTGAAGATTAAGTTGGAATCTCTCAAGTGTGAGGTGATTGTTGTTGATGTTGGCCTTGAGCCTAATCCCTCTAGTGAGAGGTTGATTGTTGTTTGGCTAAGTGCCTATCCCTCTAAGTGTAGAGGTGATTTGTGCTGTGCCTTACCTCTAGTGAGAGGTTGTATTTGTTGAGAGGGGAGTTTTGTACTCTCAAGCTATATTTGCCCAAATCTTTAGTGGAGATTCCCTGTGTGGGAAGTTCTGCGTGGACGAGTTAGTGGAAATCCTTCTGTGTGAAGGCGGGGACGTAGAGCTGTGTGCTCAAACCTCGAAACATATCATTGTGTTTGCGTTTGATCCACTTTCTCTAACTCTCTTTCTCTTATATTGTGCCTTGCATTGATTCATATTGTTCATTCATATTTATATGCTGGTATTGATTATGTGTGCCCATAGTTGTGTTCAACCAAGAGAGCTTTAAATAGCACCTCAACTCTTATTTAGAGGAGATAGTCCAGAGCCCTTCACTGAAAATTCGGCTACACTCTTTGGTTACACTAAATGTATTGCATTTAGTTTTTAATTCCGCATTATTTGTCATTAGATTAGCCTTACATCTATTCACCCCCTCTAGGTGTACTTTCAATTGGTATTAGAGCCTATGCTCCTGATAATAGGTTTGACCACCTAGGAGTGAGATCTTGGTTGCTAATCTAGTATTTGTATTTGCACACTTATTTGTTTACACACACTCATGGACTATATGACTCCTCCCATGTATGATACTTCCAACATTGTTGTTTGGAAGGTTAGGATGTCCATGTAACTCAAAATCTTAGGTTTGCATGTTTCCTTGTCGCTACCAAGAAATCCTATCTTGGTAATAGCAAGCATATAGAGACCAATACACAAGCCCTAATGGCACTTAGAAGCACGCTTAATAAAGAATATTTGTGTATAGTTTCTCGTTGTGATTCCGCGTTTGCAGTGTTGAACACGTTGACTTCTCTAAAGCTTCAATCGCCTATTATAATGGAGGAGGAATCTAGTGGAGGAGAATCCGAACAATATTGCTACATGGTCCAAAGGAATGACTCCCTTGAAGTACATTCGGAAACTCAACTAGATAATTATGCTAGTTCTTCTGGCGATGATCATATTGATGCCGATGGATTAAAATGAAGAACTATCTATTGTATGTGAAAAATTACTAGAAAAATATAATCTTTTGAATAAGAAAAGTTTTGGACTTAACAAAGAAAATAAGAATTTGTATTCGAAACTTGATTTGGCTTTGCAAGAGAAGGATGAGATTTCAAATGAACGTGACTCATTGAAATCCTAACTTGAACTTGCTCTAAATGAAAATAAGATTTTGAAAAATAAAAATGATTGCGATGAAGTTTTGAAGAAAAATGAAATTCTATCTTCAAAACTTATTTTTGTTTTAAAACAAAATGATTATTTGAAAAACAAAATTATTTCTATTTCAAAGGAATTGGATTCAATTTGTAATGAAAATGTTTCTTTGAAAAATGATATTGATACTCATGTTTGCCATGCTAGTGTAGCTTCATCACCTAGCATACCTATTGCATGCTCTACCACTTCTACTATTATTGAAAATGATGTAAATATTTTAAAGAAGAGTGTTGTTTATTTGGGCTCCACTTTGAGCCAATGTGCCATGAACCACACACGTTTGGAATCTATGTTTCGAAAGAAACATATTCCTCTTATGCATGCATACAAATCACGGCATACACATGCTTCCCACGTTCACACACACAACACTATGTATACTCATGTGTACACTTGTACACATTGTGGACGTAAGGGCTTTTGTTTGATAGGATACATGATTCAAATTTTGCAAATAGATTTGTTTGGGTTAGGAAAGGAGCTAATCCTTATGGGCCCATTAGAGTATGGGTACCAAAGACCACTCCTATTTTATTTGATGTAGGTGTGGGCTCTCACTCGACGTGAGAGTATTGGTGTCTTGAGGTGGATGCGCTCTAAGCTTAATGGTGACTATTTTGGATGTATCACTTTCAAGGGGAGTTTGGTGGGAGGACCACCTCGACCTAGAGATTCGCCCTCATGGTTTTGGTAACGATCTCTATCTCCCATTATGTTTACATACTTTCATATGATTAATTTTTAGCATGTCATATTTTTATGATTATTATGTTAAATGCTATGATAATTAGATTTGTGACATACATATATAGTATTTGAGATACACCCATGTTCATATGGATTATTTCTTTTGTGTTCTCATCATAGTTTAACTATTGTGTATATAATAATTCTAAATCATGTGCTTGTACATACTAATCATGTTGGTTTATGTTCTCATTTTGCACTTCATGTTATGATTACAAGTTTAGATGTAATATTTCATTAAAACTTGTATCAATACTTGTACAACTAGTAAGTTACAAATTGATTATTATATGTTGTGCTTGATTGCTCATTTGTACCCATTAGATGTACTAGTATAGCCTAGTTTTGACAATTCATACATTTTGACTTGTATTCCCTATTTTGTACATGTTTTCATTAATCTGTGTTTAACTTCATGTATATATTAATTTTGTCAAAACTATTGGATATACATGTATATCCTTGAGTCATTTGTCTTTCATGCAAAATCTCTTTATAGACTCAATTGTATTTAGATATGTATGTATGCCTTTAATTTTGACAAAACATACATATGCCTTGGAGTTAGTATTATTTTGATAAAAATTAATTTTTTTTAAGGAATTTCACATTGAACCTTAATGCCTCATTCCATGATTTTGTTGATTACATGACTTTGTACACTCACATTATTTGATGTTTACTCATAGTTTGTTTCATGAGATTATATGAGCTTTATTGCTATTTGAGTGTTGATGATTGTGTGATTTTCATGTTTTCATGGATATATTATTGTTTTATTCCTTATTTGAATGATTTCGTACTAGTTTTCAAGTTTATCATAAAACTAGTTGCGTATTTTTTCATTTTGGAAGAGTTTTCAATTATGCTAAAATTATTTTCAAATTTTTTTGAAAACCCCTTCCATCGAAGGGTGGTTGGATGGGCGACCATGTCTTGTGAGATTAATTGAAAATCTTTTTAAACAAGTACATGATACGGTGGAAGGTATGAGTTATACACTTGATTCTCATTGAGTTTTCAATTGGTATCACAATTGATATTTATTTTGTATACTCATAGTTGTTTCTATATATGTATACTTCAATTTCAAACAATATCAATTTAGATTGGTATTTACATTTTTATACATATATATATATGTGTGTTTTGATTGTGCTTACTATATCTTTATATCTTTGAGCACAAATTTTGCTATGCTAAGTTTGATTTAGTCCTTAATGACAATTATTTTTTAATTGGTATCTTATACAAGCTTATGCATCAATTTCATTATATTTCATAAAGGAGGAGAAAATTCATGTTTTACCTTTCAATCAGTTTTGTTTACAGTTTGTATCTTACTCTCACTTTTTATGTTAAAAAATGATATTTGTCAATTGATATCTTACTTTTCAATTGGTTTCCTTCGCTCCTAATGAAAAATTATTTTCAATTGGTATATGTTTCATTTTCAATATTGGTATCAAGAATATTAAATTGATATTCTTCTCTATTTGGTATCTCTATTACAAAATGATTTTAGTGTTTAACCAAAAAGATTGGTTTATGTTTTTTAATTGGTATCAAAAGTGTAAAATATTTTCATTGGTACTAATTTTTACAATTGGTATCAAGATTACCTATATGTTTATATCTTTCAATTGGTATCAAAATTTTTGTTGGTTTCTTCAAAATATTTTGTTTATTTTCAATTGGTATCATAAATTGGTATCATGATGTTTCGATGTATACATTCTTACTAAATTGATATATTTTCAATTGGTATCATAATATTTTGATTTGTATTGCTTATATACAAGGGAAGCTTAACATCTTTTATATATATATATATATATATATATATATATATATATATATATATATATATTCATGTTGAGTGTATCTCATATTGAGGAGCTTGACCGCTCTTCTTTATGTCTTACACGTATGTAGTAGGAGCATCACATCTCCTTTTATATATTGTATATTATGCTTTATGTGGTTAGGGTTTAGTCATCTCTTTTCATATAAATGCATGTATGTAAGGGGAGTTAACTTCACGTGTCTACTCTTCATGAATGTATATAGCACATACACCTTTATTGTTTTGATTGATGTAAAAAGAGAGAAAATATTATTTATGTCCTTTATTGTTTGTACCCCTTTGTTGATGAATTGACAAAAAGGGGGAGAGATATTTTGGAGTTTGATATATGTATGTTTACTTCATGTTTAAATATGTATGTTTGTTTAAATTGTTATCTCTTACCATTGGTATCAAGAGCATCTTTTTGTTGATATCAAGAGCATTTGTTGGTATCAAGAGCAACATTTTTTTAAGAACATTTTTATTTTAAAATTGGTATCAAGAGCATGTTTATTTCATTGGTATCAAAAATCATGTTTGTTTTATTTCCTTATTTATGCATGTTTATGCATATCTATTTTTGAACATTCATTATATATCTTTATGTTTATTGCTTTGCATGAGTTAAGGGAGAGCTTCTATGAAGCTTAACTTTAATCCATGCATATATAACTCCATGAGTTTTGTCATCATCAAAAAGGGGGAGATTGTTGGCCCAGAGGCCCTTCACTCTAGTTTTGATGATGATTAACTCATGTAATTATTGTTTACTAATAATCTTGCGATATTTAGTTTCAAATATTTGATCAAGATATTAGTAGGTGATTAGCTTCAATAAAGATGTTTTAGAACTTTCACATGGTGATTCAAGAGCTCGAGCGTCATGATCGCATCTAGTACTCGGATGGAGTCAAGCTCGTTTGGATCGAGTCGACTTGGAGACGGAGTTTTACAAGAAGACCTCGATTTGTTTAGTTTAAGATTTTGTTTAGATCATTGTAAAGATTAGATAGTTTTGATATGCTCAAGTTTACAATACACACACTTGTTTAAAGTTTCATGTTTGTTTTCGGTTTAACCGGTTTTTGGATTTCTAGTTTAAATATATGGTTTCATGAATAGATAGAATCAAAATAAGTTTACATGGTTTAATGTATATTAAATTTGTTCTATATACATCTATGCATCATCTATTTAGAAAAACTTATTTTGATAGTCTATTCCATGAGTTTAGAGTTTTGTATTCAAACAGAACTTATTTTTAGATTTAATGTCAAAAACATAGATATAATATCTTTCATGTACATTGGATTCTATCCATATACAATATGCTTCAAAGTTGTTTTAACATCATGTTTTTGTATTTACATGTGTTTTTGAGAAAGCGGTTTTCCATTTCAAAATCCTAGTTTTGGAAAATACAATTTTTAGTTTAAGGCAAATTTTAAGAACACAAAAATGGTTCAAATTGTTTGAAATATATGTTGAATTTTTGTCACACATATATGTATTTCAAAGATATAATAAGAACTGATTTTTGTGGAATTTATGTGATTTTATGGGATTTAATCAAAGATAAAAATCCAAATTTTTAATCCCTATATTGTTGGACCAGGCTGTCTGCCGGTCGACCAGACCGGTCGACCGAGGCAAAAGTCGGTCAATCGGTCCGATCGACCGATGTGCACAGAATGTGCACGCAGCCAGGCTGGGAGGCCGGTTGATCGCCAGAGAGCTTCTGGCCCCGGTCGACTGCCTGGTCGACCGGCAGAGAGCTCTGCTCTCTATTTCCAGTGCCCGGTCGACCGTCCGGTCGACCGGTGGCTCAACGATCACATTGGCCGGTCGGCCGCCCGGTCGACCGGAAGGGCATTTTTGCCCTTTGCCTGCTGCCAACGAGCAAATTTTGTTTGGATTATAAATACCCCCTATTTGAGCTAGTTTTTTACAACAGTTTCAAAAGCAAAAAACTTCATCTTCTTAAGTGTTTTAGCTACAAGTTTTAAAAGAGTTTTTGGGTTTAAAAGATCAATCTTTATTTGTTTTAAAAGGGTTGAAAAATTCAAAGAAAAAGAAAGTCTTTGGGGTTTATTTTGTTCTTCATTTCCATTATATCTTATAAGTTTTCCCAACTATTTTCTTTGTGATTTTGATTTTAAAACTCTTTATTTTCTCACACTTGAGCTTATCTATCTATCCTATCTATTGGGACTATATTGTGGGAAAAATTGGGTTGTGGTTGTTGATACCACCAAGAATTGTAAAACCTTCCATACTTTGTGATATCCTTCTAATGAGAGGTGATTGTATTGATATCTCTCTAATGAGAGGTGATTATAGAAGTGGTGTTTGTATCCCTCTACTAAGAGGTAATTGTGGAGATTGAGTTGGAATCCCTTAAGTGTGAGGTGATTGTTATTGGTGTTGGCCTTGAGCCTAATCCCTCTAGTGAGAGGTTGATTGTTGTTTGACTAAGTGCCTATCCCTCTAAGTATAGAGGTGATTTGTGTTGTGCTTTGCTTCTAGTGAGAGGTTGTATTTATTGAGAGAGGAGTTGTGTACTCCCAAATTGTATTTGCCCAAATTCTCAGTGGAGGTTCCCTGTTGGGAAGTCCTGTGTGGACGAGTTAGTGAAAATCCTTCTGTGTGAAGGCGGGGACGTAGAGTTGTATGCTCGAACCTCGAAACATATCTTTGTGTTTGCGTTTGATCCACTTTCTCTAATTCTCTCTTATATTGTGCCTTGCATTGATTCATATTGTTCATTCATATTTATATGCTTGGTATTGATTGTGTGTGCCCATACTTGTGTTCAACCAAGAGAGCTTCAAATAGCACCTCAACTCTTATTTAGAGTAATTAAGAGGAGATAGTCCAGAGCCCTCCATCGGGAATTCGGCTACACTCTTTAGTTACACTAAGTGTGTTGCATTTAGTTTTTAATTCCGCATTATTTGTCATTGGATTAGCCTTACACCTATTCACCCCCCTCTAGGTATACTTTCACAGTTATCAGTCCAAACTTTCGAGAGACCCAAGTCTCGAAAGAAGAAGACTACAAAGGTGCCTCACCTTGCAACTGTCTCTGTTAATATGATTAGCAGAGGAAGGGATCTGTTACGATTTTAGATAAGAAGACAGGGGGTTCACCCTCCCTCATCAGTTCTCCAAATTCTGCCTATAGCCCAGCCTTAGGTTAGATACTGGTAGAAAAAGAGGGTGCCTTCCATGGTACTCGCTCCAGGGTAAGAATACCTACAGCTATAGACAATCTTCCTCCTCAACAGGGGTTGTATCATTGACACCATTCATACATCTCTTTCAATGATCTGATGAGGAAGAGAAAGCTAGTGGCTACGCTTTTTTTGCTACCATCAACTCGACGCGAACATGGCTTGTATCAGCCAACATGGCTAATAATAATAATGATGATGACCTCTTTCGCCGCATGGAGGCACATTAGAAAACTTCTAGGACTCAGTAGGAGGCCTTGGAAATTATTCAGCAAATGTTAGCCCAACTCTTAACAAACCAGAACAATAATGACACCACTGGTAGCAATCTTGACGAGGAAGAAAACCTCAGCAATGAACCTCCTAAGACTAAAAAGTCAAATAAAAGTTCTTCAATTGATGTTGATGTTATCAAAGGCATTCAAGCTCAGATAGCTCCCCAACTCAATGGGATGAGCTGAAGAAAGTAGGGATGGCACGTCTTTACCCGTTAGAATGGGACTCTGTTCTATAACCATCAAAGTTCAAGCCACCTACGTTGCATACATACGATGGCAAGAGCTTTCCAAATCAGCACATCTAGTACTTTTGGTCTCAAAGTGATAGCATAATGGATAATGATGCTATTATAACTAGATTATTCATCGACATCCTTAAGGGGGTAGCTTTTGACTGGTTCAAGAGCCTTCCAGTGGCTTCATCAATTCTTGGGTGGACTTGAAAATTCGGTTTCATTCTTGATTCTATAAGGACGATGCCGAAGTAACCATGGACAAACTCCTCTCAATGGTCCAGAAAAGAGGAGAATCTATATGGGTTTACATAGAGAGGTTTCATAACCTTCTCTTATGTGCCCTGCAGGCATGACCTTTCCCATGTTACTCCAAACATGCTGGCAAAATGTAACGCCCCGATCCCGCGGGTACAGAGATGTTACTGCGACGTATATACGCTAAGCATCGGTACAGATAACAATCAGAGTATGAAAGTACGTGGTGTATTATACATTCCAACATACAAGTACAAGTACATAGTTATCACAGATAGTGATAATGTAAATCACCTAGGGGGGGTGAATAGGTGATAATGCTAATCTAGGAACTAAATGTGCTAAATGCAAAAGCTTAAAACAAATTTTGCAACACACTTAATACAACACACAAGTGTAGCCGAATTCCCGTGAAGAGCTCTGGACTAACTCCTCTTGATTCCCCTAGATATGGGTGAGGTGCTATATGAAGCTCTTGTGGTTAAGTACAAGTGAGGCACACACACAAGCAATCCAAGCATATAATGAATAAGCAATATGAATAATGCAAGGCACACCACAAGCAATATATGATAAGAATGAATGAATGATGCTTTGCACAAATGTAAAGAGAGAGAGAGTTTAGAGATAATGGATCAAACGCAAACACAAGGATATGTTTCGAGGTTCGAGCCCCTAGCTCTACGTCCCCGCCTTCACCGAGAAGGATTTCTAATCCACTATACTCCCACCGAGGGAACCTCCACCGAGGAGGATTTGTTACAGCACTAGGAGTACCAAACTCCTCTCTCAAACACCGCCTCACAACCGAGGGGTAGGCCCGTAGCCAAACAACAACCAATCACCTCTACCGAAGAGGGATATACAAACTAACTCCACCTCTCACTAGAGGGAGCAAACCACATTCTCAACCTCTACCAAAGAGGGAGCAAAACACCAACCTAAATCAACCTCACCAAGAGGGATACAAGAAATCAAGGGGTTTATAGCAAGTGGTATATCTCAACCACAAACCTCTTTCCTTTTTCCACAAACAAAGATCCTAAATAGAATAGGATAGAAGATAAGCTCAAGTGTGGAAAACAAAGTGTTTTGATCAAAGAAAATCTCTTGGGAAAATATCAAATTGATATAGAAATGAAGGACAAGAAATCAATTCCCAAAAACTTGTTTTCTTTGAAAATAACAAAACACTTTAAAAAACAAATAGATGAATCTTTTTGCACTAAAACTCTTTTGATAACTTGTTTAAAACACTGGAGATATCAGGAAATTTTGGCTCAAAAATTCTTAGATAAAACCATGAAGAGATGGGGTATTTATAGCCCCAAAACAAAACTAGCCGTTAGGCTGATCTGGCAGCCTGACAGGCTACCGGTCGGCCGGCCCGGCCGACCGTCAACGGTCAGAAATGTGACCGTTGGGGCAACCCGGTCGACCGCACGGCCGACCGCCCAGATACAGATAGCAGACTCTCTGGTCTGGTCGGCCGCCCTGCCGACCGTTCCTGTGACTGTCAAACGTGCACAAGCCTGTGCACGTCGGTCGACCGCACGGGTCGACCGGCCTTTGGTGCGGTCGACCCATGCGGTCGGCCGACCTGGCCTGTCAGCCTCAAATCTGGGACAGAAACACATGTTAAAAATATTTCTAAAAATTCTTTTAAGTCTTATAAAAAATATCCAAAAATAGTTTTATCATTTTGCATTGATATATAAACATGTGATAAATATTTTAGCGCCAATATCAAGCATATGAAACTATTTTTGTGTTTTATCATTTTTACCAAAAACCAAAACTTGTATTTTTATCAAACTTTGATTTTTCACTACATGAATAGGATAGTCAAAATAAGTTTGTATAAGAAGTTTAAGTATGCATGTATAACTAGAATACATCTAACATATAAACCATGTAAACTTGTTTTGATCAATCTATTCATGAAAACAAATATCAGTTAAACTAAAAACCGAAAAAACCAATATCCAAACATGAAACTTGTGAGTGTTGTGCACTTGAGCATATCAACTATTCTAAGCTTTACACATGGATCTAAAACACACTAAACTATGGATACCTAAGTTTTCTTGACGATCTTCATCTTCAAGGCGACTCGGTCCAAAACTCCGTGATCCAACGAGCATGGCTAAGTGTGATCTTGATGCTTGAGCCCTGAAATCACCATGTGGAAGGCTTCCAAAAACTCCTCTTTTTGAAGCAATCACCAACTAATATCTTGATTAATGATCTGAAACTAAAATCATCATCAAAACTAGGGTGGAAGGCCTTTGGGTCAACAATCTCCCCCTTTTGATGATGACAAAACTCATAGAGTTATATATGCATGGATTAAAGTTAAGCTTCAAAGAAGCTCCCCCTTAACTCATGCATAAACAAATAAACAATAAATAATATGCAATGAAGGCTCTTAAACATGAATGCATAGAAATGCATAAACAACAAAAGGTTCTAGATACCAATGAAGTGTTCAAAAACAAAACATGCTCTAGATACCAATTAAAATTAAACTAAATTAAACTTAATATATGCAAAACATAAACATGAAGTTTAATATATGTATATTAAACTCTCAAATAATTCTCCCCTTTTTGTCAATCATCAACAAGGGGTAAAAACCAACACAAAACAAAATCTTCTCCCCTTTTTAATACAAAGAAACAATCTTCAATAAGGGGTAAAAACAAAACCAAATCAATAAACTTTTCTCCCCCCTTTTGTTCGAAAACAATGAATCAACAAAAGGTTGAAAACAAGAAAAATCAATAAATTTTTCTCCCCCTTTTGTCTAAAACAAAAACAAAGTCAATAAGGGGTTACATTCAATTAAGATATCAATTAAAAATATGTCAAAGTAGAGCATCTTGATACCAATTGAAAGTAAACAAAAAATATTGATACCAATTTTAAGCAAAACACATGAAAATCTTGATACCAATTGAAATTAAACATGATAAATTTTGAATTATCTAAACAAAAATTTTGATACCAATTGTAAATAATTTTCATTTTGAACATATGATACCAATTTGAAATTTTCAATCATAAAGTATGGGAGTGAAAAACAAATACTAATTGAAAGATGAGATACAACTTATCTCCCCCGTTATGAAATACCAAAAGAAACATTGCATAAGCTTGTATATGAATACCAATTGAAAACTAATCAATTGAAACAAAGTTGAAGCTCAAGCTTAGCAAAAATAAAATGTATATATGTATGAAAAAAATAGATACCAATTGAAATTGATATTCCTGGAATTGAAGGCATACATACATACAAACATATATGAGTATACAAGAAAGGTCAAAATTAATACCAATTGAAAGAATTCAATGATACCAATTGAAATAACAATAATGATCAAGTGTATATCTCATATTACTACCACCCAATCATGATTCAAGTTTTAAATGATATTCATTTTAAAGTATACATGAGCATGATCTCCCATCCAACCTCCCATTGATGGTAGGGGTTTTCAAAAATAGATTTGAAAATAAGTTTTGTTTGAAAAACTCAACCAAAATGAAGAATACCGTAACTAGTTAAATGGAAAATCTTTTAAACTAGTACGAAATCCTTCAAGCAAGGAATAAAACAAAATTATTTTTCATGAAAACATGAAATCCACATGATAATCAACACTCAAGTCAATGAAGCATAAATATGACTCATGAAAACAAACACATGAGTAAACAATAAATGTGAGTATACAAATACAATGTGAAGAACATAATCATGAAAGATAGACAATAAGCTCAATATTCCTTGAAACAAGAAAACATGAAAATCATCAAAACTATTTAATCTTCAAGGTATATGTATGTCTTATACAAATTAAAGTATACATACATATCCAAACACAACAAGTTCACAAAGATATATGCATGAAGGCACGTGGCTCAAAAGAATATTCATGTATATCTAATAGTTTGGACAAGATTGACATATACATGAAGTTAAACATAAATTCATGAAAACATGAATAACTAAATTTTCATTAAAACAAATTTCATTTCAAGGCATATGTATGATTTGTCAACACAAGAAGTATACATACATATCCCTAAACACAATTTGAGTCCATATATATATAGATTTGCATGAAAGGCAAATGACTTAAGGGGTATACATGTATATCTTAAAGTTTGACAAAATAGACATATACATGAAATGAAAACACATAAACATAAAATAAATCCAAAAATAGGAATACAAGTTTAAAATGTATGGATCATCAGAACTAGACTATACTAGCACATCTAATGGGTTCAAATAAGCATTCAAGCTCAAACATATATAGATTTATTTGTGGCCCACTATATGCACAAATATATACCTAGTCTTAATGAAACTAATATTTAAACAAGTAATCAACACATGAAGCATCAGAAACAAGATAAAATCATCATGATAAATTTTAAACATGATTATTAAGAAAATCCACAAGTTATTAAACCTATGATAAACATGATAGCTAAACAAAGGTGAGAACACTAAAATAATGGTCTATATTAAACATGGGTGTCTCAAAATGCTAAACATGTATGTCAAGGATTTAATAAACATGGCATTATCATAATAATTTACAAACAATAAAACATGCTATATATGATAAACATGAAAAGCATGTAAATAAAATTAGGAGTTAGGAATCGTTACCAAAACCTAGAAGGCAACTTTTCTTGTCTCCAAAACATGGTGGTCTTCTCCACCAAACATCCCTTGAAAGTGATGCATCCAAATAGTTTCCTTTAAGCACGGAACGCATCCACTCCAAGGTACCTATACTCTCACGTCATGCGAGAGCCCACTTCTACATCATAAACAAGAGGGGTGGTCTTTGGTACCCACAACTTTTTGGGTCCATGGGGGTTAGTATCATTCCTAACCCAAACAAATTTATTTGCTAAATTTGAAACATGTATACGATCATAGCAAAATTTAACAAGGTGGCCCTTACGTCCACAATGTGTACAAGTGTACACATGAGCATACAAAGTGTGATGGTGTTCGTGAGGAGCATGTGTATGCTGTGTATGGTGTGCATGCATAATAGATGGAACTTGCTTCTTTCGAACCAAGGATTCCAAGCGTGTATGGTTCATGACACATTGGCTCATAGTGGAGCCCAAACAATCTACACTCTTCTTAAGTAAGGATATATCTTTTTCAATTAAAGAAGAAGTGTGGCATGCAATGGGTGAAGTGTGTGATACTACCCTAGCATGGCAAACATGTGCATCAATCTTATTTTGCAAAACATTATTTTTCTTTAAACAAATTTCTAAATCCTTAGAAATAGAAACAATTTTCATTTTCAAAGAATTATTCTCTTTTACAACAAAATCAATTTTTGAAGTTAAAACTTCATTTTTCTTTAAAACATCATTAGAAACATTTTTAGATTTTAAAAATTTATTTTCCTTTAGAGCAAGGTCTAGTTGAGATCTCAATGAATCCCTTTCATTATAGACCTCAACCTTCTCATGCAAAACACAATCAAGTTTAGAAGACAATTTTTCATTTTCTTTATTTAAAGCACAAGTCTTTTTTTTCAAAACTTTATATTTTTTAATTAATTTTTCACACACAATTGAAAGTTTTTCATTTAAAGCATGGGCATCAATATATTCATTTGAAGAACTAGCATCATCATCATCATCTAAGTGGGTTTCCGAGTGTACCTCAAGGGAGTCATTCCTTGGTCCATATAGCATTGTTGTGGCTCGGATTAATCTCCACTAGACTCCTCTTCTTGTTGGATAGGCGTTTGAAGCTTGGAGGTGGTGGTTGTTGTCAACTTGTTCCATACTGCAAAAGCAGAATCAAGGTTAGAAACACTCATAAGATATTCTTTTGAAAGCGTGCTTCTAATGGCCTCTAGGGCTTGTGCATTGGCCCCTATATGAATGCGATCACCTAGATAACATCTCTTGGTAGCCGCAAGAAAAACATGCAAACCTAGGGTCTTTAGGTACATGGACATTCTATACTTCCAAACAACAATGTTGAAAGGGTCAAAACTAGGTGGGGTCATGAAGTCCATGGTAAACTATATGAGTGTGCAAGCAAGCAAATGCAAACAATAGATTAGCAAACAAATGGATCTCACTCCTAGGATGTTAAGCCTAAGTATTAGAAGCGTAGGCTCTGATACCAATTGTAAATCACTTAGAGGGAGGGTGAATAGGTGATAATGCTAACCAAGGAACTAAATGCGCTAAATGCGGAAGCTTAAAAAAAATTTTGTAATACACTTAATACAACACACAAGTGTAGCCGAATTCCCCGTGAAAGGCTCTGGACTAACTCCTCTTGATTCCCCTAGATATGGGTTGAGGTGCTATATGAAGCTCTTGTGGTTAAGTACAAGTGAGGCACACACACAAGCAATCCAAGCATATAATGAATAAGCAATATGAATAATGCAAGGCACACCACAAGCAATATATGATAAGAATGAATGAATGATGCTTTGCACAAATGTAAAGAGAGAGAGAGAGTTTAGAGATAATAGATCAAACACAAACACAAGGATATGTTTCGAGGTTCGAGCCCCTAGCTCTACGTCCCCGCCTTCACCGAGAAGGATTTCTAATCCACTATACTCCCACCGAGGGAACCTCCACCGAGGAGGATTTGTTACAACACTAGGAGTACCAAACTCCTCTCTCAAACACCGCCTCACAACCGAGGGGTAGGCCTGTAGCCAAACAACAACCAATCACCTCTACCGAAGAGGGATATACAAACCAACTCCACCTCTCACTAGAGGGAGCAAACCACAATCTCAACCTCTACCAAAGAGGGAGCAAACACCAACCTAAATCAACCTCACCAAGAGGGATACACGAAATCAAGGGGTTTATAACAAGTGGTATATCTCAACCACAAACTTCTTTCCTTTTTCCACAAACAAAGATCCTAAATATAATAGGATAGAAGATAAGCTCAAGTGTGGAAAACAAAGTGTTTTGATCAAAGAAAATCTCTTGGGAAAATACCAAATTGATATAGAAATGAAGGACAAGAAATCAATTCCCAAAAACTTGTTTTCTTTGAAAATAACAAAACACTTTAAAAAACAAATAGATGAATCTTTTTGGCACTAAAACTCTTTGAAAACTTGTTTAAAACACTGGAGATATCAGGAAATTTTGGCTCAAAAATTCTTAGATAAAACTATGAAGAGATGGGGTATTTATAGCCCCAAAATAAAACTAGCCGTTAGGCTGATCTGGCAGCCTGACAGGCTACCGGTCGGCCGGCCCGACCGACCGCCAACGGTCAGAAATGTGACCGTTGGGGCAACCCGGTCGACCGCACGGCCGACCGCCCAGATACAGAGAGCAGACTCTCTGGTCCGGTCGGCCGCCCGGCCGACCGTCCTTGTGATTGTCAAACGTGCACAAGCCTGTGCACGTCGGTCGACCGCACGGGTCGACCGGCCTTTGGTGCGGTCGACCCATGCAGTCGGCCGACCTGGCCTGTCAGCCTCAAATCTGGGACAGAAACACACGTTAAAAATATTTCTAAAAATTCTTTTAAGTCTTATAAAAGATACCCAAAAATAGTTTTATCATTTTGCATTGATATATAAACATGTGATAAATACTTTAGCTCAAATATCAAGCATATGAAACTATTTTTGTGTTTTATCATTTTTACCAAAAACCAAAACTTGTATTTTTATCAAACTTTGATTTTTCACTACATGAATAGGATAGTCAAAATAAGTTTGTATAAGAAGTTTAAGCATGCATGTATAATTAGAATACATCTACTATACATATAAACCATGTAAACTTGTTTTGATCAATCTATTCATGAAAACAAATATCGATTAAACTAAAAACTGAAAAACCAATATCCAAACATGAAACTTGTGAGTGTTGTGCACTTGAGCATATCAACAATTCTAAGCTTTACACATGGATCTAAAACACACTAAACTATGGATACCTAAGTCTTCTTGACAATCTTCATCTTCAAGGCGACTCGGTCAAAAACTCCGTGATCCAACGAGCATGGCTAAGTGTGATCTTGATGCTTGAGCCCTGGAATCACCATGTGAAGGCTTCCAAAAACTCCTCTTTTTGAAGCAATCACCAACTAATATCTTAATTAATGATCTGAAACTAAAATCACAAGATTATTAGTAACATAACTACATGGGTTAATCATCATCAAAACTAGGGTGGAAGGCCTTTGGGCCAACAGATACAATATTATAAGAATATTATATCTCCAAAGGATAAAAGTATGATTAATAAGAAAATATACAAAATCAAAAGCTGAGAAGTGCTCATGAGCAACAAAAGGAGTCTCGAGAGCCGATCAGGAGAAGGGCTGGGAGGAAAAGGTTACGCGTGTCAACCATACTTCCGTTGCGCCACTCTGATCTTCTCAGAAGGTTCTGCTATGCTTCACGCTCCAAAATCTGGACGTATGATTTCACGGTTGCAGATGCAACCCAACGAGTGGTGATGCGAATGCCAAATGGCGTGCATGGACAGGCACACGTGTATTGATAAATCTGAATCAAAAGAGCATGGGTTGAAAATTTTGTCATGGGCATAAGCACGCCAGACATGAATGAGATATCAAGTAATGAGTGGTAAACATGAAATATAATAATGATTAATAAAATAAGTGATCCGAAGTAAAACTCGATGGAAGCAAAATACAGTGAAACTAGCGGTATAACCCAGTTTGCAAAGCAACACAACATGTTATCATCTAGGCATCTTATTATTACTAGTCCGACCCATATATCTAGGTATGTGTCCTGGTGTACATCTCAACACACATACATCCATATATAAGTAAGTCGAAGTTGGTTATTGGAAGCTGATGAAGAACTGATACCTCATACTTATAGTAGTTCCTGTCCGCCTGGGACACAGGTATTGGGGGCCTGAAATCTCTCTAACACGCATCTTCTGGGGACCTGAATCCCCCTAGCACGAATCGTCGGTTTAGTATTCTACCACTATAAGTAAGGCATCATACCGGCTTCCATCACTTCCACATATTTCTCGTGTAAGTTGTCCTTTTTATAGCTTATTAAACATAACTATCAGATTATAGGAATGAGTAGGAACATAACTGATCATAATAGGAGTACATAACAAGCATAACAGGAGTTCATAACGGGAGTATATAGCAAGAGATCAAGTACTACATTCCCGTAATATGATAATCATGAGTTAAGAGTTAATCATAACGGGTATCAAATTTTAACATGACAATGGCAAGTGATTAAGCAGGTGACAAGTGATAAGTCATGTCATAATAGGGGATAGGTGATAAGAGAAAACATAATAGGATCAGGTGTCAAGCAATATCATGTCAGGTGATAACGTATCAGTTGTTAAGTGATACAGACAGGTGTATGTCAAGTGCTAACATAACAAGTATGTACATGACAAGTGATAGAGTAATAGCTAAGCACAATCAAGTGGAGCTGAGCAAACTAGAGGCACGGATAGTGAACAGTGTTTAGTCCCTAAAGTGCTTGGCGAGGTTACCGGGACAACTCGGCTTAAAGTGCGAGTAGAAAATCCGGCAGCAACCTGCTTAGGCGAATTTAGTGAATAAAGCGCTGAGCGCTAAGCATACTCACCATGCGGAGCATGAGAGACCTTATGGTCTAAGCGCACTCCTCTTTTGAGGAAGTAGGTGGAGCTCGGAGGTTAAAGTACGCTCGGGTTTTAGGAGCACTCTCGGTAGCTACCACGAAACCTATAAGGGTGCAGGCCTAAAACCATTGGGTAGCAGCCTGGGAGTAAGCAGAAATCCAGAATCGATACAAAGGTACCTACAAGGTTAGTACCGTGCGAGCATGCTATATCGTGATAATATCTAATCTACCGTGGAGTAGTGAAGTCTGAAGGGTGTGTAGAGAGCCCGGGACCAAACTATGCTCGGGGTCTAAGCGCACTCTCGGTAGCTACCACGAAACCGATAAGGGTACATGCCTGAAACCAATTGGGTAGCCATCCTGAGAGTGGGCAGAAACCCAGAGTCGATATAAAGGTACCTATATCAGATGTTCTATACTATTACAAGCGTTACAGTTTATCACTCCGGTACAAGTCAAGACATGTTCACAGAATACAACACACCCACCCGTACCATCACACTGGACTGAAACTAAATACAACACAATACCAATTCTAATACAAGTCCAGTTTTACAAGGAAAGTCACTCGTCTAAATGCAAATACGATGAAAACTGTGGAAACTCTTAAAAGCTACGTGCACGAACACCATATCGGGGAAACACCAAAGCGAGAAGAGAAACGAAGGTTTGGCCCCTTGGTGGCCGTCGACCCTAGGGAGGTGCTCCACCACTTAGTGGTGGCTAGGTGGTGGCCGACCTTAAGGAAGAGGAGGGAGAGAGGAAGGGAAGGGTGATGGCATTGGTGGTGGTGTTACTTGGTGAAGGAGATAGATTTTGATGGAGGAATGAAAAGAAAGTAAAGGAGATGATAATGAAGGTGATGTTGGAGGTTGAAGTAGTGGTTAATAAGGTTGGTGTTGTGATGGTGAAAGTGATGGTGGTGGTGGTGGAGAAGAATAGAAGAGATGGTGATGAAAAGGGTGTAGTAAAGATGATGGTGGCAACGTTGTTGAATGTGGTGGAGATGTCACCGGGATGGTCGCCAGAGTGGTCAACGGAGATATTTCCAAAGAAGGGGGGCTCAGTCCCTAGCCAAGCATGGTGGCCGGCCTAGGGTTAGGTGGTGGGATAGTGGTTTTATGGTAGGGTTAAGTGGTGGTGGTAGTTTTGGAGAAGGTAAAGGAGATGGTGAGATTTTTTATTGGTATTTTGGAATTGTGGTAGAATAAATGGAGATGGAGGGGAAGAAGATGATGGTAGGGAGTTATAGAAGGTGTGATTGTTGTGGTTGTGGTGGAGATGAAAGAGTTGGTGGTGATTAGGGTTTTGATGGAGAAATGAAAAGAGTAGAAGAAGAAAAGGGATTGTATTTGGGATTGGAGTTAAAGGAGAAGAAAAAAGGATTAGGGTAAGGGTTTTTTTGTAAAAATGGAAGGGGTGAGGTGTCTTTGGCCGGCCATGGTTATGAAAAAGGGGAGTTGAGTGGTTTGGGATATCTTAGAGGAGATATTTTGGTGAAAAGGTGTAGAATGTAATGGAAGAATGGAGAAGGTTTTAGAACATGGTGGAAGGAAAAGAAAGGAAAGAAAAGGAAAAAGAAAAGGAAAAAAGGAAAACATTTGTTTGTAAGAAAAAGTGAAAATAATTAGAGTAGTGGATTCCCGGGATTCGGTTGCGGATACAGAAAACTTTCGGAAAAATACGGAATCGTCTGAAAATCAAGTATCTCGGAACGACCCGCAAAAATTCTCAAAAATCAAGAATATTATTCTAAGAATTATGGTGCAATTTCTTTCAAGAAATTCTTTATATGTTTCAAATTAAAAATCTTGAAATCGACCGTCGATATTGGTCGACACCAAATCTTGCCGAAATCTGTTAAATTCTAAAAATTCCTGAAAAAATATTAAAATAGCAATATCTAAATAACTATATGAAAGCAGTTTCTCAAAATTAACTCTATTTGTAAATTAAAAATTCGGGAATAAACTAGCAGTACTTATTAATCACGATTTTAGGGTTTTTTATAAAAATAATTCAGAAAAAATCTGAAAAATCATGAAAAAATCTATAATATTAGAAAATAGTGTTTAAAACTAAAATGAGCTAAATCTGATTACCAAATAAATTAAATCAAGCAATATACTAGGATTGGGTCCCCGGTTCACGCTAGGGCTAACTCCGAGTCCACGAATCCTGATCCAAAGCAAAACAATCACATAAATAATCATAAAATAAATTAATACGAAAACCAAACCAAAAATACTATCAAAAAATAAAAAAAATGTATTTATGTATATATTCTAGGAACGGGTGTTACACATAACTTTCTCGTCAGAGTGAAAGTTCGTTAGGGAGCTGTTAATGCCCATACCTAGAAAGAGCTTGTTGAACAAGCTGAGATAGCTGAGAATCAGCTTAAAAGTTTGAGCCCTCGGTGCTTAAGGACAAATGGGGGGTCAACAGTAAGGGATGAGATGCAGCTCAATCCTCCCAGGCAAAGAGGAAGAAAACTATGGCAATTGAGCTGTTTGGAGAAGCTCTACCAAAGCAGAAGAGAAGCAACACCAGTAACAATTAGGATTTCAAATTTCTGTCAAACCAATACTCCTTCAAGATGAGCCAGTCTTCCATTTACTCAATAAGTGTAACAAGCTCAAGTTACCTGAAATTCGGCGCCCCGATGAAGTTGGACGTACAAATGACTCCAACTATTGTCTCTTCCACAGGATGGTCCACCATCCTACAAGCAAATGCTTTGTCCTTAAATACAAGATTCAAGCGTTGGTCGACACTGGAGTTCTAACATTGAAATTAGAGAAAAAGAAAGTCACCGCAATATGGTGACTCTCAATTTTGGGACTTTCCTAAAGGTGACCATCCAGGACGGAGTTGCTTCTGTCCCTAAAGCGAGGATGGAAGTCATCAAACCACTGGCCAAGGAGCAAGAGGCCAAAGGCCTCATTCCATTGACAACAAAGTTCGAGGAGATCATGTGGGTGCATCCGGACATTATCAAAGATGAGCAATGGGAATCAAGTCACCAAGCTCAAGGACAAATCTTGCAACATCTCTATGGTAGTAGACGATGACATCACAACAGTGGTTTCTCTGAGTAGCTCTGAAGAAGAAAAGTTTGTTCATGCAGCGCAACCCGCTACCTTGCAGTCAATGGGCACACGATCTGGCAAATAAAACTTGCCACAATACGAACAAACACCTAACATGACACAGTAGACAACGATGTCGGGAACTACTGCACCTGTCGAAGCCCCTGTGCCATGCAAGATGAGGTCCATTTCGATAAGGCATTAAAGAAGAACCCTTCTCAAGGACTCAACGCTCCTTTCCTCTTCGACATATTGGCACAACTGACCAATATTTCAGCTCATATTACCCTACATGAGCTACTCCACCTCTCAAATGAAATGAGGGAGGCGCTCAGGGATGCACTTGCTGATTCATAATCATTTCTGACTCAAGTACCTGCAGTCCCTCTTAATGGCAGGGAGGCACCATGTCCCCAATCTCATATGGTACAATAGTAGGTACCATACATCACCTTCACTCATGAGGATATGCTTCTCAAAGATAATTGGCATGACCGACCTTGCACTACTCAGGGTACATTCGGTCTATATACATTGAGAGGATGCAAGTCGACCCAGGGTCTGTTTTAAACATCATCCCCAAAAGACTCCTCTATCTTCTTGGCATCCCACTAAGCAGGTTGTTGACTACAACTACGATCATATACGGCTTCAACATCGGGAGTAATCATCTTTTGGTAAAATCCTTCTCTGATACCAAATTGGAGATTCGAAATTAGAAGTGACGTGTTATGTCATCGACGCCGACACATCTTACAACTTTTGCTTGGATGGCCTTGGATCCATGCTAATTGGATTGTACCTTCCATACTTCACCAATGTTTCAAGTACGTGGATGACAAGGCGATGGTAAGGACAGTGTTTCCTAAAACACATCCGTTTAAAGGAGTGGAGAACTACTTCCCTGATTCTCTACTTTATAAAGAGAACGGTAAAGTGGTGAAAAAATCGTTACCAGATGACATCGATAGTGGCAATGAAGGGGACTCAGAATCAGGAGATAATCAAGAGTTTCATTTGATGAAGAACCAGTTGTAGCAGATTTTGATAATCCTAATTGTAATAATTCTACCAAAAATGACGGTGAATGGGTCTTTATGAAAATGTCAATTTCTATTATTCCTTGTGTCTTGATGATGTAAATATTCATGTTGACATGAGCCTTTCACACATGCCTCCGCCAATGTCGATGGTATCCATGCAAGTAGAAGATAATGATGAATCTGTCTTTGTAGTTCCATCTCTAAAGGAGGACCAATTGCCAATCATATTTGGCAGAGATTGACATCGGATTGCCACATTCAATGACTCAGACGAAGATCTAGATCTCCTACAATTCTTTCATTGTGCATGGTCAGTGCACCTTATGATGAAGGAAATGGGATACGACCAACGTTGTGGTGAAGGCTTGAACTTTGGAAAGGGACGACACGTCTCTCTACAACCTTTCATGCCGAAAGAAAAGCCTGCCAACTATTACGATCAGACGCCTAGGGATTTGGGGTATGTTACCCCATCCACTCAATCCGATTCAAAATTTGAAGAATCTCTACCATCACATTCCTCAGACTCATCAAATTGGGAATCTGATGTAAGTGTGAAAAAGTTGTCTTTAAGAAACTCTTCGCCAACATGATATCAACCAGTCAGGTGGAGCACGAAGAAGACACCGAGCGATTAGACACTGTTCCATGATTTCAACAATTCGATCTTCAATGAAAGAAGCATTTCAAGCAACGTGAGCCTCCTACTAATGATAAAGTGATTCAAGTCGATGTGAGTGATCAAGCACACTCGAAGCTCATCTTTCTAAGCGAAAGCTTGTCGCTAACGGAGAAGCAAGACCTTATATCTCTTATACGAGAATATATAGATGTCTTTGCCTGGAGCTATGCATACTTGGTCTTGGTCCTCAGTGGTCTAAACAAGGCCACAAAACTATAGAGGATTATTTTCATTTTGTCCACCATTTTAGGTGTGAATAATCATACTTCCTGAGGCATAATTATCCAACTTCAATAAGTAATTTTATTATCATTATATTTTTTAATATATTTTTTATGATATTTTCAGTCTTTGCTTCAATCCCAAAAATTGTGTAAGTGTGAAGTGCATAAATCTAAGGCAAAAAATTTAAGATCAAATTATCTTTGCAATCTTACTTTTTATCCTAAAATTTAAATAAGACCTATTATTTTGACTCAATTTAAAATTCATAATTTTAGATCTTCCTAATTCTTAAGATAATCTTAATTTTTTTAAAAATAAATCAAAACTATTTACCTTGTTTCAAAAAGTTTTGTAAAAGAAAAGAAATTTTTTTAAATTAAAAAGAAGTGTAAAAGAAAGAAAATGTAAAACTAACTATGTTAGTAAACCCTCCCCCACACTTATCTCATGTATTGTCCTCAATGCATCGTGAATGTGTATAGACATGAAACAAATGGAGAGGGAAAGAAAATTACCTCATGGTGGTAGTTCCGGTGGTGATCTGACTGGGCCAAGCGTTGCTGCCCAATCAAGATATCGTGGATCTTACAGAAACCCACCAGTGACCTCTCTAATATGACCCAGTAAAAGAATGATTGAACGAATGGTCTTATTTAAAAATTATCCCCATCTAATTTTCAATTGTCAAAAATAATTATTGAGTCATTTTCTTCAACACTCTTATCCAACAATGAAGTATGATTTTGGGAGAAGATTGATTTGGACTCAAATAGAACAGGAATAAAAACCGATACCGACTCTGAAATTTGACTCAGATCAAGTCGAGAGTCAACAATAAGAGTCGAAATTGGTTCAAAAATAGGGTCCAAACCAAAGAATTGATGTTCCCACTCTTTTCACGTCAATGAAGTATGATCATAAGATATTGGTCATTCAATTTCACGGTGTATGGGTACAGGATTCAATGTTGACTCTGGAATAGAGAAAAAAATCTGGTAAAGATACCGGGATCATTATTAAATCAAAAAGTGAAATGGAATTACTAACATGAGGTTCGGGATCACATCAGGTTCAATTTTAATTTCAGGAAAGGGATAACTTGCCAGAGTGTCCAGGCGACTTTCATAACTTAGAATTTGGTCAAGTTCAAATTTGCGTTCTGAAATTGAATCTCGGTTTCCAAAATAACATGATTCTTGGGTCCAATCGGTAGAGCTAGGGATATAAGGATTGGTCAAAGGTTGGCAAGAAAGACTTTCCTCGCTCTTATTGATCAAATTGCTTATTATTGATTGTAACCTACTGATGGCCGGGTAACAGAATTTTGAGTCTGAATAATGTCTTCCATACTTTTTGCAATTGATTCTTCTTGAAAAGGTGAGTATGGAAGTTGATTTTGGAAATTGCGTTGAAATTGTAAGTCTGTCGAATTTTGCGATTGCTGCTCGGACGCACGCAAGGGTTCCGTACTCAAGTCCAGTATTGATGGTTGTTCATTTTAAATCGGTGAGACTAGAAAAAAT
Organism: Agave tequilana; assembly: GCA_038442645.1. NCBI lineage: Eukaryota > Viridiplantae > Streptophyta > Magnoliopsida > Asparagales > Asparagaceae > Agave > Agave tequilana. The sequence goes on from JAVJIF010031452.1 coordinate 91,004, forward strand.
GAGTAGGACTCTTGAAAATTTGGCTGAGATGATGAGTCCAACATATTTTAAAATCGTTACAATTTTTCACAAAAGACTTCCTAACGCTTTTCTACCTCAGATTCTTCTTCAATTGGATGTTCTAGAAAAGGAGTATATGGAGTTCGATTTGGGAAGGATTGTGAATTGAGCAAATTTAAATTTATTGTTGGGACTCAAGCATGGCTTCCATACTCCTTTCCAAATTGGATTTTTTCTCAGTTGGTGGAACAGGAAAAGGAGGATATGAAGCAGAATCGGGGAATGAATATTGTGAAAATTGTGGACAAGATGATTGAAAATTTAATTCGGGGGAGATGAATCCCCATTGACTCTGTAAAGAGTTGATGTTATTTTGAAAATTATGGTCATAGGATTGGGGATATAGGTCATATTGAGTCAGATAATCCTAATTCGGCATATATTGTTGGTTCATGTTGTACATACCAGGGTCGTAGTTATCCGAGTCAAATGAGGTCAGGGTGAAATGTGGATTTATATTATGATTGAAAAAATTATTGTTGTTAAAATCTATTTCACAATTTACAAAAAAGAAAACAAACAAACAAACAAAAAAAAAAAGAAAACAAATCTATGCTAAGGTTGACTTAGACCTAGACGACTCCTAACAGGTTAGATTGTCCACGGGGGTATATTGTCAGAATCAGACCACGAGTTAATCAGTCAAGTAGGGGCAAGATCAGTGGGAGGTATCCGTGCTAGAGCACTGGCCTAATTATGTCAAACCACTGTTCTTCGAGGTTTCGCCTCTCAATCGCCAACCTTAGACACTGATTTGACAAGAGTCAATTTCTAACAACTTTCCCTTTAGGTTAGTCTCTTAAATGAGTCGAAGATGTCCCTAGGGGCCAATGTCTAGCAAGTTTTATTAAGCTTGGGTTGTGTGAATGGGGAGGTGATTTTTGGGCTAAGGAAGGGTAATGACTTTCCTACCTTATGTTATATTGGGTTTTGTCCTTAAGTTCAATTCGGAAAAGTGTGCAATATAGATAAGAATGAACACACAAAGAGAGTAAATCACCCAAGTGTTTGTCCTAACTATATGCAATGCAATATGTACACTTCCGTCAAGATCACAACAACACAAGAAAAAAATATAGTATATTGGAATTGAAATTGACACGTGCCTAGATGCAAATGTTTAAACCATTTTAAAGCATTCAATTTCTATATTTTAGTTCTTAAAATTATTACAGTGCACAGGTAATATAAACGAAGTTAGCAGCAGAATATAACAATATACAAGAATTTACCCAATCAAAAAGAGCAAGTGTGGACTTCTGCAATGCTAAGGAATTTGACCTGCACACCAAAAATAAAGAAGAAAAGTTAATAAAACGTGAAATCAAACCGTTCCCATACTCGGGAACGGCGTCAAAATTTGATCAGGGAAATCGCGCACAAAAGTGTATATTTTGAAATCGATATTTAAAGTGTGTGCGTTTTAGCTTCCTCGATACTTCCGTTATAGCATAGAGGCTAAAACAAGTCGAATCCACAAGGATGGGAGGCGATAGAAGCTTACACGATATATTCACATGTATGTTAAAAGTTCTTTAAAGTTTTAAAGAATCAAAAGAAAACAAAAGAACGAATGAAAAAGAGAAGCACGGTGAACACGAAGAAGTGGGAACATAGAAAAGAAGATATTTGTAATTTTTGATATTTCTAAAATAAAGTGAAAAAGAAAGAAAACCATGGCTACTAACTACTAATGACTCCACCAACATGCTAACCTCTTAGTGATAATTGTCTCACATGTATCCTTGGCAATCACTAGGCCTTGGTTCAAGAATATTTCAAAGCATGGCCCATATGTAACTTATCACATCCCAACTCAACAAAACAAGTGCAAGCTATAATTAAACCATCAAAACTAAAAGTAAGCATGGAGTAAAGTAATGTTAGCTTGCTAGAAAGTTAGGAAGTTAGACTGTTAGAATCCATCATCACGAGCCATCAATGGCTCTTGCAAGAGCAATACCAAGTAGAGGCTATTAGATTCATGTGGATTATCAAATAAGAAGTTAGCAAGTTAGTTGTTAGTAGTTAGTTGCCATTAGAGAAAATTAGCTAAACATGTAAAAGGAGTTAGAGAGAAGAAAATAAAGAGAGGTAAAAAGAGAACTTTTCATAAATTGTCACCTTCTATTACAAGCACTCTTGCATTCCAACCATGTACCACTCTCTCTCCTATTACAAGATCTACAAGAAATGAAAAATACAAAGAAGGAAGAAGAAGAACAACTAACCTAAACTACCCTACACTACAACATGGAAAGAAAACTCCCCTAACTCTCTGTATTTTTCCCTGAAGAAGAACCCCAGGGGGTATTTATAGGCACCAGGGGAAATGGGGCGAGGAGGATAACCCATGGCCCAAAGCACGGGCACGGCCGCGCCCGTACAGCTGGAAAAATGCAGCCCAGGCCGCGTTTTCGCAGTACATCTAAGGCCGCACGCTCGGCACCTACTGCCGCGCTCTGTCGCGTCTGTCCCCTGTCGGCTGCAGGTCCTAGTTTCTAGTTTTGGGCCCCAGGTTTTGACGAATCAGCTCTCCAAAGTCAATGGCTATATTATAGGCCTTTAATCACTCATTAAATGGTGATTTAGGGTCTTCGTCTTCATTGCACACCATGGACCTAGAAACATACAAGAAAGGTATTATTAGCAGAATTTAATATTAAATAAATGTGAAGATGTGTTATGAAATATGCAGTTTTAGAGACTAATCAGTCATGCATTATTTCAACATCAAACCGAACACTAAGCAGTTAAGTAACAACAACAATGACGGTTTTAACCTGACTTATAGAGGTAATTGAAACCGAAGTTCACAAACTCATCGAATATGGCTCCATTCGAGAAGAACAGCACCCAAACTGGGACGATAACATTGTGCCTGCTCTTAAAAAGAACAGAAAGATCAAAGTCTGCATTGACTTTCACGATCTTAATATAGCCTATCCTAAAGATGAATTTTCGTTACCCATCACTGACGTCATGATTGACAACACATGTGGTTTCGAAAGGACGTCCTAGATGTACCCGGATGACGAAAAGCGTACATCATTTCGAACGCTGTTGGGTGTATTCTGCTACACGATAATGCCGTTTGGTCTAAAGAACGTAGGTGCTACCAACGAACGTGCAATGAGCACAATCTTCTACTCACCTATGAAAGATGGTAGAGTGTTATGTTGACAATATCATGATCAAAAGTCACAACAAGAATAACCACCTCCACGACCTAAGGATGGTGTTCAATCTCATGCTGGGTCACCAATTAAAGATGAACCCGTCAAAGTCTTTCTTGAAAGTATCAAATGGCAATCATCATCACATCTAAAGGAATTTACTTTGAACCTGACAAGATCAAAGCAATACATGTTATGCAGCCTCTGAGAAACCTCAAAGACTTAGACCTAGACGACTCCTTACTGTAGATTATCTGCGGGAGATATATTGCAGTAATCTAACCACGAGTTATTTGGCCAGGTAGGTGACAAGCTTGGTGAGAGGTATCCGCAAAAGAACGATCGGTCTAATTAAGCCAAACCACCAACCTTCGAGGATTCTCCTCTCAATCCCTATCTTAGTCACCAATTTGGTAAGAGTTAAATTCTAACAACTTTCTCCTTAGGTCAATCTCCTAATGAGTCTGAGTAGTCCTAGGCCAACATTTATTCAAATTTTAGGTTAGGATTAGGTTGTGAGTGCAATGGAGGTGGTTTGTAGTCCAAAGAAGGGTAATTACTTTCCCACCTTATCTTGTTTACAGGTTTTGCCCTTAAGTCATTTTAAGTGCACGTATGCTAGTAGATAGATAAGAATTCACTCAAAAGATTGTAAAACAATCAAAAGTGCTTCCTAATCTAAATGCAATGTGAGCATATCTTGTTTCCAACACTCTTCAAGAATAATGTAAGTAAAACAAAAATAGACACGTGCCCTAAGATGCAAGAGTCTAAACTGTTTTTTAACTTAAATAATCAATCAATTAATGTTACATTATTAGTAGTGCGCAAAATAGTTAAAGTGGTAAACTAATAATTGCAGAAGATAGATTTTGCAATTTGAAGCAGCCCTGCAGAAAATTGTCAGTAGAGCTCTTCAAAGAGCTGCGTTTGCACAGCTATTGCGCATTTCTATGCCTTGTTTGATGAGTTATGGGCTCTGCTTTGAAGGCAGAGTCCCAGAGCCAATCTTCTATGTACTGTTGCAAAACATTTCCCATTCTCCACTCCTACACATAGAAACATAGAAGTAATTAGTTAAAAGAACAAACTATACCGTTCCCTCCCTGACAACGGTGCCAAATTTGATTGACAAAAAGACAGAGTTTAAGAAAGTGTTTAGCTGAGTGTGATGAACTCTAAATTCTTCCAATTTAATCATAGTAGTAACGGTTATACTGGTTAATCCTTAGGGAGAGATGCGATGGAAGCTTTTCGACACAGTATTATTCTTAGAAGAAAGAATTTAATTGTTAAGAAAGATTGATTTTGTTTTGATTATGAGAAACGATCATAGTTCACTAACCATGTATCATCACTAACTTATTAGTTCATGAAGATTAAACTACAGGTTGAATCATAGAAGTGTTCCTAGAAAAATCTACTTCAAATAAGATATCCCTAATTGAAACAAACTAGACAAATTTCAACATTAGATTATCAAAGCTTTCTAAGAATAGTCTAAGAAAAATTATTTAGATTTAACATTAAGCTATCAAAGCTATCTAAGTATATAATAAGAAAAAACTATTAACTAGTATTAACAATAATCAAGTTTACTTTTTATTATCATATGTCTTCAAGAAGATTACCTAGTTTTAGGATTTTAAATATGCATGGAATTCAATCAGTTTAAGTAATCATAAAACAAAAAGTAGTGGTGGAGAGATTAGCAAACCGTGAAGTTGTATTTAATTCTTCATGATGAAAATAAAGCAAAGCATATTAGATGAAAAAAGATTGCATAAATAAAAGAAAGCAAGCAAATAACATAAAAGAGATGAGAGAAAAATAATGAAACCTTTGTATTGATATGTCACTTCCAATTAAAAGAGCTCCTTCTTCTTCACAAAATCTCTTGCTAAAATCCTAGAATTACAAAGCAAATTTGAAAAATACAGAAAACTAAAGAAAGTCTAAGTTGTGATCTTTGAGATGCTTCCTTCCTTTGGCTCTATCTCTCTATTTATAGGAAAACAAGAGGTAGTATTCTGAAAGAACTCATACACCCAACTGCCAAACAAGAAGCCTCTGGATTGCTGTGTTTTCGCGTTTTTTCAGTAGAAAATACAATTTTTTGATAGGGTCTGGTATGCGCTTTGGTGCGTTGCTTCATCTTATCGATCCATCAGAAGATTTATCCTCAGAATTTTTATTTGAACTCTAAGTTTTAAAAGATATATTTTTTAGATAACTTGGGAAGCAAGTTATCTCCTAATTCAAGTTTAAATTTAAATTCTCCCCCTTTATATTTGACTTGAAGCTTAAGCAACCTGATTTAAATTGATTTTCTCTTTTATCTCAATTTAGGATAGATATTATCTCTGAACCCTTGTCTTCTTCTTGATTTCATATTGATTTACATTGAAATCTGAATGTAGATAGGATAATTAAAAGCTTCCTTCATCTTTATCTTTCTATTTTAAATAACTACACACCATAAATAAAAAAGAGGATTAATTAGTAAAATTAAATAAAATAATTAAAGATTAAATATGAAATGTGATGATAATAATGCAAATATGAAATGTAATTACACCCCCACACCTATCTTTTAATCGTCCTCAAGTAAAACTAAAAAAAAGAAAAACTAATCTAACTATCCACTTTCGTAGGACTCATGATTGCGCTTAACATGTGCAATAAGCTGTTAAACCTCTAGGTTACCCCTAGAGGATGAGTTTTGTCTCATAAGGATTTTCAGTGAATTGCACCCACAAAATCCAGTGAGAAATAATAGATAAGAAAAGACTAAAATAAAAAAGATAACTAAAAATAAGTATAAAAGAAAGATAAGTTATTTTTTTTTTCCTATTTCCCAATGAGTAGTTACTAGCAATTAAATTCATAAGTTTCTAATAAGTTTAATTATAATTAAGTTCAATCATAAAATCAAAATATCTAATCATTTTTCCTTAAAGATTTAAATTCAATATTTCCACACTAATCTTTTCTAAGTCTTTCAATCCTATGCATCTTTGTGTAAGTGAAATAGTTATGAAAATAGTTTTTACTTAGGAGCATTTGATTCAAATTCCCTTTTTTTCTAATATATATGTGTGTGTGTGTGTGTGTGTGTGTGTGTGTGTGTGTGTGTGTGTGTAAAGATGTTCGATGTATTACCACTTCGTTGCTCTTTAAGCACTTCTTTTTTTTTATATGTATAACTCATCCAATTTTCTTTTGTATAAATATTACCTAACTAATTGATTATTAGAAGTGCTAATACATACATTATATTTATATATTTTTCTCAAACTTACCTAATTATCTTTCGCGTAAATACCATGGCTTGCTTAGGCCAAAGTACCTAGCTAATCAATAAGTAGATTTGTTTATTTTCTATATATATATATATATATTTATATATATTCAAAACAGGATAAGCTATCATCATCATCCCAAGCATAAAACTTATGTGTACTTGTATATAACATGCATAATCATGTCAACAAATTCTAAATTGTATTTATTTTTCAAATTTTTTTATCTCTAAGTCAAAAATTATAGATTCTTTCAAATTGATCTTACCATCAAAATTTTAAACTTTGTTGGACTCTTAATTTTTTAAAGCTAGTTATATTTTTTGCGAATTTCTTTTCATGTTAAATGTTAGTAATTAAATGTTAGTAGTAAAAAATATATATTTTTTTGTTAATTTTTTTTGTTAAACGTTAGTGCACCGTTCCCACACTTATCTCATGCATTGTCCCAATGTAGGAATGCATGTATATATGCATGAATTAAAATCCAAAAAAGGTTGTGTTATTGATACATTGGGGTAAAGAGACCCAAGGCTGTTTCTGCTTCCGACACTGATTCCAAGAATGGTTTTAAATGTTGGCCATTATTTTTGAATCCATTACCATTCTTAGTCTGACATTTCTCTACTGCTCCATGTGGAAACACAATCCTAACAAGGAATGGCACTATCCATTGTGATTTAAACTTGCCTGAAAAAAGATGAAGCGTAGAATAGTAGAGTAAGACTTTTTAGCCAAAGACAAAGTTTTTCTCAAGATAAATTTATCATGAAAAACCTTAATCCTATTCTTCGTAATCTTCGCATTTTCATATGCCTCGTTTCTTAACTCCTTAAGTTCGAAAATTTACAATTTTCGAAGCCCACCGGTCTTGTCTAGGTCAAAATTTAATTGCTTGATAGCTCATAAGGCCTGGTGTTCAAGCTTAACTGGTAGGTCTTAGCTGTCTTGACCCATGATCATGACACACAAGACCAAAAGCAAGTTTCAACCAAAGTGGAAATGACCTTTTGTAGTAAAGACAGTTTACTCAACGGAGCTTAGCATTCTGTAAATCCAAACGGTGATATGCTCATGATGCCGATTAACAGCAAATTCCTGAGGAATATTATCCATGATCACTTTAACACTATATCTCTAATCATAAAATCAGATTCATCTAACTATTTTGTTCCCTAATGGAATCAGTTCCCCAAGTGGAATTTTGTTCATTCCCCAGGGAACATAAGAGGAATCAAACCTCAACACGAGCATAGTAATTCTCATCAATTGACGACCGTTCATCCAACTTATACAACACCCAATCAATAACCTTTATCAAGAGATGCCTCACTTGATCCTCCAAAATTGATTGTATAAGTAAATGCAGGATCTTATTGAACAACGGGCCAATCACCCAAAGTTCTAACCTCATCAGCAAACTGCCAAAGCGACATGGTCATCGAACTGCTATCTTTGATTCTCTTCAGGAATAACATAAGGCGGTATACCCAATGGTGTAGGAGTATCCAGCAACTTCCTCACTGGATTTCTAATTGGCACAAAAGAATCCAGTAAAATCCTCTCGCGGAACTTTCCAATGAAGTTGAGGTCTTCTTACAATGAAAATGAACAGTATCCTTTTCCAAACGGTTTTGTTTCTATTTCCCCCAGAGTTCCTATCGTCATGTTAATGATTACCTCTGACACGCTCTTTCAAAATTCTATAGAGAACACTTAATTCTCTATAATCCCTTATGGGATTTTCTCTCATTTCCTAGCAAGATTTTTAGTTATCACATTAATGATTACCTTTGGCAACTTGCCCAAAATGCCACAAGAAATGCTAATCTCCTGATAAATTCCTCACGGAGTTTATACTCACTTCTTTAATCCCCAGCGAGATTTTAGAAGTCATCTGTGGAGTAAAAACTTAGAAAGTACACCATATTACTTAAGGTAACATAATAATTCAACACCCCTGACGGCTAAGGATAAAGGAAAAGTTAGCTATTAAGTCCAACAAAAAATCCTCGACAACTCATCATGCTAAGGGGAATAGCATGGCTATCCTAACTCAAATGATAATTGGTAAAGGCATACCAAATCTGTTGATATATGAGGATTTGCTAAAAGTTCTAAGGGACCTGATACCATCATTTTCCTCCAGAATCCCTTACCATTCCCTTCCATGGAATGGTAGGACTGAAAAACACCTAGAGGGGGGGTGAATAGGTGTAATTGCTAATCTAACAATCTTTTTAAAAATAAGATGGATGAATGATGCAACGATCTCTCAAAACAAGACTAAGAGCCGAATACCCCGTGAGAGGTTCTGAACTCCTTCCTCCCAATTCCCCTTGAATGGGTTAGAGGTGCGCAATGCAACCTTGTTGTATGAGAATTGATCGAACAAAGAATGAATAATATGCAATGATGAAATGCACACAAGATATATCACAAGTAACACAAACTAGAGGCTAAATCACAAGGAAAGAAAACTAGATCTCAAGCAAGTAATTGAAAGCAATAGAGAGCAAGAGAAATTTAAAGCAAAATGGACACAAGGCAATTGCAAACACAAGATGTTTGTTTCGAGGTTCGAGCCACCGCTCTACTCCCCGCCTTCACCTCCGTGAAGGGTTTTCACTATCCACCGAGGACGCTTACAACGGTCTACCGAAGACCCGAGCACCGAGCTCCACCAATTACAATAACCTCTACCGAAGAGGTGTCTCCACAAGAACAAGAAGAGGAACAAGCAACCAAAGTGATCACAACAAGATCACTAAACTCTTTACAATATCTCTCTCTTTTACAACTTCCTTATAGAATGAGTAAGGGATTTTTGGCTCTAAGAAGTGTAGTGAGAAAACTTAGTTGTAGAGATGATTTTTGCTAGAGAACACAACTGAAAACAAGCTCAAGAAAGAATGAGAAATGGAGAGTTTAAACACTTTTCTTCTCTTTTGAAAACTATGAAAACTTGAGGATTTTTCTTGGTGTTTTGCAAGAGGCTATACTCCTCTATTTATAGGGAGAAGAAAGGGTTAAAAACAATTTATTTTAACCTTATTTGCTCTGGAAAAGATCTGTAAAACCCTGAAAAAGTCTGCCAAAAAAACAGTCAAAAAAACAGATTTCAGAATTGCACAAAAGAAGAAAGAGCCGTTGGGCTTTTGCAGGCTTGGCGGTCGACCGGGCCGGTCGGCCGCCAGCTCTGTTGGCAAAGAGCCGTTGGGCTCGGGTCGACCGGTCTGGTCGACCGTCCTCTAAGAGAAAACACAGTTTTCTTCGGGCGGTCGACCGGGCGGTCGACCCAGAAAACCCGAGAGCAACTGCAGACAGTCGGTCGACCCGAGCGGTCGGCCGACAGACGTGCACAAACGTGCACGTCCTGACACTGGCGCCGGTCGACCGTGCCGGTCGGCCGGTCAAGCCTGAAACAGGAAAACAGCAGAATTTTTGAACTTGGGAAATTTTGTAAAAATGTTTTGAAGTAAAGAAAACTAAGTAATATGCTAGAAAGTGTATACATACATGATCTAAACATGATATTTATATTTGTAAAACTTAGGGTCATGTATATATATATACTAAGGCATGAAACAAAAGTTTTGACCATGAAAACTTGAATACAAAACGTGTGTATGTATCCTAGAGCCAATTTCCAAAACTCAAACTTTAACAATCTAATTCTTATATTGGTTCTAAGTACTACAAGTGCTTCAAGAGGGCTTTTCACCATATGATCTTCAAAGCTTGATTCTTGAGCCCAATTTGAGTTGACTTGTGTCCAAACCACTTCCCTTTAGGGAGAAACCCTTCTAGTTGAGTTAGAACCCTGAAACACACTTAAACAACAAACATTATTAGTACAAATAACTAATATGTTTTGTAATCATCAAAACACACTTAAACACGGGTGATTGTAACCTTGGGCCAACAATCTCCCCCTTTTTGATGATGACAAAACATATAGGTTATTTAAACAAAAATGGAAGAAGAGCTTGGAAAGCTCCCCCTCAAATAATGCTATGTATCAAGAATGGCTATGAGAAGCTAAATACATAAGGCATTGAAAACACATAGTTTTTGTCAAAAAACTAAAAACTCAAAATACACCATAAACAACCAAAACTCTTTTCTAGTTCTCCATGAACAAACAAAAGCTTACTATTTCTCCCCCTTTTTGTCATACATCAAAAAGGGTTAAACAAAGCAAACAAAATATTAAAGAAAAATTTATCTTTAAGAATCCATAATGCTAACATTCAACTCATCACAAATAAATGAAAATCTAGCATAATCTAGAGGTTTAGTAAAAATATCGGCAAGTTGAAAATCAGTAGAAACATAATCAATATCAATATCACCTTTCTCATAATGATCTCTAAGAAAGTGATACCTAATGTCAATGTGTTTGGTTTTACTATATTGATTTGCATTCTTTGTCATGTGAATAGTACTAGTATTATCACAAAATATTTTAATATGATCAAAATGCAAATCATAGTCAAGGAGAGTATGTTTCATCCAAAGAACTTGTGCACAACAAGCTCCGGCTGCAACATACTTCGCCTCGGCGGTTGATAGGGCTACCGAATTTTGCTTTTTGGAAGACCAAGATACAAGACAATTACCTAGGAATTGACATGTTCCACTTGTGCTCTTCCTATCTACCCTACAACCCGCATAGTCGGCATCCGAAAAACTCTTCATTTCAAATAATCCAATTTTCGGATACCACAAACCCATTTCAATTGTACCCTTAAGGTATTTAATAATGCGTTTTACCGCTACTAAATGAGACTCCTTAGGACATGATTGAAAACGAGCACAAAGACATACACAAAACATAATATCCGGCCTACTAGCCGTCAAATACAATAAACTACCTATCATGCTACGATAAAGCTTAATGTCTACACTTTTACCTTGTTCATCCTTGTCAAGCTTGGTAGTTGTTGCCATGAGAGTTTTGCTCACTTTAGCTCCTTCAAGCCCGAACCTTTTGATTAGTTCCTTTGTGTATTTGGCTTGATTGATGAAGATCCCATCCTTCCTTTGCTTGATTTGGAGTCCAAGGAAATAGTTGAGTTCCCCCATCATAGACATTTCGAATTCATCCTTCATGCATGATTCAAAAGCTTGGCAAAGAGATTCATTAGTAGAACCAAAAATATATCATCCACATAAATTTGCACAATAAGAATGTCATTTTCTACATGTTTTGTAAACAAAGTGGTGTCAATTTTACCTTTCTTAAAACCATTTGAAATTAAAAATGAAGAAAGTCTTTCATACCAAGCCCTAGGGGCTTGTTTTAAACCATAAAGAGCTTTATCTAATTTAAACACAAAATTCGGATGTGTAGGATCAACAAACCCGGGGGGTTGTTCAACATACACCTCCTCTTCAATAAAATCATTTAGAAAAGCACTTTTAACATCCATTTGAAATAATTTAAAATCTTTATATGAGGCAAAAGCTAGTGTCATCCGTATGGCTTCAAGCCGTGCTACGGGTGCAAAGGTTTCATCAAAATCGATACCTTCGATTTGAGTGTAACCTTAGGCAACTAACCTAGCTTTATTCCTAACAACGTTACCCGATTCATCCAACTTGTTCTTAAAGATCCACTTAGTACCAATTGTTGGTCTATCGTGGGGCCTAGGAACAAGGTGCCAAACTTGGTTGCGCTCAAATTGATTGAGTTCTTCTTGCATGGTTAGCAACCAATATGAATCGGCCTCGGCTTCGAGGACGTTCTTGGGTTCAACATGAGAAATAAATGCATAATGACCACAAAAATCATGAAGTTTAGAGCGAGTGGTTACCCCTTTTGATACTTCACCTATGACGAGGTCCTTGGGATGATGAGGATTGTATCTCCAATCCTTTGGAAGTTGTTGAGTAGGCTCCACGTCAATTGATTGAATTTCATGTCCTTGAGCCTCTTCTACTTTAGCTTCACTTCCTTCATCATCCTTTGGCTTGTCTCCCATAGTAGGTGTATCCTCCAAGGTCACTTTCTCCAAGCCTTCATCCAAAGCATCTATTTCTACAACATTCTTAACAAACAAGTTAGATTCTTCAACTTAACATGTATAGATTTTTCAATAGTCAAAGATGATCTATTGAAGATTGTATAAGCTTTACTAGTATTAGAATAACCCACAAAATTGCCTCATAAGCTTTAGCATCAAATTTTCCTAAATTATCTTTTGTATTTAAAACAAAACATTTGCATCCAAAAACCTTGAAATATGAAACATTTAGTTTTCTAGAAAAGTACATTTCAAAAGAAGTTTTTGAAGTATTTTTACACAAGAAAATACGATTTGATATATAGCATGATGTATTAACGGCCTCGGCCCACAAATAATGTGGTAGACCATATTCACTTAGCATTGTCCTAGCCATCTCTTGTAAAGTTCTATTTTTCCGTTCAACTACTCCATTTTGTTGAGGAGTTCTAGGACAAGAAAGTTCATGCTTAATTCCATGTTCTTCACAAAAGTGGTAAAGGGTAGGTTAATGAACTCACCTCCTCTATCACTTCTTATTCTTAAAATTGAAGACTCTTTTTTCTTTTCAACTCTTTTCTTAAAGGCTTGAAAATGTGAAAAGGTTTGATTTTTGTGTTCAAGAAAGAAACCCAAGTAAACCGTGAAAAGTCATCAACCAAAACAAATGCAAATCTATTCCCACTTAGACTTTTGGTTTGAGTAGGACCAAATAAATCCATATGAATTAACTCCAAAGGACGTGATGTCATGATATCCTTAATTGACTTGAAAGAAGACTTAGTTTGTTTCCCAAATTGACATGCGTCACAAACTCAGTCCTTTTCAAAATTCAAACAAGGAATACCTTTCACCATTTTCTTTGTATTTAATCTAGATATATGGTCAAAAGAAATATGGCCTAATCTTCTATGCCACAACCAAGAGTCGTCATCGAGAGATTTTAAACAAGTAATATTACAAGACATATTAGACATATCTATCATATAAACATTACTTTCACAAAAACCGGAAAACACACAAGTATTAGAAATTCTATCAATTACTTTACAAACTACATTATCAAAAACTACATCAAAACCTTTGTCACAAAGTTAACTAACACTCAAGAGGTTATGCTTGAGGCCATCAACTAAAACTACATTCTAAATTAAAGGGGATGTGCGGAGTTTTACATTACCAATACCGATGATTTTACCCTTGGCATCATCTCCGAAGGTGACGGTGCCACCTTCATGGTATCTTGATAGGGTTGCAAAGTTGTTGATGTCCCAAGTCATGTGCCTTGAGCAACCACTATCAAGATACCACAATCCTCTATGTCATTGGGCCTTGGAAGGTACCTACATCATTTAACAAAATTGTTGACTTTGGTACCCAAATTTTCTTGGGTCCTTGAAAGTTAGTGCTTCGAACCCAAACATTATGACTAGATGCACTTAGTCTATCAGAGCAAAAATTAGCTAAGTACCCTTTCCGCCCACAATGTGAACATGAGAACACTCTTCCATACATGAATGCATGATGTGTGTGTGAAGTGTGAGCATGTTTTGGAGGTTTGCCACGATGTAAAGGTTGTGTGGTATGAACATGAGCATGAGCATGAGCATGGTAAACATTTTTCTTAGGGGCTTGTTTCTTAGGAAACATGGCCTCTATCTTCTTCTTATCAAATTCACAATTTTTCAAAACAATTCCTAATGAGTCTATTCTTTCTTTAAGCATGCTAATCTCATTAGAATCAATTAGTGGGGACTTGCCTTTACAAGAAATCTTATATTTGTCAAAATCTTTTTAGGTGGAAACAAGAGTGGAAAGTAATTCATCTTTTTCTTTAGAAAGAGTAAAAACTTGATGATTAAGAGATTCATTTTCTTTTTTCATTTTTAAATACTTTTTCTTAAGAAAATCATAGTTATGTGATAATTCTACAAAAGCTTCTCCTAGTTCATCCATGGAAAGTTCATCATTAGGAGAAGTGGAAGGGGTTACCTTGCTTGTGCTTTCATTGGCCATGAAGCACATGTTGGCGGTGTCGATTTCCTCCTCGGATTCGCTCTCGAATCCCATGTAGCCTTCATTGCTTTCTTCTTGTAGGGCTTCTTTGAGGTGGAGGGCTTTACTTTATCCGGGCACTCCGCAACAATGTGTCCCGGTCTTTGGCAATTGAAACAAATAATCTTTCTTTCTTCTTTGCCTCCTTGCCATCTCCTTCTTCCTTGGAATTTAGCCTTGTTATAGATCCTCCGGACGTTCTTCACAAGAAGTGAGAGCTCTTCGTCATCTTCTTCTTCATCATCTTCGTCGGAGTGTGATGATTGACTTTTGAAGGCTATTGTTTTCATCTTGGAAGGAGCCATGTCCTCCCTAGCTTTTCTTTCCATCTCATGGGTTTTGAGGTTCCCAATGAGACCAATTAGCTCCATCTCCTCCTTGTCATTGAGTTCCTTCAAGGTGGTTGCTTTTACCTCCCATGAAGGAGGAAGAGCCCGGATGATCTTTCTAACTCTTTGATCGTTGTCGATAGCATCACCTAGAGAAGAAAGTCCATTAGTGATCTTTGTAAATCTTGTAACCATATCATCTATGGTTTCATTTTCTTGCATGCAAAAGTTCTCATATTGGGACCAAAGAAGGTCTATTTTAGCCCTCTTCACTTGTGAGGTCCCTTCATGTGTAACTAGCAAATGTGTCCAAATTTCATATACGGACTTGCAATGAATAACTCTAGCTATGTCATCATCATTAAGGGCTTGAAGTAGTGCATAATGAGCCCTAGCATTCGCATCAAACTCCTTAGTCTCAATTTCGGACCAAGTGGATTCATCACCGGGGGGTGCACTAAAGGGTTTGGTCAAGGCCTTTGCAACTCGACTACTTAGAGATTGCAAGAAAACGGTCATCTTAACTTTTCATATGGGAAAGTTAAGTCCATCAAACTTAGGAGGGGTCTTAATTCCATCGGCCATTTTTACTAAGTGAGAGTGTATGAAGAATGAATGAAGTGATTAGCAAAATTAGGATCTCTCTAAGGTTGTTAAGCCAAGAGCCTAGAGTCCAAGCTCTGATACCAATTGAAAAACACCTAGAGGGGGGGTGAATAGGTGTAATTGCTAATTTAACAATATTTTTAAAAATAAGATGGATGAATGATGCAACGATCTCTCAAAACAAGACTAAGAGCTGAATACCCCGTGAGAGGTTCTGAACTCCTTCCTCCCAATTCCCCTTGAATGGGTTAGAGGTGCGCAATGCAACCTTGTTGTATGAGAATTGATCGAACAAAGAATGAATAATATGAAATGATGAAATGCACACAAGATATATCACAAGTAACACAAACTAGAGGCAAAATCACAAGGAAAGAAAACTAGATCTCAAGCAAGTAATTGAAAGCAATAGAGAGCAAGAGAAATTTAAAGCAAAATGGACACAAGGCAATCGCAAACGCAAGATGTTTGTTTTGAGGTTCGAGCCACCGCTCTACTCCCCGCCTTCACCTCCGTGAAGGGTTTCCACTATCCACCGAGGACGCTTACAACGGTCTACCGAAGACCCGAGCACCGAGCTCCACCAATTACAATAACCTCTACCGAAGAGGTGTCTCCACAAGAACAAGAAGAAGAACAAGCAACCAAAGTGATCACAACAAGATCACTAAACTCTTTACAATATCTCTCTCTTTTACAACTTCCTTATAGAATGAGTAAGGGATTTTTGGCTCTATGAAGTGTAGTGAGAAAACTCAGTTGTAGAGATGATTTTTGCTAGAGAACACAACTGAAAATAAGCTCAAGAAAGAATGAGAAATGGAGAGTTTAAACACTTTTCTTCTCTTTTGAAAACTATGAAAACTTGAGGATTTTTCTTGGTGTTTTGCAAGAGGCTATACTCCTCTATTTATAGGGAGAAGAAAGGGTTAAAAACAATTTATTTTAACCTTATTTGCTCTGGAAAAGATCTGTAAAACCCTAAAAAAGTCTGCCAAAAAAAATAGTCAAAAAAACAGATTTCAGAATTGCCCAAAAGAGGAAAGAGCCGTTGGGCTTTTGCAGGCCTGGCGGTCGACCGGGCCGGTCGGCCGCCAGCTCTGCTGGCAAAGAGCCGTTGGGCTCGGGTCGACCGGTCGGGTCGACCGTCCTCTAAGAGAAAACACAGTTTTCTTCGGGCGGTCGACCGGGCGGTCGACCCAGAAAACCCGAGAGCAACTGCAGACAGTCGGTCGACCCGAGCGGTCGGCCGACAGACGTGCACAAACGTGCACGTCCTGACACTGGCGCCGGTCGACCGTGCCGGTCGGCCGGTCAAGCCTGAAACAGGAAAACAGCAGAATTTTTGAACTTGAGAAATTTTGTAAAAATGTTTTGAAGTAAAGAAAACTAGGTAATATGCTGGAAAGTGTATACATACATGATCTAAACATGATATTTATATTTGTA
Source organism: Agave tequilana (assembly GCA_038442645.1). Taxonomy (NCBI): domain Eukaryota; kingdom Viridiplantae; phylum Streptophyta; class Magnoliopsida; order Asparagales; family Asparagaceae; genus Agave; species Agave tequilana. The sequence goes on from JAVJIF010031452.1 coordinate 107,989, forward strand.
AAACTTAGGGTCATGTATATATATACTAAGGCATGAAACAAAAGTTTTGACCATGAAAACTTGAATACAAAAACGTGTGTGTGTATCCTAGAGCCAATTTTCAAAACTCAAACTTTAACAATCTAATTCTTACATTGGTTCTAAGTACTACAAGTGCTTCAAGAGGGCTTTTCACCATATGATCTTCAAAGCTTGATTCTTGAGCCCAATTTGAGTTAACTTGTGTCCAAACCACTTCCCTTTAGGGAGGAACCCTTCTAGTTGAGTTAGAACCCTGAAACACACTTAAACAACAAACATTATTAGTAAAAATAACTAATATGTTTTATAATCATCAAAACACACTTAAACACGGGTGATTGTAACCTTGGGCCAACAAGGACCACAAAAGCTATATTCATTTCCCCAATGAGATGAATTGCAGGTCGAACCTGTCACGTTAACAATATACCTCTGATAATAAAACTTTAATATCCCCAACGGATCAAACTTTTACTTGTTATTCTCTTCAATAGAATGATAGGTCCACTTAAATTACTGTTATGTTCAACTTCAACCTCTAACAGTAAATAAATCTTTGTCAAATAAATATCACACCTCTGACAAGTCATTTTAATCTTCAGCAAAGTGTTTGTCACGTTAATGATTACCTCTGACAATTTCTTAAAAATTCCCCTGAAAATCATAAATGTCACGTTAATGATTACCGCTGACAGCTCCTTATAGATTCCCTACGGAGTCACAGGGAATGCTAATTTCCCTACCAACTCCTAAAATTGGGTTCTTCATGTCATGTTAATGGTCACCTCTGATATTCTAGAGAATTTTACATTCTCTATGTTTAAAATCCTTATAGAATATCCTTTCCCCAACGAGGTACTTAGTTGTCACATTAACGATTACCTCTGACAACTCAGTCTTAAAACATTAGAGAGGTGCTATTTTTCCCTATCAGATTCCCCGAGGAGGGATAAACTCTTCGTGAGATTCTACGCTATCCCCCGCAAGACATTCTTGTAGCCCGGCATTGGCTATCATAATACTCCCCAGCGAATCGTTTCGCTAAAAAGTTTCTAGTCTATTATATCCACATTACCTCTGAATAGATAGGATCTTTATCTTTGTGGTGCTTAGTCTGTCATGTCTAACTTGCCACCTCTGAATAGATAAAGTCCATACTAATCCCTGTTAATCTGCATGGCCTCTGAGCATTGAATTCCTTTTACAACTCAAATTGTCATGTCTAGTTTGCCATCTCTGAATAGACGAGTCAAGCTGTTATGCCCGTATGGCCTCTGAATAGTGACCTGTTTGTGGTACTCAAACAGGCATATCCAGTTTGCCACGTCTGAATAGACGAGTCCATAACCAGTTCTTCTTTCCCCGTCAGGGCCGAGAGTTCTTACTGTCAAGTTACTATACCTCTGAACAACAAAGGCTCTGAGTTTGGTGACCCCTAATCGGCTATATCCAGTTCGCTACTTCTGAACCGTAGGTGCCTAGATTTCATCCTTCCCTTTTTGTAGTTATGTTCAGTCTGCCACTTTTGAAGTACAAAATTTCTAATCCAAAATTCCTAATCAGTTATGTCCAGTCGTCACCTCAGAACCGATGGATACCCGGATCTCACTTTGGTAATATGTCCAATTCGTCACCTCTAAGCATCAAACGCTTTGAGTTTTATAATTTCTAATCGGCTATGTCCAGTTCGTCATCTCTGAACCGACGAATACCCAATCTCATCCTTTCTTTTGTTGATATGTCTAATTCGTCACCTCTGAATAACAAAACTTCGAATCTGAAAATTTTTAATTAGTTATATCTAGTTCGCCACCTCTGAACTGACAAATATCTAGATCAGTAGGGACTCTCTTCGCTGTTATGTCCATTGTATCACCTCTGAGCAACGGACTCTCTTTTCAGTGATTCCTAACCTGTCATGTTCAGTTTATCACCTCTGAACAGATAGATTCCTTAATTTACCTTCTTTTATCCATAGTGGATTCTCATACTTAGACTGATTTTTTCATGATCTTAACCTCTGAATAATTTCAGTCATAATTTTAATTCCTTCAGAAATTTTACTTGGCTTTTCAGTTCTTTTTAAAAACTTGCATGCCAAATTCTCTTTTACAGAAGACTTATATTGCCTGTGGGTAATTGCACAAACAAGCAGAGACGAAGATATTGAGAAGAGCAAATGAGTCAAAAACAAAATTTTCTTAATTAAAAAAGAAGGGAGATACATCGATTCTTTTACATCAAACTCGTCTCTCATATGATTTGAGATTCTTCTCAAGAGCAGACAGTTTTGATGCTTTATTTTCCTCAGCCCTACCGAGGGCCTGAGACTTCAGCTCTTCTTGATCAAAGGCAACCATATGTGCTAGACAAGACTGGATCTCTGCCAATGCTGCCCCTTCTCTGCTTCCAATTGATGGACCTGATTGCTCTCGGTGGTTAACTAGTCCAGCTGAGCAATTTCTTCAACACGTTTTGGCGCAGCTCAGGATAGAAGAAGGTTGGCCCTTACGATTATTTCGCGAGTCCTCTCGATTTGATCTTTGGCAGAAGTAGGTGCATTATTGGCGGCCTCAATTGCGTCGGCAAGTTCGACTTCCTTGACCTTCAGGGATTTCAACACCTGGTGCACTGCTTCTGCCTCCCCTTGCATCTCTACATAAGTCTTTTGCATTTGTTCTGTAGACGCTTAAGCTCCTCTTCGACGAATGGAGTTAGATACGAGTTATTTAGGCGACGCCACTCATTTACATCTTTCTCAAGATTATCCACCATCAGCCCCAATGACGCAGCTTGATCAGCTCCCTGGAAGTCCCTGATATTATCAATAACCCGAGAGCGAACCACCTTCAAGGACCCAAATGGAGTGGTTAAACCCTTCAAGAGGCATCCCCAAGCTCTTGTAGAAGCAGTCAACTAACTATGTGACAAAATCCTTCTCCACTTCTTCAATCACCCCGGACAAGCAGGTGAGCCCTGAAGGAGAGGTCTCTGTGAGTTTGGTGGTCACGATCATTGAAGGCATTGTAGGGGCAGCAATTAACGGAGTAGAAGAAACAATCAATAGCCCAGGAGAAGTCTCCATAGAGATGAGCATACTGGCTACAAGAAAGGTAGGATTAGTCGGCTCAACAACTAGAGTTGGAGAGCTTGGGTTGGTAATCACCTCCAGGCCAGTAGTAGCTGGAGCTGAAGATACGGCAAGAATGAAGGCTGGCCCATTGATAGGCTCAGGTTAAAGTTCAATCAGCTCTATAATTGACATGGTGGAAGGAGCAGATGTCATCTCATCAATCGCCATGGAAACAATAATGGAGAAGGGTTAATGTTGAATGATGTTGTGGTATAAAACATCAATTCTTGTGATATCCATCACGATGGAAGCAGTGGCCACCTCTTAAAATGGCCCCGTAAGTGGAATAGTCAATGCAGGGGTCTCTACAAAAGTTTCGAGATCAGAAACAGTATATGAAAATTGATTGCTTAAAGAACTGTTATGATCATTACCCGGAGGAGCTAAGGTTATAGCAGTATCAACCTCAGTGTTAATCATCATACCTTAGACAACCTCGGTATAGCTAGCTCCCAAAGCAGTAGCCTCAATAGCAGCTAGGAGCAGTCTCAAAGGAATAACCCCACTACTAATAGCTTTAGTAACGCCAGTCTCGATAGGGGCATCCCGAGTGGCAGGCTTATCAGCCGGTGGCTCAGAGATTGGCCTTTTCTCCTCAAGAGTCTCCAGGATCTCTATATCCTCTCTCTCATCGCCTTGAATGGTGACCTCACCCTTACTAGAAGCAGTGGCAACCTACCATAAAGCCTGACATCGTGCACTATTTCTTCAGGGGCTTTATGCCTAAAATAAATCACCTCATCTCCTTCCCGGTGGGTGAAGAGATCATCGAGAACTTTTTCTTCCCCACCTAAAACTTCTTTACCTACATCTAAGATTAAAAGGCAAAACAGTTAATCAGGGAAAGGAAATGAAAACTATGCGGAGATAAAAGAAGGATGATCTTACCAGAAGCCTGAGCTGGTTCTTCTTGAGTCTTTGCCTGAAGAGATGGCCTAATAATCAAGGGACCAGGGGGAGGGATGCATGCAATAGATTCATCATCCCCAGTAGTAGAAGCCTTTCGAGCGGGTCGACGAGCCTTCTTTGCCATGCTTCTTGTGAGGTTTAGGAGGGAGAAAATCCTTCAACTTTCGCTTGAAACTGACATCGGGATTCTCCTCTTCTTCCTCTTCCTCAATTGGAGCTTTGCCTACACTAGGAGCTACTTGAGAAGCTCCACCGCCTACAGCAGCCTTAAAGTGAGGGCCCTCGACATATGAGATTTCGCTGCTAGCTTCATGCAAGAACTCAGAGACACCTGGTACCCGAACCCGCTTCCCTTGATCAAGTTATGTCGCATTTTGCCTCAGCAGCTTTAAAATGAGCTTGATACCTGACGAGCTGATATTGGACTCTGACAAGTTGGAATTTCAAGATTTGTACCACTGGTAGAATCCTAACATCGTCATAAGGTTAGGATTTCTTACTAGCATGCATATCCGGGTCTCGGTGCAGCCGACGATGAAATATCTCTAGGCTCTTGCACCATCAATCAGGCTGCCCATGAAAGCCGTACGGGTGTTGGGCTGACATAGAGCTGGTCATACCCAAATTGATGAGCGAAGCAGCTAGGGACATATGGCTCCAGGTAGCACACGTCCCCGCGATGATATACCAAGTGAAATGGCCTGATGCTGACCAACCACTTGAATATATCTTGCCCAAGAGAAGATATCCCGCCTCCAACATCAAGGAATTCTTCTTTGTACCTGGTACCAAGAATGTAAGGGAAACATCAGAAGAGACTATACGCGTCATAGCGATGTATCGACTTACGGACCCCTGCTACATACTTTTGCTCCCGTTGAGAATTCTCAAAGCGTCAGAGATGCGCAAAGCGAATACTCTTTGGCAATTTTTCTCCCGTTGAAGCATGGCTGGACAATGCAATGTGAACCTTGCCATCAAATATGTATAGGGCAACTCCACCCTAGGACAAGGTCCATCGCTGGGTTGAACTTGCGCCTTCCATCTCTTGGTAGCTGGCGGCTTGCATAAACCTTTCGTCAACACCCGAAGACCTTACTGGATGCAACAAACCATGGCAGAAAACAGTCTGATGGGTTTTCTATAATTGAGCTGAACATAAGGAGAAGAGCACCCATGACAGGATTCTATCATGCGGAGGAGATGGAACTACACATTTCTTCAGCCAGACTGATAAAAAGTCAGCAAAAAGGGCTTTCCTGGACATAAGGTGGCACGCTTGGTGGTGAAAGCTCTTGAACCTATCGCCTTTTTCATAGATGCCATTATCCTCATCCAAGATGACATCTCTGTGTCCACTAGCGGCCATCATCGGGGTGATATCTTCATCCGATATCAGAAATTGAACTTCCTCTGGGGCATCATTGAGAATAGGAAATAGATAATCTGCCCAAACTTTCATCCCGTTTGTGATCCCTTGAGCGTTGTGGATGTCGAGATAGATATAAAAATGACACATTAACTCCCGATATATCTCGACATAGTCGGATCTTCTTTCTCCAGCTGCTCCAATTCCATCATACAGGGGAAATACTCCTCATATGGCGGTGAACCCATCGGGAGATTGGACACTTCCCACATGTCATGCAGTGCCAGGCCTAACTCGCCGATGGGAGTGAAGAACGTTCCCAAAGCTAGGTAGTACAACTCGAAGATGGCAAATAAGTTGGGCACACTTATCTCGATTCCATAACAGGTTGCCCTAATCGCCTCATAGAGTCTGAGCTTCTTCATATCTGCATCAAAATGTTCCAAGATATACAATGTCAGGTCTCTCCAACATGACTTCTGAGTAGGATGTACCCAGCCTGGAGCTTTAAAATCTATTGCCGGGTAATTGTAGTGAACCATGGTGAACTGGTTGATGAATGTCTGCCCATCGCCAGGTCTTTCCCCAGCAGGGATGTCTTGACCTACTTTCTCAGGATACAGGCCGAGTACACTCCTAGTAGGACCAGACTAGCTGTAACCAAGGGGTGTTAAAATCCCTACATGAACTGAATCTATGGACCGAATCACAGCCCATTTCATCTTCCTGGGGGTCATCACCGATTAGAGAAATGAGAGGGGAAGTGCTGCTTGCTTGATGGGATATAGTACTTCTCGTCCCTGATCGTAAGTATCCACTGACCCTCCCCGGCGAGAAGCTGTTGGTCAATGTCGGGTGCCGCATCCCCGAATATGAAATTTGGCTTCTTGTACACCACCCTGTTGTGATCTTCAAGAGGGGCGGTGGTCAAACTACTTCTCGTGATGTGTTCATCGGCTGCGAGAAGTAGTGCATCTCTTTCAGGCGAGCTCTTGTCACTAAAGAGTAAAGTCTGGCACTGGAATTGGAAGTGTAAGCTCCCATCAATTTCTATTACCAGTTAGAATAGATTGTTGGTCGGACTTGGAACGTAATGCATTGCGAAAAGGGCAAAAACTAGCATGCTAGCATTTGAAAAGAAAGAAAACAGAGCATGCAAAAGCTCTCAAGTCTTAGTTACACACAAATAGGCCACTAAGACTTATCTTCACCTGAGAGGCAAGCTAGCCTCGCCCAAGAGTGCCATCGATCATCAAAATGGCACTGTTACCAGGGAATGAGAACAATTTAGTTCATGTTTTTGTTAACATTCTCTTCTTGTTTCTGTGTATCGGTCAAAATTTTTAGAAATTATGAACAGCAGAAGCCTATACTACCATGTAGCTCCTGGTCAAGAAAGCAGGGAGCATAATTCCAAAATTTTGCCATGGCCAAGGGTTTTTTGCCATGAAAATGCAAGCTTTTCTGGTGTACTGGTCCCTTATTTTTACAGGGTTCTTTCATTGTTCATATATTGTTGTGTTAGAATTTTTGCTTTGATTACCTATACACTATAATAATTAAACAACAAAATCAGTAATTGGGCGTGTTAAAATGGTTTAGAGATTTGAATGTAGGAACTTGTCAATTTCATTCCAATATACTGTATCTTATTCTGTTGTTGTGAGCTGAACTGAGGTGTATATATAGCATTGCATATAGTTAGGACAAACATGTGGGTGATTTACTTACTTAAGTGTTAATTCTTGTCCATATTGCACACTTGCACGAATCAGAATTAAAGGCTTAACCTATGACAAGCTAAGGTGGGGAAGTCATTACCCTCCCTTAAACCAAAAACAATCTCCTCACTCACACAACCTAAGCCTAAATAAAACTTGATAGACGTTGGCCCGACATCTCGGACTCACTAAGAGATTGACGTCGGGAGAAAATTGTTAGTACCAGACTCTTACCAAATCGGTGTCTAAAGATTGAAAATAAGAGGGTAAGCCTCGAAGATTAAGTGGTTTGACGGATACCTCCCACTGAATTTTACCCCTACCTAGTCGATTAGCTCATGCTCAGATACTGCAATGGCCCTCTCCTAAACAATCAACCAGATAGGAGTCATTTAGGTCTAGGTCAACCCTAGTATATGCTTGTTTTGATTTTTCTTTTTCTTGTTTTTTTTTTGTTTATTTTTCCTTTTTTGTTTGTGTTTGTGAAAATGGATTACCGAAAATTTTTCAACTTTAATTTGAATCCATATTTCACCTCGACCTCATTTGACTCGGATAATTTTAATCCGGCTTTGTACAACATGAACCAACTGAATAGGCTGGATTGGATTTACCCGACTCAATACAATCCATACCCCTAATCTTATGACCAAAATTTTCAAAATAATTTTCACTTTTCACAGAGTCAATGGGATTCACCTCCTCGGAGTCTAATTTTTAACCACCTTGTCCAAAAAATTGATTCCCCGATTTTACTTCATATACTCCTTTTTCAGAATTTTCTTATACTCCTTTTCTAGACCAACCAGTTGAAGAAAAATCTGAGCTAGAAAAGAGTATGGAATTCTTTCGTGAGTCTGAGCGATAATTTCAAAACATGTTGGGCTCACCATTTCAAATGAATTTTCAATATTCATACCCATCCTTCTAGTTCCCACCTCTTCAAAATTAATAACTATCAGTCCTGGAAATCAGTATGGAACTCTCGCGTGAGTCCAAGCGACAATCTCAAATCATGATGGACTCATAAAGTTCCCAAAACCAAGCTTCCTATACTCCTTTTCTAGACCAACAGATTATAGAAAAATCTGTGTTATAATTGAGAATGAAAGTCTTGCGTGAGTCCGAGCGATAATCTCAAAATCTGATGGACTCGTAATTTCACGACAATTTTCAAAACCAGCCTTCATACTCACTCTTTTAAGAAGAACCGATTGCAAAAAGTATGAAAGACATAACTCAGACCCAAAATGTTATTACCGAGTCTATTGATAGATTTAGAAGCACAACTGAGGCCAATTAGTCCATTCTTATAGGAATAAGAAAACTCTCTATTATCAATCTTTAACCAATCTTGATATCTCTAATCCTATCGATCCGACCCAAGAATCATGTTATTTTGAAAATCAAGATTTAATTCATCATAACCATTTGAACTTAACCAAATCAACATTTTGATAACCACATTGACATTTTGGTAAGTTATCACTTTTTTGAAATGAATTGAGGGTGAATTGATCCTAAACCTCAACTTGGTGATTCAATTCCATTTTTTGACTCAATATTGACTCCCATATCTTTACCCGATTTTAATTAAGTCCACGAGTTAGTATTGAATCATGTGCCTATATATTATGAAATTGAATTACCAATCTTTCAAGATCAACATATTAAACTTGACCAATATCACACTTTTAAGAGTCACATTGACAAGTTTTCATTTTCATGAAATTGAACGCAATAAGGAATGTGACCCCGATCCTCAATTTTATGATTTAGTTCCAAATTTTGACTCAATATTGACTCCGGTAACTTTTCCTGATTATCACTTTCTTGAGTCAGCACTGAATCTTTACCAATTTATCGCGAACTTGAATTACCAATCATAAAAAGTCACATTGACCAATTTCGACTCCATAACTTTACTTGATTTTAGTTAATTTCCTGAGTCTGTATTAGTTCCTATACTTTCTGAGCCCAGTTTAATCATTTTATTATATCACACTGCATTCTGGGAAAAAGGTGTATGAAAAATAACACAGAAATTATTTTTCGAAATTAGAAATTTAATAAGGTTAATTTTCTAATAAAAATCATCCACATATACAATCAATTATTAGGTTATATTAGAAAGTACACTGGTGGGTTCATGCGAATTCACAATCATAGAATTGATCCACATTTCGTGCACCAATCAGATCTCCACTGGAACCACCACTTTGAGGTGAATATTTCTTCCCTCTGTATTTTTATGCATACATACATTCATGATGCATTGAGGACAATGCACGAGATAAGTGTGGAGGAGTGTTTACTAATGTAGAGTTTTTTAATTTTCTTACTTTTTCATTTCTTTAAGGAAATTCTTAGAATTTTACCTTTTGCATGGGAATTTTCCTTTCTTAACAAACTTTTTCAAAATAGAGAAAAAGTTTTGGTTCATTAATAAAGTTAGGTTAATCTTAGGAATTAGGGAAGCTATGATTATGATTTCCTAATTTGAATCAAAATAAAAGGTATTGTTAGATTTTTAAGGTAGGAAAGAAAGATTAGAAAGATAATTTGATCTTAAATTTTTTGCCTTAGAGATATATGGACTTATACATTGAGGGATTAAAACAAAGACTTAAATATCCTTATAATAAAAAATATATAAATAAAAAAATTCCTATAAAATACTTGGCCACTAATTAAGTTGGTTAATTGTACCTTGGGAAGTATGATTAGCCATGTCTAATGGTGATCTAGACAAATAAACCCTTTAGTTTTATGACCTTGTTTACTCGAGTCTTTAAACCCGAAAGATGTTTTCTCACCTGGTGTCCTAACATAATATGGATCTAGGAGTCATCATTAAAATGCTCACTACCTGAGTAGACTAGAAAGCCTAATAAAATTAAAGAAAAACATATAAAAAATAAATAGAATAATGATATCATATTCTAAGTTAAATCCTAAAAATGTACACGTACATATTATCTTGGTTTTATGAAGATCAAATAATCAATTTAATCTTGATTTCTTAACCTAAATTAATAACTGTAATTCACCTAGAGGGGGTGAATAGGTGACTAGCTAACCTAATGCAAAATTAATACGAAATTAAAAACTAATTATGCAACCTAAAAACTATTAGGCTAACACACAATGTATAACAAAAGAGTGTAATCAAATTCTCGGTGAAGGGCTTTGGACTATCTTCTTAAGATTCCTTTAGATTAAGAGTTGAGATGCCACTATGAATCTCTTGATTGAATACAAGTGTGAGCAAACAAACCCAAGCATATATTCAAATAAGCACAAATATATCAGGCATATAGAGAGAAACAATATAAGCATGCAAGATAAAAACACAAGTGAGAGAGAGATAAGTAATCGTAAACACGGGAGAATTATTTTGAGGTTCGAGCATACTTGCTCTATGTCCCTACCTTCAACAATATGAAGGATTTTCACTATAAACGATCCCGCAAGATCACTCGGTGCCGTAACACCTACAACGAGCTCCCTCAAGAACTCTTGGACCCACAAGTTCCTCACTTGTTCCTGTAAGAACAACACACGCGAACTCACAAACTCGTCAGGCCGCAATATCTATAACTCCTCCAAATACAAAGGTGGAATGCATGGTGATCACTTCTCTTGATCACCAACAAATACTCTCACAAACAAAGATCCTATAGGATGAATATAGCAATGGAAAGTTCAAGCTCGTGTGAGAAAATAAGATAGATGTGGAGGTTAAAAACTCAAAGAAAAGCTTTTGAAAACTCAAGAGAATCACTCTTGATAAACTCTCTTTTGATATGGCAATGAAGCTCTAAAAACTTATTGGAAAAACTCTATTGAAGATGGAAAAATAAGCTCTTGAAAAACTTGAGTTAAACTCACCCAAAAATCTCATTTTTATAGGTCAAGAAAAACTAGCCGTTATGGTTCAAAAACTGCCAGAAATGGCCTATCAGTCGACTGACCAACGGTCAAATTTCTGACTGTTGGATTCTAGCGGTCGACCGACCACAGACCCAGACTGTGTAATAGGTCAACTTGGAGCATAAATTGGAGGCCTAAAACTTCAGATTTGGAAATAAGTATAGCGGACAAATTTGTATATCTTTAAATCCTCTTTACAATGCAACTTAAATTAAATCAATATCATATCAGAGTAAAAGGTTATCAATTAAATACTAAAAGGTGTCAAACCAGAAACTGTAAACTATTTTGAGAACAAGAACAGACTTCAACTTAATATTTGACACCATTAACCTTGAATCTGAAAATGACCATTGAATAAGAAACGTAGCCCTAAAAATTAACTTTAAAATACAATTTAAATCATATTGATAGAATATAAAAATAAAAAGTTATGGTCAAATTACTGAAAGGGCAAATCAGTAGAATGGTCGCCGCCCAGTCGACCGAGAAAACCCGAGAGCCTGCAAACTCAATCGATCAACAAGTCGGTCGGCCGATCTCTACTGTGGTCGGTCGGTCAATCGATCAAGCTCAACTCACATGGGCTTGAGTACATCTTGTGCACGTTAGTCGACCGCTAGGTCGACCAAGCTAGCCTTTGGTCGATCACAAGCGGCCCAAAACCACATTTGAACAACTTTTTAAATATATTTTAAATATCTTAAAATCTCTATAAATCCCACAAAAATAAGTTCATTGAAATAATATGAAGTACAAATATGTGTGATAAAAAATCAACACATATTACAAACATGTGAACTATTTTTTCGAGATATAGAAATTTAATCATGAAACTAAAACCGTATTTTCCGAAGATCAATGTTTTGTGTGTGTGTGTTTAAGCTTGAGTAATCTACATCTAATCTATCATTTACATTTTATCCCAAAACAAAAATTTTAGACACTTACAAATATGACTCAAGTCTTGAAAATCTTCTCTTGAAAATCTTCTTCTCCATCTTGACTTGGTCCAAACTTTGATCGAATAGAGCTAGATTCCTCTAGAGTACTTGATGAGAACTTTGAAGCGTGAGCTCTTGAGTCAACACGTAATAACTTCAAAACTTGATTTCGAATCTTTTATTGAAGCTAAAAATCGACTAAGATCTTCATTGAATATCTGAAACTAAATGAGTACAAGATCATTAGTACTATAACTACATGAGTTAATCGTCATCAAACCTAAGGTGATGGGCATTTGGGCCAACAATCTCCCCCTTTTTGATAATGACAAAATTCATGGAGTTATATATGCATGCATTAAAGATAAGCTTCATAGACGCTCCCCCTTAGCTCATGCATAATAAAAACAATAAGGATATCAATAAAGTGCATAAACTAAACAAACAAATATGCATAAACAATCTCCTAAACATGCATATATAAACTCACTAAATTCTTCTCTCCTTTTTTGTCAATTCATCTACAAGGGGTGAAGATAAACAAACAATACAAAAGTATATGCGATATACATTCATGAAGAGAAGAGACGTTAAGTTAGCTCCCCTGCATACATGCATTATATGGAGAAGGGATGATTAGATCCTAACCCACATAAATAATATATAATGTAGACGGAGATATTAAGCCCCCTACACACGTATATCACATAAAGAAGAGATGTTAAACTTCTAAATATATAAAATACACTCAACATGAATCTATATATAGAGGAGATGTTAAGCTCCCCTTACATATAGACAATACATATCAAAAAAAATTTAAGAATATTTTGGAACCACTTTTAAAATAAAATTTTAAATTTCTTGTAGTCAACAAAATGAATTTTGATACCAATTGAAATCAAATTGTAGTTAACAAAACAAATGTTGGTACTATTTGTAGATAAATAAAATTATTAAGATACCAATTGTAGATTTTGAATCAATTGTATATTTTGATACCAAACTACAAAACAAATTTTGATATCAATAGAAAATAAAATCATTTCCTAATGCAAAATATTTTTCTCAAAAAGAAAGAATTTTTTTTATCAATGAAATTAATGCATAAGCTTGTAAAGATACCAATTAACATTTAGGATTAAATCAAGTTTAGCATAAATATAATTTGTGCTTTAAAAATGTGTAAAGATATTGTAAAACAAGCACAGTCAAAATCACATATATGTATGTATGAAAATGAAAATATCAATTAAAATTTAAAGCATATATATATAAGAAAATAAAATATGAGTATACAAAGAATGAAATAACATGAAGATCATGTATATAACTCATATTATCCACCCTTATCATACACAAGTTTAAATATATTTTCAATAAGGCACACAAGGCATGGTCGCCCAACCAACCGCCTTTAAAAGGTAGGGGTTTTTAAAAATAAAATTTGAAAAATAGTTATAAATTGAGATCACTACCAAGTGAAGAATAAATAACTAGTTTAAAGTAATTTTTCAAAAACTAGTTAATGATCCTTCATATATGAAGCCAAATCATATATATCTCATGAAACATGCGTTTTACACAAATATTGACATTCAAGATTTATAAAGCTCATGAAAATAAAATCATGAGTAAACAAAAGAAAAGTGAGTGTACAAGAATCATGTAAATGACATATTCATGAAAATAAATAATAACGCTCAAAATAAAATTTAACATATAATTTTTTCTTAAAAACTTGATATATCATATACTTATGCAAGAATCATCAAAAGTAGGACATACAATGCACAATCAAATAACAAATGAGTATATAATAGAAATAGATCATGCATAGCATGTAACTCAAAAATTGTACATGTATAACATAAGTTTTAATAGAATATGCACATGAACATGATATATGCATTTAAATCACTATATGCTTTTACTAATAAAAACATAAATCAATTAAAAAAGAATAAGCATGTAAATTTAGTGAAAAGTTTTTCAAAAATACATGCATAGCTAACAACCAATTAACTCAACATTAAGCACAAAAAAATATATGATTGAGCTTAGGTCACTATACTAGCATAAAAGCATTAAAAGCATTTTAAAAGAGGAGAAAGAAATGGTTACCAAAATCGATATAGCCAATTAATTTCTCTAAAACATGAGGTGGTCCTCTCACCATGCTTCCTTGATAGTGATGCATCAAAGATATGTCCGTCAAGATCCAACTCTCACCATGCTTCCTTGATAGTGATGCATCAAAGATATGTCCGTCAAGGTCCAAATGCATCCATTGCTAAGGCATCAATCATCGCACATTTTGTGAGAGCCTACACCTACATCAAGTACAAGATGTGAGAATTTTGGTACCCATATCCTTTTGTTGGATCCACGGGAGTTAGCATTATAAGGAACCCAAATATTTTTATATGCAAAATTTAAAGAATTAATTTTATCAAAATAAAATTTTGTAAGATGGCCTTTGTGGCCACAATGTGTACATGTGTACACTCTAACATGCACATGAGTGGTGTGAGTATGAGTATGGTGTGCATATGTATGTCAAGGGGTATGTACATGCATGTGTGAAACTTGTTTCTTGCGAACATAGATTCCAACTTATTATGTTTAAATGCGCATTGGCTCAAAGTGGAGCCCAAACAATTAATTTTGTTTTTCAAAATATGAATCTCATTTTAACAATATGAGGTACAACATCATTAGCATGAGAAACATGGCAAGAGTGAGATTCAAAATTAATTTTCTTTTTAGAAATCTTTTCCTTTTCTTTAAAATAATTTTCTTTTCTTTTTCAACTAAAATAATTTTATTCTTCAAACATTCATTTTCTTTTGAAACAATTTCAAATTCATTTTTAAAAGAGTCTCTTTCTTTTAAAATGAAATAATTTTTATTTTTCAATCTTTTATTCTTCATTTTAAGCAAATCATATTTTTCAAGAAGTTGACAAAATAAAGAAAGCTCATCACATGGCATGTCAACATCTTCATCAAGTTTGAATTCAGAGTTTACCTCAAGAGGGTCATCCCCTTGAACCATGTAGCACATATTAGAAGTAGCACTTTCATCATCCGAATCACTCTCTTTTTCATTTGGCATTTGTTCCCCAAGAGAGCAAATAGTGTTCCAAACTGCAAAAGTCGAATCATGATTAGAAACCCTAAATAAATATTCATCATTTATGGTTAGATTTAGAGCATGTAGAGTATTTGCATTAGCCTTAGGGTTTTTACCATTTATAAAATATGAATCTTTGATAGTGGCAAAAAAAACATAAATCCCTAGGGCTTTTAGATACATGGACACTTAACTTTCCAATTTGGAGTTTAAGAATGTCAAACATGAAAGGTGTCATGAAATTCATGAGTGTGTGCAAACAAAATATTGTGATTAGCTAAAATAGGATCTTTAACTCAAGGTTGTAAGACCCAAATAAAGAGCACCAAGGTCTGATACCAATTGTAATTCACCTAGAGAGGGGTGAATATGTAACTAGCTAATCTAATGCAACCTATAAACTATTAGGCTAACACACAACGTATAACCAAAGAGTGTAACCAAATTTCCGGTGAAGGGCTCTGGACTATCTCATCAAGATTCCTCTAGATTAAGAGTTGAGGTGCCACTATGACTCTCTTGGTTGAATACAAGTATGAGCAAACATACCCAAGCATATATTCAAATAAGCACTGATATATCAAGTATATAAAGAGATGAACAATATAAACATGCAATATATAAAACATAAGTGAAAGAGAGAGAGATAAACAATCGGAAACACGGGAGAATTGTTTCGAGGTTCGAGCACAATTGCTCAATGTACTCGCCTTCAACACTATGAAGGATTTTCACCATAAATGATCCCGCAAGATCACTCGGTATTGCAACACCTACAATGAGCTCCCTCAAGAACTCTTAGACTTGCAAGTTCCTCACTTGTTTCCGCAAGAATAACACACACACACCCGAAAGCTCGCCGAGGCCGCAACCTTTACAACTCCTCCAAATATAAAATGGAACACTTGGTGATCACTTCTCTTGATCACCAATAAATACTCTCACGAATAAGGATCCTATAGGATGAATATAGTAATAAAAAGCTCAAATTTGTGTGAGAAAACGAGATAGATGTGGAGGTGAAAACTAAAGAAAAGCTTTTGAAAACTCAAAAGAATCATTCTTAATAAACTCTCTTTTGATATGGCAATGAAGCTCTAAAAACTTGTTGGGAAAACTCTATTGAAGATGAGAAAATAAGCTCTTGAAAAACTTGTGTTAAACTCACCAAAAAATTTCATATTTATTGGCCAAGAAAAACTAGACACTATGGTTCAAAAACTATCAGAAATGGCCTATAAGTGAACTGCCCGGTCGATTGTCCAATGGTTAAATTTTTGACATTAGAGTCTGGCGATCGACCGGGTGGTCGATCGGCCACAGGCCCAGACTGTGTAATAGGTTAACGTTGAGCACAAATTTGAGGGCTAAAACATTAGAATTTGGAAATAAGTATATAGGAAGAATTTGAAAACAGAACCGCCCACAGACTCAGACTGTGCAATAGGTTAATGTTGAACACAAATTTGAGGCCTAAAACATTAGAATTTGGAAATAAGCACATAGGAAGAATTTGTAGATCTTTAAGTCTTCTTTACAATGCAGCTTAAATTAAATCAATATCTTATCGAAGTAGAATGTTATCAATTAAATACTAAAGGTGTCAAACCCAAAACTGTAAACTGTTTTTAGAATAAGAACAAACTTCAACCCAATATTTGACATCTTTAACCTTTAAATCAGAAAATGACCATTGAATAAGAAATGTATCCCTGAAATTAACTTTGAAATGAAATTTAAATCATATATATTGAATATAAGAATAAAAAGTTATAGTCAAATTAGTAAAGGGTGTTAGTACAAATCAGTAGAACGGTCGGCCGCCCGGTCAGCTGAGGAAACTCGAGAGCTCTGCAAACTCAATCGGTCGACCGGTTGGTAGGCCGATCTCTACTGCGGTCGAGTTTAAGTCACATGGTCTTGTGCACATCTTGTGCACGTCGGTCGACCGCTCGGTCGACCGAGTTTGCCTTCGGTCGACTGGTCAGTCGACCACAAGCAGCTCAAAACCACATTTGAACATCTTTTTAAATACATTTTAAATACCATAAAATCTCTATAAATCTCACAAAAATAAGTTCATTGAAATATTATGAAGTACAAATATATGTGATAAAAAATCAACGCATATTACAAATATATGAACTATTTTTTTGAGATACAGAAATTTAATCAAGAAACCAAAAACGTATTTTTTGAAAACTAAAGTTTTGTGTGTGTGTAAGCTTGAGCAATCCACAACTAATCTATCCTTTACATTTTATTATAGAATAAAAATCTTAAACACTTACAAATATGACTTAAGTCTTGAAAATTTTCTATTGAAAATCTTCATCTCCATCTTGACTTGGTCCAAACATTGATCCAATAGAGTTAGACTTCTCTTGAGTACTTGATGCGAACTTTGAAGCGCGAGCTTTTGAATCAACATGTGCTAGATTCAAAGTTTGACTTCGAATATTTGCTGAAGCTATATACCAACTAAGTTCTTTATTGAATATCTGAAACTAAATGAGCACAAGATCATTATACTATAATTACACGAGTTAATCATCATCAAAACTAGGGTGGTGGGCCTTTGGGTCAACAATAACAAGTCCTTGCTTGAAGACTCAAATTAGAGATGAAATTGTTTTGGTTAACCTAAGACCATAGATCAGTTAATTTTTGAAAAAATATTTCAAAATTTTTTTCTCTTTCAAAATGTGATTTCAAAAGTACTAACATTTGTTTTCTTTCTTTATGAATTTTGTGGATGTAATCCGTTAAAAATCATCAGGAGACTATAACTCCTCATCTAGGGGAAACGTAGAGGTTTAAAGGCTTTTTGCACACGCTTAGTGCAATCAAGTAACATGCAAGAGTGGTGTAATAACATTCTTAATTTAGCTTTTTTTTGTTTTTCTTCAAACGAGCAAAAGATAAGTATGGGGATTGATTAGTCTGCAATTCTCTATTTTCATATCGTATTTTTCATCTAATTTATAATAAAATACTACTTAATAACTTGTGTTTTGGTCTCTTGTGCAGATAATGAATGAATAGGGGCAAAGTTGCAATAAGAGCTTAATTAAACCCATTTTGGATAATTAATATGAATTTCTTGGATATCAAGTTAAGAGAGCTTCTAATAGTTACATTGAATCATGAAATTGAGGATGAATCTGGAGAAATATAAGTCCAAAATACCCAATTTCAGACTTATACAGAAATATCTCGAAGCGAGATGTGACAACAAGCAAAATTTTAGAGATTAATTCCTTGATATTTCCATGAAAACGTGGATTTTGCTGCATTTTCCCCACAAAGCCAGGGATTTAATCCCTGAAATTTGAAGTGTGATGTCGTCTCGTCTTCTAGAAGGTCCTTTTGCCTACATATAGCCTTTTAGGAGGTCAGAACTCGAGAGAGAGTAGTATGCTATGGTTTCTCTCCAATAGTGTAGTTTAGGATTTTTCTTCTACTTTTCTTTGTATTTTTCTTTTCTTTTTAGATCATGCAGTAGGATTGAGAGTGATTCAGCAAAGAAAGAGTATGTTGATGTAATAGAGAGTAACAAACTATGAAAGGTTCCTCCTTTCCTTCCATGATTTCTTCTCAAACTTCTAACATGATGAATATTAGTTTTCTCTTATGGTGACTAACTTTTAACCACTAACATCTAACACTTGATTGATAATCCACATGAATCTAATAGTCTCTACAAGGTCTTGCTCTTGTAAGAGCCATTGATGGCTTATGATGATGGGTTCTAACTTCTAACTTGTTAGCTTGCATCTAGCTCTCTCATTTCATGCTTACCTCTAACTGATTTTGATGATTTAATTTTTGCATTAGCTTGCTTGTGATGCAAGTTTGATATGGAGAACAATCTTATGTTCTATGCTCTGTAAAGCTCTTGGAGACAAGGTTAGTGATGGCAAAGGATCCATATGAGACAACTATCACTCAAGATGCTAGCATGGTTAATGGAGTAATTTGAAGTTAGTAACTATGATTTTTCTTTCCTCTTTTTGATTTGTTTTCAAAACCAATTTCCAAACAACTTTACCATCTCATCTTCTTTGTTTTCATCGCCTTCTCCTTCTACCAATTTTAGTTTTCTTTTCTTTTTCTTTTGATTCTTTGAAATGCTGATGAACTTGTTAGCAATCATGCGACACGAACTGTTAATACTTCTTTTGCCTTCCGTCCCTATGGATTCGATTCATTTAGCCTTCATGCTATAACAGATGTATCGAGAAAGCCAAAACAGACATACTTTCATTGATTTACAAAATACATGTTTTCATGCACGCTTCCCATCGGTCATCAGCAAGCAAGCTCCATTAGCCACACTTGAGGCTAGTTCTGCATGAAACATTAATCCCGCAATGGGTTAGCTTCGCATGAAGCTTTAGACTCACCGGAGGCATTCTCCGCATGGAACTTCAACTTGATGTTTCTGACTAAGCAATGTCAAGATTTAGGTCGCGAGTTCAGAATATTTCAAAATCGGTACAAATTTATTATGGATTTACAAAAACTTTGAAGGGGGTTTTATTAACACTCCGAAGAGATAAACACCCATACAACACTTTAACCGGTCTGAACAATGTCTAACTTGTCGACATTTATAAAAACAAGTCGCAGACAAGCTGGTGACCAGTTTCTGTGCACCCCTGGGGGACAAAGTGTTAGCCCAATGACCTTCCACTCTAGTTTTGATGATGATCAACACTCATGTACTTATGTTTACTAATATTCTTGTGTTTCTAAGTTTCAGATCATTAACAGGATATTAGTTGGTGATTATCTTCAACAAGAGGTGTTTGGAAGCTTTCCATGTTGATTCCGGTGCCAAAGCTTAAAGATCATACCTTTGCACTTGGAGGATCACGCGTTTTGGATCGAGTCTACTTGAAGATGAAGATCGTCAAGAAGACTTAGGTATCCTAGTTTAGATAGAGTTTTTAGATCCATTTGTAAAGCTTAGTTTAGTTGATATGCTCAAGTGAACACAAAACACACACGTTTCATGATTTGGTTTTTTGGTTTTCATGAATAATAGATCAAAACAAGTTTACTTTATACCTATGTATATTAGATATGGTCTAGATATACATACATGCTTTAAACTTGCTAGACAAACTTATTTTGACTATCCTATTCATGTTTTGGAAAAATCAAGTTTGACAAAATACAAGGTTTTGTTTTTGATAAAATTTGCAAGACTCAAAAATAAATTTCATATGCTTGATATTTGAGTAGAAATGTTTTATCACATGATTAATATCAATGCAATATGTAAAACAAGTTTTATGGAAGTTTTGTAAAAGATAAAAATATTTTTAAAACAAGTTTTTATCAGATTTTCTGTTCCAGGCTTCAACCAAGTCGACTTGGTCCCTGACTAGTCGACTAGGTCAGAAGTCGGTCGACCGGGCCGGTCGACCGATGTGCACAAACCTGTGCACATTTCTGACTCAGTGGACGGTCGACCGTGCCGGTCGACCGGAGCAGTATATCTGCTCTCTGGTTTTCTGGGTCGACCGGACCGGTCGACCGCAGAAGAGAGCTTTGCTCTCTGTTTTGTTTCGGTCGACCGGGCCGGTCGACCGCTGTTGCCCAACGGTCATATTTCTGACCGTTGGCGGTCGACCGGACCGGTCGACCGGCAGTCTGTCAGACTGCCAGCTCAGCCTAACGGCTAGTTTTGTATAGGGGCTATATAAACCCCATCTCTTTGGGGATTTTAGCCAAGTTTTCCAAGAGAAAAATTTTCAGTTTTCTGAAGTGTTTAAAAGAGTTTTCAAAGAGTTTTAAGTGCAAAAACTTCTCATCTTTATTGTTTTAAGGTTTTTGAAAAATCAAAGAAAAATAGGTTTTGGGATTTTTGCTTAGATCTTCAATTCTATCATATTGCAAGTATTTTCCCAAAGATTTTTCTTTGTTGCTTGTTTCCAAAACATTTGTTTTTCACACTTGAGCTATCTTCTATCCTAAACTATTAGGATCTTTGTTTTGTGGAAAAAGAAAGAAAAAGAGAGTTTGTGGTTTTGGAACCACTTGTTGTAAACCCTCCTTCATTTGTTGTATCCCTCTTCGGTAGAGGTGATCGGAGTGGTATTGGTTGTGAGCCTCTTCGGTAGAGGTGGAGTTTGGTTGTGAGCCTCTTCGGTAGAGGTGTGTGGATTGTTGTTGTATTGGCTACAGGCCTAACCCCTCGGTTGTGAGGAGGTTGTTGTTTGAGAGAGGAGTTTGGTACTCCTAGAGTTGTAAGAAATCCTCTTTGGTAGAGGTTCCCTCGGTGGGAGTTGAGATAGTGGAAATCCTACACGGTGGTGTAGGCGGGGATGTAGAGCAAGGTGCTCGAACCTCGAAACAGATCTTGGTGTTTGCGTTTTGATCCATTGTCTCTCTAACTCTCTCTCTTATAATTGTGCAAAGCATCATACTCATCATCATATCATACTTGCTTGTGTTGAGCATTGATTCATTCATATCTTATACATTGCTTGTGTTGCCTTGCATCTTTTATATTGCAATTCATTCTTATATGCTTGGCTTGATTGTGTGTATTTCATATTGCTTGGATTGCTTGTGTGTGTGTGCCTAACTTATACTCATCCAACAAGAGCTTCACATAGCACCTCAACCCATTTCAAGGGGAATCAAGGGGAGTTAGTCCAGAGCCTCGCAAGGGGAATTCGGCTACACTTGTTGTATTGTATTAGTTTGTGCATAATTTGCATTAGCTTCCGCATTTAGCGCACTTAGTTTGCATTTAGTTTCTTAGATTAGCACTTACACCTATTCACCCCCCCCCCCCCCTCTAGGTGTTTTTCAATTGGTATCAGAGCTAGTGCTCCTGATACTTAGGCTTAACATCCTAGGAGTGATCCATTTGCTTGCTAATCTACATTTGCATTTGATTGTTTGCACATATTTAGTTTATACCATGGACTTCATGACCCCTCCTAGCTTTGACCCTTCCAACATTGATGTTTGGAAGTATAGGATGTCCATGTACCTAAAAACCCTAGGTTTGCATGTCTTTCTTGCCGCTACCAAGAAATGATATCTTGGTAATGGTGATCATATAGGGGCCAATGCACAAGCCCTAGAGGCTATTAGAAGCACACTTCCTAAAGATTATCTTTTATGTGTTTCTAATCTTGATTCTGCTTTTGCAGTGTGGAACAAGTTGACAACAACCACCAACACCTCCAAGCTTCAAGTCCAAATCCAAGAAGAGAAATCTAGTGGAGAATCCAACTCTATATGCTACATGGTCCAAGGGAATGACTCCCTTGAGGTACATTCGGAATCTCAACTAGATAGTAATAATTGTGCCAGTTCTTCAAATGATTATGTTGATCCTCATGCTTTGAATGAAGAACTTTCCATTGTTTGTGAAAAATTGATAGAAAAATATAATTTGTTGAAAAAGAAGAGTCTAGGAATTGAACAAGAAAATAAGAGTTTGCATGCTAGACTTAACAATGTTTTGCAAGAAAAGGTTGAGGTCTATAATGAAAGGGATTCATTGGGATCTCAATTAGAACTTGCACTTAAAGAAAATGATTTTTTAAAATCTAAAAATAATTGCCATGTTCTTTTGAAGAAAAATGAGAACTTGTCTTCAAAAGTTGATTTTGTTTTAAAAGAGAATGTTGATTTGAAAAATAAAATTATTTCTATTTCAAATGATTTAGATGTTTGTTTAAAGAAAAATGAATTTTTACAAAATAAGATTGATGCACATGTTTGCCATGCTAGTGTAGCTTCTTCATCTATTCTACCTAATGCATGTACCTCTTCTTCTAGGATTAATGATGATATTTGTATGCTAAAGAAGAGAGTAGATTGTTTGGGCTCCACTATGAGCCAATGTGCCAAGAAACATACACGCTTGGAATCCTTGGTTCAAAAGAAACAAATTCCAACTTTTATGCATGCACACCCATCACAGCATACACATGCTCCACACAGACACACCCATCACATGTATGCTCATGTGTACACATGTACACATTGCGGCCGAAAAGGCCATCTTGCTAAATTTTGCTATGATCGTTTACATGTTGAGAATTTAGTAAAGAATTTTGTTTGGGTTAGAGAAGGTGCTAACCCCCATGGACCCAACAAGATGTGGGTACCAAAGACCACCCCTCCTATTGTTTTTGATGTAGGTGTGGGCTCTCACATGACGTGAGAGTGATGACACCTTGGAGTGGATGCGTTCCGGACTTAAAGGAAATCTATTGGATGCATCACTTTCAAGGGAAGTTTTGGTGGAGAAGACCACCATGTTTTGGAGACAAGGAAAGTTGCTTCTTCAGTTTTGGTAACAATCCTTTGCTCCCATTTATTATGTTTACATGCTTTCAATTTCATTGTTTATAGCATGTTTTTGATGTCTATGGATTAGTATGTTCATTCCATGTTTATTAGATCCTTGACATACATGTATAGTATTTGAGACACACATGCTTATATGAATGAATCAATGCTCAACACAAGCAAGTATGATATGATGATGAGTATGATGCTTTGCACAATTATAAGAGAGAGAGTTAGAGAGACAATGGATCAAAACGCAAACACCAAGATTTGTTTCGAGGTTCGAGCACCTTGCTCTACATCCCCGCCTACACCACCGTGTAGGATTTCCACTATCTCAACTCCCACCGAGGGAACCTCTACCAAAGAGGATTTCTTACAACTCTAGGAGTACCAAACTCCTCTCTCAAACAACAACCTCCTCACAACCGAGGGGTTAGGCCTGTAGCCAATACAACAACCAATCCACACACCTCTACCGAAGAGGCTCACAACCAAACTCCACCTCTACCGAAGAGGCTCACAACCAATACCACTCCGATCACCTCTACCGAAGAGGGATACAACAAATGAAGGAGGGTTTACAACAAGTGGTTCCAAAACCACAAACTCTCTTTTTCTTTCTTTTTCCACAAAACAAAGATCCTAATAGTTTAGGATAGAAGATAGCTCAAGTGTGGAAAACAAATGTTTTTGGAAACAAGCAACAAAGAAAAATCTTTGGGAAAATACTTGCAATATGATAGAATTGAAGATCTAAGCAAAAATCCCAAAACCTATTTTTCTTTGATTTTCCAAAAACCTTAAAACAATAAAGATGAGAAGTTTTTGCACTTAAAACTCTTTTGAAAACTCTTTTAAACACTTCAGAAAACTGAAAATTTTTCTCTTGGAAAACTTGGCTAAAATCCCCAAAGAGATGGGGTTTATATAGCCCCTATACAAAACTAGCCGTTAGGCTGAGCTGGCAGTCTGACAGACTGCCGGTCGACCGGTCCGGTCGACCGCCAACGGTCAGAAATATGACCGTTGGGCAACAGCGGTCGACCGGCCCGGTCGACCGAAACAAAATAGAGAGCAAAGCTCTCTTCTGCGGTCGACCGGTCCGGTCGACCCAGAAAACCAGAGAGCAGATATACTGCTCCGGTCGACCGGCACGGTCGACCGTCCACTGAGCCAGAAACGTGCACAGGTTTGTGCACGTCGGTCGACCGGCCCGGTCGACCGACTTCTGACCTAGTCGACTAGTCAGGGACCAAGTCGACTTGGTTGAAGCCTGGAACAGAAAATCTGATAAAAACTTGTTTTAAAAATATTTTTATCTTTTACAAAACTTCCATAAAACTTGTTTTACATATTGCATTGATATTAATCATGTGATAAAACATTTCTACTCAAATATCAAGCATATGAAATTTATTTTTGAGTCTTACAAATTTTATCAAAAACAAAACCTTGTA
The DNA here is from genome assembly GCA_038442645.1 of Agave tequilana. NCBI lineage: Eukaryota > Viridiplantae > Streptophyta > Magnoliopsida > Asparagales > Asparagaceae > Agave > Agave tequilana. Next base: position 132,939 of record JAVJIF010031452.1, read on the forward strand.
TTTTGTCAAACTTGATTTTTCCAAAACATGAATAGGATAGTCAAAATAAGTTTGTCTAGCAAGTTTAAAGCATGTATGTATATCTAGACCATATCTAATATACATAGGTATAAAGTAAACTTGTTTTGATCTATTATTCATGAAAACCAAAAAACCAAATCATGAAACGTGTGTGTTTTGTGTTCACTTGAGCATATCAACTAAACTAAGCTTTACAAATGGATCTAAAAACTCTATCTAAACTAGGATACCTAAGTCTTCTTGACGATCTTCATCTTCAAGTAGACTCGATCCCAAATGCGTGATCCTCCAAGTGCAAAGGTATGATCTTTAAGCTTTGGCACCGGAATCAACATGGAAAGCTTCCAAACACCTCTTGTTGAAACTAATCACCAACTAATATCCTGTTAATGATCTGAAATTTAGAAACACAAGAATATTAGTAAACATAACTACATGAGTGTTGATCATCATCAAAACTAGAGTGGAAGGTCATTGGGCCAACAATCTCCCCCTTTTTGATGATGACAAAACTCATGGAGTTATATATGCATGGATTAAAGATAAGCTTCAAGGAAGCTCCCCCTTAACTCATGCATAGGGATAAACAATAAATATATGCAATGAATATTAAACATGAAACATGCATATGCATAAACAATAAATGGTTCTAGATATCAAATGGAATATTCAAAACAAAATAAGCTCTAGATACCCATTACAAAGCAAACTCTATAAATCAATTAAACTTAATATTCTTGAGATTCCTGAGATTAAAACATAATATATGCATAAACATAAGCATGCATATAAAACTTCATAAATCTTCATAAATATATGCATAAACATAAGCATGCATATAAAACTTCATAAATCTTTCTCCCCCTTTTTGTCAATCATCAACAAAGGGGTAATCAAAACCATAAATAAAATGAGGGGTAAAGATCTTTCTTCCCCTTTATGTCAAACAAAACAATAAAAGACAATGTTCTCCCCCTTTTTGTCTAAAACAAAAACAAAGTCAATAAGGGGTGACTTTAAAAACATGATATCAATTGAAAATATGTCAATGAAGCATCTTGATACCAAAAGAAAATAAACAAGGATAATAAGTGTTATATGCTATATACATTCATGAAGAGGAAGACGCTAAGTTAGCTTCCCTACACATATGCATTACATGAAGAAGGGATGACAAGCCCCAATTCACATAACACATATTATGTAATGCATAAGAGGAGATGTGAAGCTCCCCCTACACACGTATATCATATAAAGAAGAGTTGTCAAGCTCCTCAATTTATAATATACTCAACATGAATCCATATGTAAGAGAGATGTTAAGCTCTCCTTGCATATAGGAAATACAAATCAAAACTTTTGTGTATTCTCTTTAAACAAAATTTTGAGATATCAATTGAAAATCATCATCATGAAAACAATCGATACCAATTGAAATTAAACATAAATCTTGAATATCTAAACATGAATCTTGATACTCTTAAACCCTACTGATCCAGTGAAGCAGACAATACGCCAAGTATTTTCTTTGATGAGGCTTAAGCAGGCCTATGATGATAAGTTAGTTCAACGCTTAGCCTTGCACGAGCCCATAGGGCTAGCTTCACTTGAAGCACTTCATAGCCTCGCCAAAAGGCTAAGCTTTTAGCTTCACACATCACAGTAAACTAATTCCTAGCTTCGCCTGAGGCTAATTTTGTCTAGCTTCGCCTGAAGTTTAGAATCAGCTCCACTGAGAGCTAACTTCTAACTTCGCCTAAAGCCTGGCATAGCCTCGCCTAAGAGCTAACTTGTAGTTTCGCACGAAGATCTTCATAACTCCACACAGAGGTAACTCTGAGCTTCGCATGAAGATAGCTTCACCTGAAGCTTTGTGTTAGCTTCACCTAAAGCGTCGTGATAGCTTTGCCTAAAGCTTTACTCAGCTCTGCTATGGGCATTCCAGGTCATTAATTCACCAATTCAATTAGTGGGTTAACCCTACTATTTTAGTGGGGTTAATATCATTTTAAGTGGGCAGTTACACCCGCCCACTTCATCCCACATTAAGTAGAGACAACTAGACTGTATAGGCTCACACGAGCCTATCTACCTTCACACGAGGCTTACGTTTAGCTTCGCATGAAGCTTACTAGCCACGAGCTGATCCTGTCTGAGCCTCGCGTGAGGCTAACAGACTGTTGCTAGTCTTGCTGAATTGTAGGGCCAGTTACACGCCTTGCGAGCCTATAAATAGCTCAGTTGTAAATAAGCTCAAGGTATAATTTTAGAGAGGCTGAATTTTGGAGAGGTTGAACTTCTTGAGTTAAGGAGAGAAAACTCTGCTACTTTCTTGAGTTTTGGCAAATCAAGAGATCATTCTGCAACTCTCAAGCTTTCAAAGACCTAGTTCTCTAACTCAGAGTCCTAATTTCTTTTGAAGGAATCTCTAAAATCAAGCAAGAAAAAAATTCTCAAGTAGTAGTGCTCAAAGACTAACTTCGCTAATGCACCGTTCACTGCCTATCCCAAGCCAAGATAAAGGAGGAGGGTTGTGGTAGGCCTATGACAGCTAACGTAAAATATTGTCACATACTATGAACATGAACCACGAACTAAATTTTGCTGGGGCGTTCCCTACTGAACGATGCGCTACATCGGAACTCAGGTGTAGTGAAAAGTGGGTAAGGGTTGCTAGTCGTCGTTCAAAAATGATGCGCCACATCGGCGCCCGAATGTGGTAACAAATGAGGAAGGGTTCCCACACTTTTATGAGCGGGTGAGGGTAAAGAAGTTAGCTCATGAATATAAGATTAGGTTAGCATTATAGAACATAGGTTCGCTTACAGGTACATTAGCAGAGTTAGTTGATGCTATGATTAGACGGAATGTTAGTATTTTGTGTGTGCAGAAATTAAGTGGGTAGGTAAAAAAGCTAGAATTATAGAGCCTTGGAGATACTAGTAGAGATAGTAATCATAATGGGGTGGGTGTGATCATAGAAAAACAATTGCTTAAGAATGTAGTGGAGGTTAGGAAAAAGAATGATAGGATTTTACTAGTTAAATTTATTTTAGGTAGGGAGATTTTTAATGTTATTAGTGTTTATGCACCACAAGTAAGACTTGATGAGTCAAGTATGCATCAATTTTGGGAGGATTTAGATGAAATTGTGCAAGACACACCCATTGGAGAAAACCTTTTCATAGATAGTGACCTTAATGGGCATATAGGAAGTCGTTATAGGTTTGATAGTGTACATGGAGGTTTTGGTTTAAGGGAAAGAAATAAACCACATAATTCGATTCCTAATTTTACTTTGTCATATGATTTGATCTTAGCGAATTCTTGGTTTAGGAAGATAAGTCTCACTTGATCACTTTTAGAAGTGGATCAAGTGCAAGCCAAATAGATTTCTTTTTAACTAGAAAAGTAGATAGCGTTGTTGTATGGATTGTAAGGTAGTACATGGTGAGAGTGTAGTAACCCAACATTGACTCTTAATTTTAGATATTCGGATTAGAAGGAGATTTAGAAAGATTAAACATAAGTTAGATTCTAAGATTAAGTGGTGGTGGTTAAAAGAAGATAACCAAGGAGTTTTGTAGATCGAGTAGTACATGAAACAGATTAAATAACCCAAGATGATCCCAATGCAACATGATACAAAATTGCTAGCTGCATTAAAAGAGTAGCTAAAAATGTACTTGGTGAGTCACAGGGTGGTGCTCCACCATGTAAGGACACATCATGGTAGAATGAAGAGGTAAAAGCTGTCATTAAGATCAAACGAGACTCTTAAAGAGATTTAAAGAAAAATTGTGATAAAGTGAGTTTTTAGAGGTAAAAGATAGCCAAGAAGGAGGCTAAGAAAGCTGCTCAGAATGCAAGAGGTAAAGTGTACAAAAAAGTGTATGATAAGTTAGACACCAAAGAGGTTGAAAAAGATATATATAGAATTGTTCAAATAAGGGAGAGAAAGACTAGAGACTTATGTACTGTGAGGTGTGTCAAAGATGAGGATCAGAAGATTTTAGTTCGAGATGAAGAAATAAAAGAAAGATGGAGAGAGTATTTTGACAAATTGTTTAATGGTAGTTCTATTCAAGCTTGGATGACCTTACCATTTAGTGCCAGGATATGAATCATAATTATATATGCAAAATTAGTGAATCTAAAGTTAAAGAGGCCTTGAAGAGGATGAAGTCAAGGAAATCTGTTCACCCAGATGGAATTCTTATTGAGGTATGGAGATGCTTAGGAGAAGTGGGCGTGAGATGGCTGACAAACCTCTTTAATAAGATTTAGCTAGCTAAAAAGATATCAAATGAATGGAAGAAGAGTACCTTAGTATCTCTCTATAAGAACAAGGGTGATATCCAGAGTTGTTCAAACTATCATGGAATAAAACTCATGTATCACACCATGAAGCTTTGGGAAAGGGTAATTGAACACAGGTTAAGACAAACTGTAATAATATCAGAGAACCAGTTTGGGTTCATATCAGGGCGATCGACGAAAGAGGCTATTCATTTGCTTCATCAACTTATAGAGCGATTTTGAAAGAGGAAGAGAAATTTGTGTTTGGTCTTTATTGATTTACAAAAAATTAGGATAAGGTGTCAAGAGAGGTATTATGGTGGACATTGAAGAAAAAGGGAGTCCCCATTAAATATATTGACATAATCAAGGATATATACGATGGAGTAATGGCAAATATCAGAACTTGTAGAGGCATAACAAGCAATTTTTCTATCACAATTGGATTGCATCAAGGATCTGCATTGAGTCCATTCTTATTTGCCATAGCGATGGTTGAGCTTACTAGAACTATTCAAGATGAGATACCATGGTGTATGTTATTTGCTGATGATATTGCCCTAGTCGATGAGACGAGAGCTGGGATGGATAAATGTCAAATTGGAGTTATAGAGGCAAACTCTAGAATCTCAAGGTTTTAGATTAAGCAAGGCCAAAACAGAGTATATAGAGTGTAAATTCAATAAACAGGTAATTCAAGATTATAGTATTGTGAGACTAGATGGACAAGAATACCGATGATCAGTCATTTTAAGTACTTGGATTCTATTATCCAAAAGGATGGGGGATCGATAGTTATGTCTACCATAAGATCTAAGTCGGCTGGTTAAAATGGAGGAGCGCTACAAGAGTTTTATGTGACCGTAATATTCCATTATGACTGAAGGAAAAGTTTTATCGGACTACTATTAGGCCAGCTGTGTTATATGGCACAAAATGTTAGGCTATAAAGAGATATCATGCCCAGAAGATGAGTGTAACAGAGATGTGCATGCTTCGTTGGATGTGTGGTAACACGTGGAGAGATAAGTTGAGAAATGAGAATATTCATACTAAGATAGGTGTAGCATCTATAGAAGAGAAAATAAGAGAAAACTGCCTACGATGGTATTGTCATGTGCGACGTAGACCTACAGATGCACCAGTCCAGCGAGTAGAGTGTATCAATTTAGGGCAAGTTAAAATAACACAGGGGAGACTGATGAAAACATGGATAGAGGTAATACGACAAGATATTGTGGCTAAAGGTCTTAGTGAAGGCATATTGCTCAATAGGAATGAGTGGAGAAAGCTGATCCATGTGCGCGATCTGGTGTAATTTTCTTTTGGTTCATGTAGCATACCCCAAATACTTGGGACAAATGGCTTAGTTTTTGTTATTGTAGTAGTAGCGCTTAATGACTGAACGCTTGCATCGTCAACAGGACAAAGTGATCACGCGCTAATTAGACTCCCACCGACACACTTCCTCAGAAATCTCATAAGAGAGAACACTTGTAATTTGTTGTTTTATTACTTATAATTTCTCTTCACCTTGTAAGTTTTTTCCTTTCAAATTAATGGAAAACAAGGATGTGATGGGGATCACTCTAGTTATTGTTTAGTAGTCTTCTTTTAGTTATTTTGTGTTATTTAGTGTGTTTTTAGCCCCACATTGGTTATGATGGAAAAATCATCTTTGCAGGACCCTATATAAGGCCAAGAATTGTAGTTATTTAAGCAAGCTATGATAATTTGAATTAATGAAAACTTGATTTGCATGTTGATTTGCTTTTCAAACTGAATCTCTTACATGGTAATGTGCAGAGTGGGGAGAGATCTCTTAGGTGTTGAAGCCCAAATTCATCTTTGTCCCTCTCAAAACCCTAATTTTCTTTTCCTTTTCTTTCTTTCCCATTCCCTTTCTGCATCAGTTTGGTATTACAGCTAAATTCTTGCTTTTCTTTTCTTCCTCCACAAAAAGAAAAATTCTTCCACTTTCACAAAACCCTAGACTCCACAAACATTCCAAACCCTAATTCTACAAAAACCTAGATTCGCCCCTTTTCTCTTCTCTAGTTCAAAAAAAATTTTGAACCCCTAGATCAGATTTAGAAAAAAAGCAAGAAAAAATAAAAAATAAAAAAATTCACATTCATCTTCTTCCCTCCATCTCTTGTTCATCTCAGTTGACAACTGCCGTCTCCGACTAAGTTTTCGCCACTGCCGTCCTCGCTATTATTCTTCCCCCCACCGCCAACACTTCGACAATAAGCAGAACCCATCATATCTTTGACAGTAAGAAGAACCCACCACCACTGCCACCATCGCTCTGCAACTTCCCTCACCACTGCCATTCTCGGTCCTCATCGCCTTCGACATTGCCGTAACCGCCATCCAGAGTCAGCACATGTCACCACCACTGTCACCCTGTAGAGAGCACAGTAACTACAGAGATCTAGCAAACTCTCCAGCGCCTTCATCATTGTTTCTCCACCATCTCTTCTTCACCGTCTTCTTCTTTCTTCTTTGCCATCATCTTTGACTGCATCACCTAGTTCCTAATTGTCGCCGTTAAAAGATGCCACCCAGTCCGCCACGAAGCTGCCGCCACCTGCGTTACAGAGCCGGTGATCTTGGAGAAAAGAAAGGAGAAGAGAGTGTGAGTTCAAACTCAAATTCAAATTGTTATTGGGTTTAAGTTATCAAACCCATAAAGGACCCGACCCGCTTTGCAGCTAAACTCCACCCACGAGCCGTTGCTGCGTTAACAGCTCACAAGCTGACGTTATTAGCTTGAGCCTAGTTAACACCAAGCCGTCGAGCCGAAATTGAAGTTAGTCGAGCCTAGCTGACATCAACTGATCTACAATGAGCTGTTACTATCACTGCAGAGCAAACATCAGCATAATTTTGATCCAGAGTCCATTCAGGCTCGTTTCGAGTCCAATTCAATTTTGTCTAAAGTGTTAAATCCGTGATTGAGTCCCAGAGTACTGGAAAAACTTGACAGCTTTTGGGTAATAAATCCTATCTCTACAAGCTGTTGTTTGGTGCCGGTATTATTTTAGCATATCGGTGTAAATATTTCTCTTAAGGATTTTAGAGGGATCTTGCAGTTGGGCGTGAATGACTCACCCCTCACGTGGCTCCTAGGATGAGCTGATTTATCGATTGATAAATTTCTTGCAATTACTATTCGATCGTGATAATTTGTAATTGAATTGTATTTGCTTTCATCTAGTGATTACTTCATTATTTGTCACTATTCATCATTTTTAGGCTTGCATTTTCTTGCATTTAATATCTAAACCCTTTAGGAAATTTTAATGCTCATCATTTAGCATACTTATTTAGCTTTGTTTGATTCTAAGATTCAGGTTGCATCTTTGACTTTGTTTGTCGTGCATTAGTATTAGCGTACATTCATTTGGCTAGTCGAACTGACGTGGATGAGAGCCTCGACCACATGCTAGAGCACTTGACCGAATCCTTGAGCTAGCTTGGGATGTCAATTCCATATTAAAGAGGATAGAACCACAAGATGAGAGTCAACATTAATAGCGTTCCTAGTGATGATGTTAAAGACTTAAGAGTTGTTTAAGATGTCCACGTTCTATCTAAGACTATTAGTACAATTGAAGGTATATCAGTTGATTCTGACATGTTGATTTTTGATGATGGTCATACTTCCTATGAGGGTACTAGTGAAGTAGTGAATGTGCTAGTCGATTCTAGAACGCCATTAATTGTTGATGCCCATGTTCCTGATACTAGTGATTCTGCGTCAGAATTAGTGGAGTCTAGTGTCTCTAGTCAGATTTCTAAGTATTCATTTGTCTCACCTTTGATAGAAGATTAAAATTATTATGAGACAGTGGATTCTAATATTGTTACATCTAGTGGGCCATATGAGTCCCCTCGTGATGATTATGTTTTTATGGTCATTCTTATCGAGTCTTCTTCCAGCGAGTTGTCAAAGTTTCTTGTTATGATCTAATGGGTAATTTCTAGTGCTTCTTTTTTTACTGGTTGTATCTCTGAGTCCAGTTTACCTTTAGAGGGGTTCGATATGTGTTATCCTAGGTATCCCATTTTTCTAGTTTTTTTCACCGTTAGGATTTATGCTTAAAGTGCCTACTACATTACATTTGCCTATTACGCATGATGATATCACTAGACAGTTAGCAAATTGCGATGAAAATTATAAATTTTTGTATATCCATATAGTGTGTTATAGGAATTTACAGTTGACAATGAGGTGATTGTTGCGAGTCACCCTGAGATTATAAAAGAGTCACACGTTTAGCGCACATATTCTCCTAGAGTTTTGAGGCAGGCTTACTCTCTTGACTGACGACTTGAACATCCCATGGGATTCTGATATCAGCTCTGTTTTCAACAGGGATGATATGCCTCTATCTACTATCTCTGCCTTGTTGAGCTTTCGTCGACTGCGGTTGATCCATCACGGAAGCTCGTTCCACCTCCATCACCTTAGTTCAGAAGTGACACACAAATGCCTATCTGTTACCACTATATTCACTGGAGATGAATGGTTTTAAGCCGGGGAGAATGTGGGGATTGCTCTAGTTATTGTTTAGTAGTTTTTTTAGTTATTTTGTGTTATTTAGTATGTTTTTAGTCCCACAATAGTTATGATGGAAAAATCTTCTTCGTCGGAGCCTATATAATGCCAAGTGTTGTAGTTATTTAAGCAGTTTGAATTAATGAAAACCTGATTAGCATGTTGATTTATTTTTCAAACTGAATCTCTTACATGGTGTTGTGCAAAGTGGAAGAGAGATCTTCTTGGTACTGAAACCCAAATTCATTTTTATCCCCTCAAAACCCTAATTGTTTTTCCCCTTTCTTCTTCCTCATTTTCGTTCTACATCAGGATGTCTGTGTTCCTTCTAAAATTACTAGTATCATTGAGGATACATTAGCTTATTCCAATATCGATTCTTAATGAGGTTTATATTTTTTTTGAGGGTACTAGTGATGTGGATGCGTTACTGAAGTCTAGTGCACCCATACCTGATGATAACTATGTTCATGAGAATGATATTAGTGATCATGAGCATGTATTAGTGGAGTCTAGTTTACTCGTACAAGTTGCTAGGTATTCACTTGCCATACCTATGATAAAGGATGAGATTGAGTATTACGTAGTTGCTACTAGCATCGTTACATCTAGTAATCCATTAGAGTCCTCGTGCCGATTGTGAGATTCACACATATTTCTCGCTTGAGGAGAAGAAGCCGGTTCATCTTCTGAAGTTGGATCCTTTTCCTATAGATGGTCATGAGACAGAGATTGAGTATACTGTGGTTACTCTTAAGATTTTCTCTTTAGTAAGTCATTGGAGTGCTTTCTATGTTTCATCAGGTTACTCTTAGTGTTTCTTCTTTAAGTGCATGTTTGAAGTTATTTCCTGAGTTTCTTCAGTTTTATATCGGCCCGAGTGATGTTTTACGATTAGAGGTGTTTGGCGTATGTCCTTCTAAGAAACCCATATATCTTTTTTTTCCCTATCTTTAGGAGTTATATCTAGTAGGTATGGTGCATTACATTTTTTATGTTACACATGATGAGATCTCTAGACAAATATTTGCAATGATGACTATAAAGTTGTTGCATATTCACATAGTATCTTGCATGAATTTACAGTTAATGATGAGGTAATGGGGTATGATTCACTATGGGAGGTTCCCTCCACGGAGTGTGAAGAAGTTGCACGCTTGACGTACAGGTTCCTATAGAGTTCTGAGGAGGATTACTATAATTACCCATGAGTTGGATATCCCATGGGACCCTGATATTAGGCAAATTTTCATTGGAAAGGATTTGATTCTTTCTAATGCATGTGTTTTTTTAGATCTGCCATCGATTACAGCCGCTCCCTCACAAATGTCAGTTCTACCTCTACCACCTTGGTTTAGACTTGATGCACGAATGCCAGTTCCATAATCACCACTATGGCCAGATTAAGAGGCTTCGAGTGATGAGATCATTCAGTTCGACCTAGATATACTTGATGTTTGCTATCGTTATATTCACCAGAGATGAATGCTTTCAAGCGGGGGAGAATGATCGGGACATCGTTATCTTGTTGCCTTTATTTTAGTTTATTTAGTTTTATTTATGTTTAGTCCCACGTTGGTTGTGGTAGAATTCTTCTCTGGATGTGGGCTTATATAAGACTAAGACTATTATTGAAGTTAGGAGATGATATGATACTGAGTTTATAAAAAAAAAAACTCTTGTTTCACATGATGATTTGCTTCCTAAATCTTTTGTGAGTGAATTGCAAAAGTGGGTGAGAGATTAACCTCGGTGAGAGACATGAATCCCTTGTTCTTCTCCACATCACCAGTTGTCCTAATGTGCTATTGTGTTTTGCATCAATAAGAGTGAACTACATGAGGTGTTACTGCATGTGTATATGTTTGTTCTTAAGTTGTTTAAAATTTACATATCTTGCATGCATAAATAAGCGAATAAAAAAATATCTCAATTGCTCCCCTCCTATACCCACCAAGTAATGTAGCCTAAGAAAAGAGAAGAAAAGATCGTATTAACCTATAGTGAGAAATAAGAAAATGCTTTCGTGCATGCGGTCAAGAGTGCACTCATGTGAGAGACCAAAAAGAATGTCAGAGACAATGGTGCCCAACAAAAGATGTTTTGCACTATGATATAATTCAAATTATTGGGTAGAAGCGTCCCTAAAAAATGAAAAGGATAAATTAATCAATATATAGCAACCGAGTGAATAAGTTGAGAGAGAGAACGAATAACTAGCAAAGTAGATATGGGTTATGGTGCTGTTTTCACAGGAGGGTTAACCCATCTCTGACCTGCAAGATATAAAAAATGATACACATAGCTTAAGATAACTCACGCGTCCACCTCTATAGCAAAGTTGTTATAACCTGTCCTCTGTCCTGCCCCTCAAAGGAGCTTAAAGGTTTAACCTAACCCTAAACCCTTCCCCCTTATAACATATTCCAAAAGAGGGGCTATTGAGCTCATCTTATCTATTGCAGATTATATTAACAGTGATGACAGCCCCAGATAGCCACAACATGTATCACTCCAAACCCATCTCAAGAATCTCATTTTGCACCTGATTATTTTACAAGTCTCATATATCATTGGCTCCAGCAGAACAGTGTTCACTGGCACAAAAGGTAGGCACTTCAGTCAAGGACTGCTGGGAAGGCATTCGGCTATGAGCCCTCGTGCATTTGGTTTACTCTTAATAATCAGAGTTAGTGTTAGGGTTAGAGATAAAATGAGGAGAATTCAATGGATGGATATATCCCATCTCATCTCTTTTTTATTATTATAATATTTAAGGACTTTACAAAAAGATTCCTATATATTTATTACATAACAATCTCCCTTAAGCTGGAGCATATACATCGTACATGTCTAGCTTATTAGAAATGAACTGCAGCTGAAATTTTCAAAGTGGCTTAATCAACAATCCGCAAGCTGATTAGCATAAGACATATGCTTTGACTCAATAATATCAACATCTTGCTTACTCCGTATCACATGAAAATTTACTTCAATATGCTTCGTCCTCTCATGAAACACAGAAGTTTTGTGTAATGTAATTAGCCGACCTATTATCACAATATAGCCTCATCGGAGTCTTAAGCATAAAACCCATCTCGGACAGAATATCTTTTATCCACTCAAGCTCACATGTAAGATAAGTCATCCATATATTCGGACTTAGCACTTGATCTAGAGCGACGACTTACTTCTTGTCTTCCACGGTACGAAATTCACTCCAACTAAAGACACAATACACTGTAATAGACCTCTTGTCGATTAAACAACCTACTCAATCTACATCTGACAAGTCAGCTATGCGATTAATACCACAATCTGAATACATAAGTCCTCTTCCTAGAACACTTTTCAGAGATTGTAATATCTTGACCACAACATCCCAATGACTCATTCGTGGGGTTAACCTAAACTGACTCACAACACTAATCTGATAAGCAATATCTGACCGAGTCATTGTCAAATAGTTTAGCTTCCCAATTAGTCTCTTATAACTTTCTTGGTCTTCCAAGAGCTCCCCCTTATCAGGTAATAACTTCAAGTTTGGATTCGTCGGTATATCTACAGCTTTACACTTGAGCATACCTACTTCTAACAACATATCCAATACATACTTTCGGTGAGAAAATGAGATCTTCTTCTTAGATCTAGCTACCTTAATTCCCAGAAAATATTGCACTGGTTCGAGATCTTTGGTTTGAAACTTCTATTGAAAATGTGACTCCTTTTACTGTCAAGAGCACATACCACACCAACACCCTCACGTTCACGACTGATCTCTCTGTCAGTCTGTCGTCTCCATATACTAGTTGTTCCCCTCTATTAGTCCAGATGACATCAAATGTTTCGCTTTGCTGGTCGTTGTGTCAGTTCCTTTTCATACCTTTCTCAGAACCAATGATTGATTCTCACGTCCGAGGACATTAGGCCGGCACCCTTTGATCTTCTAATCTGAAAGCACTCTTATCTTTGTGCTTGGGCATTAGTGAAGAAAGTAGTGCTCACTTGTCTGTGATCGGCAATCTTCTACGAAAAATCGGCCATCACAATCTTCAAGGTGCTTGTGTGAGCTATTATTAATCCTGGAAAGTAGTGTTCTGATTGGAGTAGGATCCTTTCACATATAATTAATTAATTTGCATATGCATGGATGTTTCATGAAGGTAGGATGTGAGTTTCAATTAGTTTCTTGTTTAGAGTCCGATAAAGATTCCAAGTCCAAGTCTGATCGGTCCAAGAGACCAACTAGATATACGAGTTTATATGTATAAGTTTGTGACCTTTGGGTGAGTCTCTCTTCTCTCTCTTTTGTGTTTTCGCTATTTGTGAGAGTTTAGGGTTTCAAAGAGTTTTGTATATGGTGTATTGAGTTTAGGATTTTGTGAGAGAGATTCTCCACATTTTGTACACATCAGATTGTATTGGATTTTTCTTCTTTACTCCTGGACATAGGTCGTTTGTGTTGAACCACGTAAATTTGTGTGTTCTTCTTATACTCTTTATTTTCTCAATATTTTCTTGATTACACTACAACCAATTGTCGTAACACATGGGATGGTCGAAAATGGAGTGCATATGTATGCATGTCCATGGGCACGCACGCAAGTACAAACTAACATAAATACATGCATACATACATAGATATAAGAGTACATGACAAATGAACGGCCCCTTATGCAGAACAAGAAGAGGAATATTGGTAAAAAGAAAGATTTGGAGAAAGGTGAGAAAGACAAGGACCTAGAGACGAACCAACCAAGTGATTAACTAATCAATAGCAATCAACAATCAATTTTAGAAACCATCTTTCACAATTACAATGCACCATAAATATGTGCATGTGTATGTATAACTCAGTAAAAGGATAAAGTTCCAACCAGTGTTGTCGAGACGCAAGGCGCAATACGAGGCGTAAAGAACCTAATGTGTACGAGGAGTAAAGCACAAACGAGGTGATGCTCCTCACTACAGTGAGACACAACTTTTTTTTTGTGCTTTTTATAAAATTGCATATATTTTGCTGCTATGCTTTTCGTATTATAAGTTTATAGTGATTGTTGTCGTTTTTATAAAGTTTCTAATGAAGTCAAATTTTTGTAGGTTCACACCAAAGCTTGAAGGAAAAAAACGAATCTTGCAAAATTTTTACGGTATTTGGATCATCAGATTATTTAATTATTAATTATTCACGATAATTTGTGATAATTTGTAATAAAATTATTAAATTTGTAATTTGTGATAAGAATCAATGTAATGATAATTTGTTAAGATAATAAATTATTAATTTGTAATAATAATTTGTAATTTGTGATAATATTTGTTATGAAATTATTAATTATTCATAATAATTTGTAAAAAGAATCAATCCAATAAAAAAAGAGAGCTCCAGTCTCTTAGCAAATTCAAAACAATCCAATAATTTTTAACTAATTGTCTAATTTAACAATTTACTTAGAGTTTGATTTTTACAATAATCAGCAAATTTATGACAATCCATTAATTTTGACCTTACAACAAATTCAATAAAGAGTAATGACGTGGGGGGGGGGGGGGCGAGAGAGATGGAGACAGAGAAATGGAGTAAGAGACAGAGAGATGGAGACATTCTCTCGGCTTGAGAGAGTGGGTCCAGAGAGGACATGGCGACAGGGAGAGAAAGAGGAGCAATTCAAGAGAGAGAGAGAGAGAGAGAGAGAGAGAGATCATACACATGGTGTCGAGAGCGGCGTCGAGAAAAAGAGAACAGGTGGCATTAGGGAAAGGGAAGACCAATTCAGGGTGGGACAGATGAGAGACAAAAAGAAAGAGAGAAAAGATGGCATCGAGGAGAGAGAGAAGATCGATTCTATTGTACATAGGACAACAACCTCTCTGAGGAATTCACCAACCAGGCGGAGACTGATACAGTCGGAAATGTAACCAACATGATAAGAGCAGAGAACAATAGAGAAAGCCAATCAACACAGTATTTAACGAGGTTCGGCAATGTGCCTATGTCCTCGGGTAAGAGAGAGATTTTATTGATTCAACAATCAATTATAACTTATTCCTTCAAGGAATTTCCAAGGGAGATTTTCAGAGGGATTTTCAGGGATACAATACATGAGGGCTTTAGCCCTTATTTATAACCACAGTGTCCTAGAGTATTAAGAAAACCTGATAGGGTTCGATCCTAAACAAAAAAGGAATCCGAATTTAGAAAGGAAAGCCAAAATGTGTCTGTCAGTCGACCGACCCTTGTCCACGGTCGACCGTTCGGTCGACCGATCCCAACAGAGAGCAGACTGCTTTCAGTTGGTCAACCGTGCGCTCGACCGCTCTTTAGCCACGGTCGACCGTACGGTCGACCGTCCCTTAGCTGTGCACGTCGTGCACATCGGTCGACTGTGCGGTCGACCGACCTTGTCCACAGGTCGATGATGCGGTCGACCGGGACCTGTTCAGCTCTGCTACAATGCGTCGTTCGCTCCCGTTGTCTTCCGATCTCTGTGCTATCTTCTCTGTCTCCTCTCTCCCTACAATTCTGCACCTTGGTGAAGATTTCTTAAATCTGAGCCGAACTCCAACGAACTCCAATATATCACCTGGAGAAATCGACACACGATCTCGGCGAAATCGACACACGATCTCGATTTGAGCGCTCTGGACGAAATCAACACACGATCTTAGCTTAGCCAGCAGACGAATATGTTACTTCAAAAGAATCGCCAGCACACGTACAATTGATTTCCACTAATCTGACCAGATCCAAATTGAGTTTGTCGTCGCCACTTGCAACTCTCTCCAAACTCTAATATCAATTGTAAGCTTTCAACTTCAGCTCAGCCATCCAAATGGAATGCACCATACATACTTTCCCATCACTTCACCTGAAGAGAAATACCATACGAGTCGACCAACAAACGTGTCTCCAACTCAGCAATTACATGACCTCACGAAGAACTCACATAAGCCAACACTGACTCTCCAATTGACTGACTCTCTCCAGTCTACTTGTCTTCAGCTGATGGTCCAATTAAGTCTGAGTAGAGCACACTGAACACCATCATCAGCTTCAACAAACTGGATGCACACACCCCCCTTATGCAAACTTAACCATCTTCTCACCAGAAGATCACTGTTCATCGAGATCACAACACTTCACCTCTACGTGAAGTCTAACTCTTCACCTCTTCGTGAATTCCAACTCTTCACCTCTAGGGCCTGTTTGGTTAAGGGTGGAAGTGAGGAAGTGAAGAAGTGAGGAAGTGGTAATAGTTCCCTTTGGAACTTGGGAATTGGTTAGTAAGTTTTTCGGTGTTTGGATGTTGTTGGGAAGTGTGGTTTGAAAAATGTTATGTTTTTTTCGGTGTTTGGATGATAATGTGGAAGTGGAAATGGAAAAGTTGACCACAAAGTTGACCGCAAAATAATATTAAAATAAAAATTAATTAAGAAAAATAAAAATTGGACTGTAATTAGAATGCAAGTGAGATTTATATGAGCAAAAAATTAACTGTTTTGTGCTACAACTTATTACAAATGAGATTTACATGACCACAAAATTAACTGTAGCACTCTGGAAGTGAGGAAAAGGTTGTGTAAAAGAGAAAAGAGAAAAGGAAAAGACATTTTTCCATTTTCCTTTTCCGGTGTTTGGATGAACAGTGAAAATGAGAAAAGACACTTTCCACTTCCTCACTTCCACCCAATTCCTTGAATCCAAACAGCCCCTACGTGAAGTACCAATTAACTTCTCGAGAACCAAATAGCTTCATATGGGTTGCATCAAAATGTGGCTGCGTCTTTACGGCTGCCTACGTAGCTTATCCAAAGGATCAAGCCAACTGTAGTTCATTGAAATGAGCTCCATCAACCTCAAGCACTTGTACCTGAATTTTCAGCAGCGAACCTATCTGGCTGAGTCATATGAACCTCCTCACTACCGTCATGGAGATCAACGGCCTTCAACTTGAGCTTGTCATGGTCACAAGCTTGAGATTCATGCTTCTTCACCCACGTGCGTGGTTTTACCATGGTTCCAATGGCTGCAAACAATTTGACATTCTCATCAATGTCTTCAACCTATTCAATATCAACCCTGGCTACATGATCTTCACCCGGTGTCACATCTGGTGAAGTCTTCGCTGATATTGAATCAATCGGAGATGGTGGAGTAGCATCAACCTTCACCCACTGCGATACTTCCTTAATCTTCGTCCTCTCCACCTACTGAGAGACGGTAGACTTCAACCCTGAAATCTCATCAAACGTGACATGCCTACTCAGCACGATCTTCTTGTTTTCGGGATCCCATAACCTGTAACCTTTTATATTTCTCTTGACATCCAAAAATACAAACTTCTTTACTCGCGGATTCACCTTGCTATCTTTGGCACTGAATTAGGTCGGACTTCCAAATTCTCGCAGCAGACCATGATCCTGAGCAGCTTTCCCAGACCAAATTTTCAATGGAGTTTTACCTTCTATCACAGTCGATCCATTTATGAGATGGCTAGCATACACAATTGCCTCGGCCCAAAATAATTTGTCTAATCTTGCATTAGACAACAAGCACCGAATCTTCTCCAGCAAGAAACAGTTTATTTTCTTAGCCAACCCATGTATACCTTCTGTAAAGTGAGTACCAATACCAGTGTTCTGGCCAAATTGTAGGAATTGATTCATGTATCTTTTAACATTACCAATCTGTAACTCATTGATCTTCCTACCAGTCTGTTTCTCCATTCTTCCTTTCCACTTCACCAACATATCTAGGGCTTCACACCTTTGTCTCATGAGATATATCCAACAATGCCTAGATAAATTATCAATAAAAGAGACAAAGTAACTGTGACCTCCAAGCGATGCTGTCTTAACAGGTCCCCAAATGCTTACGTGAACACAATCAAGAAGACCTTCTGAGTGGTGAGTACTGGTGCTGAATTTCACCTTCTTCTTGTCCAGAACGCCGTGTTCACCCACCAAGTTGCAGGTAGCAACACCTTCCAATGATCCCTTCTTTGCTGGAGCTTGCAAAGACTTTTCACCTCTATATTCCACCATCATCTGCTGGACCTAGGTGCAAACATTATCTGAAAAAATAGAAGTCTCCACCTGACATGTAACTGTACTTCCCTTCAAGTAGTAGAGATTATTTCGGCGGACACTCTTCATTACCACCATTAAACCTTTGGTCATCTTGAGAACACCATCTCGTATAGATACCACAAGGCCCATCGCTTCCAAAGTGCCAACAGAGATAAGATTCTTTTTGAGTTGAGGTACATATCTCACCTCCTTCAGTTCTCAGACTATCCCATCAAACATCTTAATACGGACTGTACCCATTCCTTCCACATTACACAGATGATCATCACCCATGACCGTGAAGCATCCATCTAGCTTCTCAAAGTTAGAAAACCGGTCCTATTTGGGCATACACGATAGGTGGCTCCGGTATCCAAGATCCACTCAGCATTATCTGAGTAACTAACAGTAGGAGTAGTAACAGAGAGAGAATACTGATGAGTCTGAATTCGATCCATCTGCCTGTGCGAGATTCGCCTCGGTCTTTGACTCCATCTTCTTACCTTTGGCCTTTGGGCAATCAATTTTTCAGTGCCCTAACTCCTTACACAAGGCACACTGATTCCTCTTCAGATCTCTGAAGCCTGATCTGGACTTCGGTCTTCCTTGATCATCTCTTCCCTTCCAATTGAAACTCCTGCCTCTTACTGTCAATACCTCTGCAAATGTGCTCCCTGAAGGAGATAGTCTGTCATGTCTCCTTTCTTCATAACTCACAAGAGTAGCAAACACCTTAGCATAGTTAAGAGATTTTCTTTCATTGATCATCGTAAGAGTAAAGGTCTCATACTCATATATAGAAAAAGAGTTCAAAAGAATTACCGCCTTATCCTCTTCATCGATTTCCACATCCACATTAACTAGATCTGTAAGAAGCTTCGTGTAGCGATTCAAGTGTTTATTGATGGAGCATCCTCTTTGCATCTGGAGACTATAAAGCTTACTCTGCAACTGCAACCGTAATTCGACGCTTTTCATCAGATACTTCTTCTCTAGGATCTCCCATAGCTGCCTCGTAGATGTTTCATGTAACACATGATACTTGATGTCTTGTGTCAAATAAGACCTGATCAAGCCGCACGTCGTACGGTTTATCTTGTCCCAATTTTCTTCAGTTGTTGATGCACGCTTCTTCTCCAACCGTAGAGTGTCTTCAAGGTTTGATGCTGTCAGCGCATCCATCACCTCATATCTCCACATACCGAAGTTGTTCTTACCGTCGAACTTCACCACATCAATCCTCAATGAATATGTATTCATGAATTTCATCGACGATGTACTTTCTCCAGCCATCTTCTCAACTGATTCCTCAAAGCAATGCGGAAACAAACAGAGTTAGATAAAACAAACTGGATAAAGATAGGATCTTTACCTCCACGTGAAACCCTCGAAGAGTTTTCGAAGCAATCTACTCCTCCAAGTTGATTCCTCGAGCAATCTACACACTGTTTTGAGATCGACACACGATCCCACAAACAGTCCCAACGCTGCTCCAAGGTCGGCACACGATCTCCGCCAAACAGTAACTGATGCCCTTGGAATCAACACACGATCCCACGATGAACCTGGGATGCTCTGATACCAATCGTCGTACGCAGGACAACAACCTCTCTGAGGAATCCACCAAGCAGGTGGAGACTGATTCAGCTGGAGATGTAACCAACACGACTAGAAAAGAGAACAATAAAGAAAAGCAATCAACACAATATTTAACGAGGTTCGGCAACGTGGCTACGTCCTCAGGGTAAGGGGAGAGAGATTTTATTGATTCAACAATCAATTACAACTTATTCCTTCTTCAAGGAATTTCCAAGAGAGATTTTCAGAGGGATTTTCAGGGATACAATACACGAGGGCTCTACCCCTTATTTATAGCCACAGAGTCTCAGAGTATTAGGAAACCCCGATTGGATTCGATCTCAAACAGAAAAGGAATCTGAATCCAGAAAGGAAAGTCAAAACGCGTCTGTCGGCCGGCCGGCCGGGCGGTCGACCGACCCTTATCCACGGTCGACCGCTTGGTCGACCGGACCCAACAGAGAGCAGACTGCTTTCAGTCAGTCGACCGGACGGTCGACCGCTCTTTAGCCACGGTCGACCGCGCGGTCGACTGTCCCTTAGCTATGCACGTCGTGCACGTCGGTTGACCGTGCGGTTGACCGGGACCTGTCCAGCTCTGCTACAATGCGCCGTTCGCTACCGTTATCTTCTGATCTCTGTACTACCTCCTCTATCTCCTCTCTCCCTACAGATTCGAGGGAGAGAGATGAGAGATGGACAACAGAGAGAGATCGAACCTCAGGCAGCGTCGAGATCGGGTTCATCGGTGTTGTGTCCTAACTCGAAAAGGTAATAAGCTAGATTTTTTTCCCTTCTTTTTTTTTATTTTTATTTTTTCTTTTATGAAACAAAAGCGGGACAGATTTACTTACTTCATTAGCGGGTTGTGACCCGATCTGTCCAACATCATTGTTGTGAGGCGCACGCTAGGCGACGTCGAGCGCACGCCTGGCTGTCGCCACGGGGCGCAGGGCTATGCTTCGGCTCGCCTTGCGCCTCGCGCGGTCGCCTCACAGTGCCTTCGACTGGTTCCAACTAAACTATAGCTAAGAAAAGTTCCTACGCAAATAATTCAAATAAGATAAGTTTCCTATCTAACAAAAAAAAAAAACCCTAAAGGCTGAAGAGATCTAGCACGACTCGTATTGCACAACAATGGAAGAGAAAGGAAATAAGTAACTAAAGAGCGAGAAGTAAAAAATGGTGAGTGTTGGCTCAACACCTAGCCCCACATTAGATAGTGTGCAAATGCCCCCAGTGCGTTGCTGCCATTATTATCAATCGTGAAGCACGCTCCAAGAGACCATGGTTATGATCTCATCTCTTTGTTACCAAACTATTATTCTTCTCAGTATGTGAATCCTATACACATCACATCCAAGATTTACACATTGAAATAGGCATAAGACTACTTTAAGTAATGAAAATTACAAAATTGCAATATTTCTCATGGAGAAGCCAAGAATCTAAATGAAGGAGATTATGTTCTGATTCAGATCCTTGATCATTGTCCTAACATTTCTTTCCATAAATTGCAGGCTTCGGGCCTCTGGCCATGGATCTCAAAAGTGTTGCCATAATACATTCACCGTTTCAATGACTTGAGTGCTTATTCCCATAATTTTAAAGAGATGTCATGCTTTGCCAACTTGCATGTCTCTGCTCGAGAAAGAAGCTTAAAGATAAAAGGCTTCAAAAGGGTGTTCCCAAGCCTTTAGAATTGTACTCTGACAACTTTCATGTGCTCTCCAAATTGAAAGATGGAAAGGGATTATTGATAGGGGTGCAACGGATGCGGATATATTTATGGATATTTGATGCGGATACAAATATGAAACTTACTATGCGGATAGATATTGATTCTGAATTGGTTAGAGATTTTGGAATGATTGCGATTATGGATGTGCCAAATGCGCAGATAGATACGGATATCTGCATATACACATTATTATATATAATAAAATAATTTATATCACATTATAAGTTATAACATTGCTATTGTAATATAATATACAATATATATAGTTGTATAGAAAGGTAGATTGTTTTTGTATGGGCAGTTTTGCCCCTTGTGCTTTCTTTTTATTGTATTTTGTTTGTTCCTATTTTTGGTCATCTAGCTACGGTGAGGGGGCAAAGTTGTCAAAATTGGTGGGTTTTTTCACCCTTCACTGTTGGGCTGTTCGGAGTTGGGCGGGCTTACGTCGATGCTTGGGCTTTTGTGTAAAGAGTTTCCAATGATAAGAGGAAAAGGGCCTGGGCTTCATGGGCTTCTTTTTTTTTTTTTCTTTTTTTTTTTTTGTGCTGGGCTGTGTTTTGGTCTTGCATATTATTGTTTTCTTTTCTTTATTATTGTTATTTTATAAATTGTTTTTATTATCATTAATAATTATTATTATAATTTTTATTATATATAAATTAATAATTATAAATTAATAACCACTTTAATAATAATAATTATTATTATTTAGAAAAAATTTGCTATAGATTTCGATTCTACTCTTTTTAAGATTTAGACTCTCTTCTATAGAAAAGTAGACGTTTTTTTTTACATAGATGGAAAAATTTGCCCCCGATGTCATTTTAGATTTTGTTTTTTCCTTCAGTTTGTTTTGGGAGTAAAATTAGAAAAAGTGGTATAAAAATTGAGCATTTTCAGTGTCTCCTCATTCTTCACAAAATCGCCCTTCTGATCTCAGTCTTCCTCTCTCCCTCCCTCCCTCTCTCTCTCTCTCTCCCTCTCCCGATTTCTCTCTCTCCCCCTCGCTCCTTCCCTCCCTTGATCTTGAATTCACCGTCCCCTTGCCGCAGTACCTCTCTCTCTCTCTCTCTCTCTCTCTCTCTCTCTCTCTCTCACGATCTGACGAAGACGAAGGCGAGAAGGAGAAGTGATGGCGTACAGATAAAAGCACGGCCCCCAGCAGACTTTCACCTTCATCGAGGACACCCGCTCCTCCTTCCCCTTTAGTGCCAGCGATGACTCCTCCCTCCCCTCCCCCCACCTCGCCGCTGGCACACGTTCTCCCTCGATTTCTCTAAAAC
This sequence comes from Agave tequilana, assembly GCA_038442645.1. Classification (NCBI taxonomy): domain Eukaryota; kingdom Viridiplantae; phylum Streptophyta; class Magnoliopsida; order Asparagales; family Asparagaceae; genus Agave; species Agave tequilana. The sequence continues at coordinate 155,497 of JAVJIF010031452.1, forward strand.
TTGGCCTAGGGTTAGCAGCTTACTACTCCTTTTCTAATTTTTTCTTTCTTATATCATTTTTTGCTTTTCTGAAAAATTTCATGTTGTTTTCTTTTGATTGCATTTGATGTAATTTTGTTAACAAAAAATTTTAACCTTTTTCTTCGTTTATATGCTTTTTAGGTGGATTATGGCTGATACAAGACTCATAAAAGTTGTTAGATTGATGATATTGTGAGGTACGCAATGATTACTATTACTGATTATGATGTGAATCCTTTTGGTTTTCGGTATTTAACAATTAGGAAATTTTAGTTTCAAATTTGTTCAAACTGGTTAATTGTTCATATACAAGTTAAAATTGACCGAGAATTGAGAGAATTATCACATTTCTGCCACTCATTTTGTTCAAATTGAGTAGAGACAGAAAAATTAAGACCGTTTATGTTCTTCAAATAAAGAAGGTTGCTTGTGTTCATCTTATTCATTGTGAAGAAATTTAGCTATGCTCATGAAGTTTCCTTTTTTGATCACTCATTTGGTTAATTATCTTTTCTTAACCATGAATCTGGCTTCAAACCCTGAAACAACTGGATTGTGTAAGTTATGAAAGCCCCGCATCACACAGGGGCTCCTTCCTAGTTGCAACTAAAATGAACTAACATCATTCTCTCTGGCTCAGCCACTCCCCCGCTCGAGTCCCAAATTGAAATCGCCTAGAGGGGGGTGAATAGATGACTACCTAATCTAATGGTGAATTAATGCAGAATTAAAACTATTTATGCAAACTAAAAATTCTTAAGCTAAACACACCAAGTATAACACAAGAGTGTAGCCGGATTCCTCGTGAAGGGCTCTGGACTATCTCCTTAAGATTCCTCTAGATAAGAGTTGAGGTACCGCTATGACTCTTTTTGTTGAATACAAGTGTGAGCAAACAATTCCAAACATATAACAATTAAGCACAATATATATCAAGCATAAAAAGAGATAATCAATGTAAGCATGCAAGATATAAATATAAGTGAGAGATAGAGAGAGAGCAATCGCAAACACGGGAGATTTGTTTCGAGGTTCCAGCACCCTTGCTCTACGTCCCTGCCTTCAACACTATAAAAGATTTTCACTATAAAACGATCTCACCGGATCACTCGGTGCCGCAACACCTACAAGGAGTTCACACTAGAACTCTTGGACTCACTAGTCCCCTCACTTGTTCCCATAAGAACAAACACACGTAAGCACGCAAGCTTGCTAAGGCCGCACCTCTACATCGAGCTCTCACTAGAACTCGAAACAACGCGGATCCGTAAGTCCGCCTCCTCAAATACAAAGTAGAACACTTTGGTGATCACAACACTTTGATCACCTAAAACAACTCTCACAACAACTCTCTTATAGGATGGATTTAAATATTGGCTCTAAAACATGTGGATAAAACCACTGATATAGGCAGGAAAAACTAGCCCAAAAACTCTCTTGAAATCTTATCTAAAACACTCCAAGGGAACCCCAATTTATAGGCTACCAAAAACTAGCCGTTGGGATCCAAATCAGCAGCTGACGCTGTTGTCGGTCGACCGGTCAGTCGACCACCAACGGTTATATTTTCGACCGTTGTGCCATCGATCGACCGACCGGTCGATCATGACCTGGATACAGAGAGCATAAGCTCTCTGCCAGTCGACCGCCCGGTCGACCGGGGCCAGATCCAGAGGTAGAGCTCTCTCTGGCGGTCGACCGGGTCGGTCGACCGGCCCTCCAGTGAAACAAAGCCGTGCATGTTTGTGCACGTCGGTTGACCGCCCGGTCGACCGGCCTCTGGTTCGGTCGACCGTGCCGTCGATCGGCAGAAGGCCAGAAATAACATTTTAAGGATTTAAAAACTTGTCTTTTTACCTTCAATAAAATCCCATAAATTTACTAAAAATCTACAAAAATAAGTTCAGTAATATACTTTAATATACAAACATGTTTGAGTAAAAATTAAAGCATGTTACAAACATTTTGAACTATTTTTGTAATATGAAAGTTTTGCCTTAAACAAAAATCTATATTTTTCCAAAATGATTTTTCCAAATTGAAAACCGATTATTCCAAAACTCCTCCAAATATAAAAATAAGATATTCTAAGCACTTTATAAGCATAGCATGTATGGATATGATCCACTACACATATTTGATGAAATATCTATGTTTTTGATATTAAGCTTTAAATAAAGTTTTGGTAAAACACATGTATACTTTGAATCTATAACAACCAAAACGGTATTTTTCAAAACGAAATCTTTTTATGAAAACACATATAAATCTTTTGTGTGAGTGAGTGTGATACTTAAGCAATCCACCAACTAATCTATCCTTTATATTTTATCTAAAAACAAAATCTTATAACGAGCAAACCTAGACACAAGTCTTCTCTTGAAGGTGGTTTTCTTCTTCTTGACTTGGTCCAAACATGATCCAATGAGCTAGACTCCTCTTGAGTACTTGATGTGGTCTTGATGCACAACCTCTTGAATTAACACGTGCTAACTCTAAAACTTGACTTGAAATTCTTTGTTGAAGCTAAATACCTACTAAGATTTTGATCACATATCTGAGACTAATTTAAACACAAGATCATTAGTAGTATAACTACATGAGTTAATCATCATCAAAACTAGAGTGATGGGCCTTTGGGCCAACAATCTCCCCCTTTTTGATGATGACAAAACTCATGAAGTTATATATGCGTGGATTAAAGTCAAGCTTCATAGAAGCTCCCCCTTAACTCATGCATAACAATAAACAAATAGATATTGCAATGAAGTACATAAAACTAAACAAATATATATATGCATAAAAAGGTGAGAGAAACATACATAAATCAAAAGTTCTTTTTTTTGAAAACCTTCTTCCCCTTTTTTGTTTAAACTTTCAAAATCATTCTCCCCATTTTTAAAACATAAACTCAGTATATATGCATATATAAACTCAAAAATCATTCTCCCCCCTTTTGTATAAGGTATAAACTCAATATATGTAAAAACACAAATATGCATATATAAACTCAAAATCATTCTCCCCCTTTTAGTCAATCATTAATAAAGGAGTGAAAAATAGATCAACAATAAGGATATATATGCGATATATGTTCATGAAGAGGAAGATGCTAAGTTCGCTCCCCTGCATACATGCATTACATGAAGAAAGGGATGACAAAGCCTAACTCACATAAAGCATAATATATAATGTATAAGTGGAGATGTGAAGCTCCCCTACACATGTGTATCACATAAAGAAGAGATGTCATGCTCCTCAATATAAGACACATTCAACATGAATCCATATAGAATAGATATTAAGCTCCCCTTGCATATAGGAAATACATATCAAAACATTTTTGACACAAATTTTGAAAATTACTCAAAGTAAGAAAAATAAATTTTGAGATACTATTTGTACATAAATAAAAATTTTAAGATATCATAAGATTTTTGATATCATATGAAATTTGAAATATGTGATACCAATTGAAATTGAAATATTTCTAAATTTTGATACCAAAGAAAGAAAATATTTTATATTTTGATATCAATTGAAATATATGGTAACCAAATAAAAGGTAAAACATTTTGGATACCAATTTTGAGACCAATTGAAATGAAAGGTAATACATTTTTGATACCAGTTTAAATCGAAACCTAATTGAAATTGAAACATATTGATACCAATTAAAGTATGTTGCAAGTTTTTGATATCAATAAACATACCAATTGAAAATAATGCATAAGCTTATTTAAATACCAAATGAGATATCAATTTGATATCAAAAAAAGTCAAGCTTAGCATAAACATAATTTGTGCTTTAAAGATGTAATGATTATTGTAAATCAAGCACAAGCAAAATATATATATGTATGAAAGGAAAATACCAATAGAAATTGATATTATTTGAAATTTAAAGCATACATATATAGAAAACAAAATATGAGTATAAAAAATATCAGTTGTGATACCAATTGAAACTATAATGAGAATCAAGTGTATAATTCATAAAGATTCATTCTTTTTATGCACATGATAAAAGATATTTAATTTGAGCATACAAGACATGATTGCCCATCCATCCGCCCTACGGTTGGTAGGGGATTTCAAAAATAAGTGTTTGAAAATATTTAAATTGTGAAAACACTACCAAATGAAGAATAAATAACTAGTTAAAGTAAATTTTGAAAAACTAGTTAAAGATCCTTCAAATATGAAAACAAAATATATATATCTCATGAATTATACTAAATACACAAAAGTTGGCACTTGAAATCTATAAGGCTCATAAAAATGTTCATGAAACAATGTCATGAATAAACAAAGAAATAATGTAAGTGTACAAGCATCATGTGAATTAGCATTCTCATGAAAATAATCAATAAGGCTCAAAACAAACATGAATATCTTTTTATCAAACAAAGATGAAAATCATGAAATTTATTTTTCTTAAAAAATAAAAACTTCAAGGTATATGTATGATTTATCTGTTGGCCCAGAGGCCTTCCACTCTAGTTTTGATGATGATTAACTCATGTAGTTATAGTTTACAAATAATCTTGTGATGTTTAGTTTCAGATACTTAACCAAGATATTAGTAGGTGATTAGCTTCAACAAAGGTATTTTGGAGCTTTCACATGGTGATTCAAGAGCCCGAGCGTCAAAGTTCATATCTAGCACTCGGTTGGAGTCAAGCTCGGTGGATTACGTTTGGATCGAGTCGACTTGGAGACGGCGCTCTACAAGAAGACTTCGGTACATTGTTTAGTTTATAGTTTAGATCCATTTGTAAAGATTAGATAGTATGATATGCTCAAGTTCACAACACACACTTGTTTAAGTTTCATGTTTTAGTTTTCAGTTTTTGATTTAATCGATCTTGGTTTTCATGAATAGATAGAATCAACAAGTTTACATGGTTTAATGTATATTAGATTTGTTCTATATACATCTATGCTTCAACTATTTAAACAAACTTAGTTTGATAGTCTACTTCATGAGTTTGGAGTTTTGGTATTTTAACAAAACCTATTTTTGGATTTATTGTCAAAAACATTGATATATATCTTTATATGTATATTGGATTATATCTATATACTATATGCCTCAAAGTTGTTTCAATATCATGTTTTTGTATTTGGATGAGTTTTAGACAAAAGGATTTTTCATTTCAAAAATCTAAGTTTTGGAAAATACGAGTTTTGGTTTTCGACAAAATTTCTACGACACAAAAATGGTTCAAATAAGCTGAAATATGTGTTGAATTTTTTCACACATGTTTGTATTTCAAATATAATATAAGAACTTATTTTTGTGAATTTTTAGAGTTTTTATGAGATTTAATTGGATAATAAAAACCCAAGTTTTAAATCCTATAATTTGCCCTGCCAGGCTCTGGCGGTCGACCGGACCGGTCGACCGGACCTAGAGTCGGTCGACCGGACCGGTCGACTGACGTGCACGCAGACCAGCCACTTAGGCCGGTCGACCGAGCGGTCGACCGACTGAAAGTGCCCCATTTAAAGAAAATAGTCTTTTGGGAATTTGTTTTTTTTGTCTAAAAATTCTATATCTATTTGGAGATTTTCCCAAATGATTTTCTTTGTTCAAAATACTTTGTTTTCTCACACTTGAGCTTATCTTGCTATCCTATCTATTAGGATCTTTATTTAATGAGAAGAGATTGGTCTGTGGTTGTGAAAACCACCAAGTTGTAAACCCTCCTTGATTTGTGTTATCCCTCTAGTGAGAGGTGATTGTGGGTATCCCTCTAGTGAGAGGTTGATAGTGGAGGTTGTGTTGGTATCCCTCTTAGTGAAGAGGTGGAATGTGTTTTTAGTGGCTTTGTGCCTATCCCTCATTTGTGAGGTTGATTTGTGTGGTTTTGTGCCTAGCCTCTAAATGTAGAGGTTGTGTTTGTAATTGAGAGAGGAGTTGTGTACTCCCGGTTGTATTATCCCAAATCCTCAGTGGAGGTTCCCTGTGTGGGAGTCCTGTGTGGACAAGTTAATGGAAATTCTTCTGTATGAAGGCGGGGACGTAGAGTTGTGTGCTCGAACCTCAAAACATATCCGTGTGTTAGCGATTGATCCACTTTCTCTTAACTCTCTCTCTATTACTTTGTGCATCTATTCATATTGCCATATTATATATATACTTGTGTTGTTTGTGTGTGCCTCATTTGTGTTTAACCACGAGAGCTTCATATAGCACCTCAACTCTTATTCAGAGGAATCAAGAGGAGTTAGTCCAGAGCCCTTCACCGGAAATTAAGCTACACTCGTTGGTTACATTAAGTGTGTTGCAATTATGTTTTAATTTTCACATTTTGTTCATTAGATTAGCCGTACACCTATTCACCCCCCTCTAGATGTACTTACATTATCCAAAACTAAAAATATGCATACATATCGTAAACACAAAAGAGCTATGATATAATTTGCATGAAGGCAAGAGACTCAAGGGTATACATATATATTTATTAGTTTTGAACAATAATTTCATATACATGAAGCAAAACATGCACAAGGATAGGCAAAACAAGTGTAAATGAGAAAATCATCAAAACTAGGTTATACATGTATATGTAATGAGTACAAATGAGCAATGAAGTACAAACATATAAGAATCAAATGTTGCTCACTACTTGTACAAGTATATACATAAGTTTTGACAAAAGGTATATCTAAACAAGTATTTACCACATAAAGCACAAAACCAAAACATGAAGATGCTAAAAATCATTAATGTAAAAGCATGTAAAGTAAAATAGGAGTTTAGAGATAGTTACCAAACCAATGAACTATACTCTAAGTCTCCAAAACATGGTGGTCTTCCCAACAAATTTTCTTGATAGTGATGCATCAATTTGTAGTGTCCATCAAGCCCATGCATCTACCACCAAGGTACCAATTCTCTCACGTCATGTGAGAGCCCACACCTACATCAAACAAGAGGTAGGGGACTTTGGTACCCATTTTCTTTTGGGTCCACGGGGTTAGTCTTATTCGGAACCCAAACATTTTTATTAGCAAAATTTAAAGAATTTACTCTATAATAACAAAGTTTTGCTAATGGCCTTTGCGGCCGCAATGTATACATTTGTACACTCTAGGATGCATGTGTAAATGAGAGTGATCATGGTGTGCAAAGTGTGCATATGTGTGCCATGGGTGATGTGCATATACATATGGAGCTTGTTTCTTTGAAAATAAGGTTTCCAATCTATTATGGTTAAATGCACAATTACTCAAAGTTGAGCTCAAACAATCTATTCTATTTTTCAAAAAATTAATCTCATTATTATTAATAGTAGTATGAAAAGCATGGTGAGAATGAGAATCAACATTCCTTTTCTTTTTAGAAATATTTTCCTTTTCTTTTTTAACAATTTTTTTTTTCAAAGAGTTATTTTCATTTAAAGCAATCTCTTTTTCCTTTTCCACCAAAATAATTTTATTTTTGAAGTATTTCCTTCACAAAGCCCATTCAATTTAGAAGTCAAGAAAATATTATCCCTTTTCAACAAATCATTTTCTTTTGAAATACATTCCAATTTATTTTGAAAAGAGTCATTTTCTTTTAAACAAAGAAGTATTGTTCTTTTTCAATTTATTATTTTCATTTTTTAATGAATCATACTTTTCAAGAAGTTTTTGATAAAAACATGCAAGCTCATCATAAGACATGTCAATATCTTCTTCTAGCTTAGATTCTGAATTTACCTCAAAGGGGTTATCCCTTAAACCATGTAGCACAAGGTGGAAGCATCACTTGCAACATCTGAGTCGCTCCCCGCATAATATTGCTCTTGTTCGCCAAGGGAGACTATGGTGTCCCATACTACAAAAGTCGAATTAAAGTTAGAAACTCTAGATAAATAGTCATCATTTAGGGTTGACTTTAAAGCATGGATGGCTTTGCATTAGCCTCAAGATTTTTATCGTTTAAACAATATGAATCTTTAATACTGGCATAGTAAACATGAATCCCTAAGGCTTTGAGGCACAAAGACATCTTAACCTTTCAAGTTTGGATGTTAAGAATATCAGAAGTGAGAGGTGACATGCAATCCATATGTGTGTATACAAATATTGTGATAAACTATAAATGATGATCTTTAACCAAAGGTGGTTAGACCCAAATCAAGAGCAACAAGCTCTGATACCAATTGAAATCGCCTAGAGGGGGGTGAATAGGTGACTAGCTAATCTAATGGTAAATTAATGCGGAATTAAAACTATTTATACAAACTAAAAATTCTTAAGCTAAACACACCAAGTATAATATAAGAGTATAGCCGGATTTCCCGTGAAGGGCTCTGGACTATCTCCTTAAGATTCCTCTAGATAAGAGTTAGGTGCCGCTATGACTCTCTTGGTTGAATAGAAGTGTGAGCAAACAATCCTAAGCATAATATATATCAAGCATAAAAAGAGATAAGCAATGTAAGCATGCAAGATATAAATACAAGTGAGAGATAGAAAGAGCAATCGCAAACACGGGAGATTTGTTTTGAGGTTCGAGCACCCTTACTCTACGTCCTCGCCTTCAGCACTATGAAGGATTTCACTATAAAACGATCCTATCGGATCACTCGATGTCGCAACACCTACAAGGAGTTCACACTAGAACTCTTGGACTCACTAATCCCCTCACTTGTTGCCACAAGAATAACACACGCAAGCACGCAAGCTTGTCAAGGCCGCACCTCTACACCGAGCTCTCACTAAAACTCGAAACAACGCGAACTCGCAAGTCTGCCTCCTCAAATACAAAGTAGAACACTTTGGTGATCACAACACTTTGATCACCTAAAATAACTCTCACAACAACTCTCCTGTAGGATGGATTTAACAATGGAAAGCTCAAGTATGTGTGAGAAAAAAACTAGGATTGAATTGGTGGTGAAAAACTCAAGAAATCACTTTTGAAAACTCTTGATAAACTCTCCTTTTGATTTGAAAATATTGGCTCTAAAATATGTGGATAAAACCACTGATATAGGTAGGAAAAACTAGCCCAAAAAATCTATTGAAATCTTGTCTAAAACATTCCAAAGGAACCCCAATTTATAGGCTACCAAAAACTAGCCGTTGGGGTCCAAACAGCAGAGGTTGACCGGCCGGTCGACCGCCAACGATCAGATTTTCGACTATTGTGCCACCTGTCGACCGGCCGGTCGACTGTAGCCTGAATAAAGAGAGCAGAAGCTCTCTGCCGGTTGACCGCCTGGTCAACCAGGGATAGATCCAGAGAGCAGAGCTTTCTGGGGGGCGACCGGGTCGGTCGACCGACCCTCCAGCCAAACAAGGCCGACCATTGTGCACGTCGGTCGACGTTTGTGCACGTCAGTCGACCGCCCAGTCGACCAACCTCTGGCTTGGTCGACCGTGCGGTCGACCAGCAGAAGGCCAGAAATAAAATTTTAGGGATTTAAAAACTTGTCTTTTTGCCTTCAATAAAATCCCATAAATTTACAAAAAATCTATAAAAATAAGTTCAGTAATATACTTTGATATACAAACATGTTTAAGTAAAAATCAAAACATATTACAAACATTTTGAATTATTTTGTAATATGGAAGTTTTGCCTTAAACAAATATCTGTATTTTTTCAAATTGAAAACCGATTTTTCAAAAACTCCTCCAAATAAAAACAAGAAATTCTAAACACTTTATAAGCTTAGCGTGTATGGATATGATCCACAACACAATATGATGAAATATCTATGTTTTTGATATTAAGCTCTAAATAAAGTTTTGGTAAAACACATGTAATACTTTGAAACTATAAAAATCAAAGCGGTATTTTTCAAAACGAAATCTCTTTTATGAAAACACATATAAATCTTTTGTGTGAGTGTATGTGATACTTGAGCAATCCACCAACTAATCTATCCTTCACATTTTATCTACAAACAAAATCTTACAACAAGCAAACCTAGACACAAGTCTTCTCTTGAAGGTCTTCTTCTTCTTCTTGACTTGGTCCAAAACATGATCCAATGAGCTAGACTACTCTTGAGTACTTGATGTGGTCTTGATGCACAAGCTCTTGAATCAACACGTGCTAGCTCCAAGACTTGACTTAAAATCCTTTGTTGAAGCTAAACATCTACTAAGATCTTGATCACATATCTGAGACTAATTTAAACACAAGGTCATTAGTACTATAACTACATGAGTTAATCTTTATCAAAACTAGAGTGATAGGCCTTTTGGCCAACACAAATAACCCAAATATAGGGTTTCTCTCCTCTTTCTCTGCCGACGGGCCGTGAAAGGTACTCTCTCTCCTCTCCTCTCCTCTCCTCTCCTCTCCTCTCTCTCTCTCTCTCTCTCTCTCTCTCTCTCTCTCTCTCTTGTGCACGCATGCGTGGAAGACGGAGCCACCTTCATACTTGAACCTGCTCCCCCTTGATGACAGTGACATTAGCCGACCATTCGGCGCAGTCCCCCCCCCCCAAAAAAAAAGCCAGACACCTACCCTCCCTCTCTCTTTAAGTATTATTGGGTTTTTAAATAAGTTTACTTTAAGAATTGTATTTTGATTAGTTTAAATGATTTTACAGTCAACTACTAAAAATAATTAGTGTACATTGTGTAGGACTATTGTGCATTATGTTGTAATCATATCAGTTTCCATCGTATACGATATGTGTTCATATTGATTCGCAATATCCAATCTGTATCCACTATTTGATTTTGACGGTTACACATATGAATTTTTCATAAGGAGCCGAATTCATATCCAAGATTTAGAAGTGAGTACAGATATAGTAATTGCTATACTCAATTCGTATGCGATGCATTTGCACTCCTTACTATTTATCAAATCTTGTTGCTGATGAAGACTTTTGACTCCATCTGCTACAATGCATACTGGATTATGGTGATTATGAAAATATTAGGGCAAATGAATTATGGAAGAAGTTTCTTAATTTGAGTGTGATCAGCGCATCTGAAGTTGCACTAGCCTTGAGGTGATCAGCAGATCTGAAGTTGCACTAGCCTGGTTTGGTGTGGATGAATTTACTCTTGAAGATGCTGGTAAACGGGCTAGATGATCAGGTCAGATCTAAGGGGAATGAAACTGATATGAAACGTGTGTGCATGTAAACAGAAATCAATGATGTAACTGAATTGAGCAACATTTCATTAAAATTATCAATGTGAGTAGGAAGATGTTAAATCTTGTAATGTAAGCAGACGTGCTTAACAAAATTTGCAAGTGTAAGTTGTACCATTCTAATCTCAAACAAATTAATACAATACTTAGTTGTGATGGGACAATTATACTATCAATGTCAACAACCAGCAAATTATAGATTTATTAGATTCTTACAACTCACGATATATAGTGGACAGTAGATAAAATTGATAAAATACTAGAAAATTATTATCACGACTCGCAAATAAATACCGTGCCTATAAAAAAAAATGTACCTACTGAGAATCATGTCAACCTTAGTAGCCTGCAAATGTATAGCTCAGGTCTCCAGGAATTCATCTCGAGAATCATGCGGAACAGACTCCAGATGACCAAGAATTAGCTCAAAAACCAAACTAAATGCTAGCGTGTCTGTTTGCAGCTAACGGGTCTGCAATGTAGCTTAGCGGGTCATGGTCGGCACTATAGCAAGTTGGATTCGGCTTGCTATTGCGAATCAGGTCGAGTTGCTTCACGGGTTTAATCACTTAAACCGAAACTCCTTGGTGATTTCGGGTCAGATTTGACACTAGCGAGTCGGGTTGGGTGCTTTAAGAACCAAAACTGGATTCAATAGCAACAACAGTCATGGAAGGAAAAAGTGGCAACGGGGAGATGGAGAAGAAGATCACCAGTGGCTTCAGCCGCGGAGACGTGAGGTGACGGTCCATAGAGGAGAATGAGTAGGCGGTGCAGGAGGCGGGGATGGAGGAGAGAAGGAGGGTTGTCGGCGCGAGGGGGGATGGCGGTGACGTGGTCGAGGGTGGGCGATGGTTGTAATTAGGCTGCAGTAAGGGAAAGTGAGGGCGTGAAGCATGGGGCATAGTGACGCAACTGCAAAAGGCGATGGGGAAGAGAGAGGGAGGTTGAGAGGGTAAGGCGGCGGTTATGAATAGAAGGGTGGGAGAGAGAGGGTGCCTATGAGTTATTGACATTGTGTGAGGCTGAGAGGTAAGAAGACGAAGAAGGCAGCACTGGTTGGGTGATGGCAGCATGCGGGAGACGACTAAATGACGTCGGTAGAGAGAGGAAAGGAAGAAGAGAGAATTTCAGCTGAGAGATAGGTTTTTAGGGTTGGGGTTTGATTAAAGAGGATAAAATAGAATTTCACTCCTAAAACTTTTAAGATAATTAAACATTCAATATATTTTTAATCAAAATTCTATATTCTTTTTATTCATAATAGATGAGCCTTTAAATAGGCTTTACAAAGTCTAATTTCTTGTCCACAATCGATATGGTACAAAACTCAAAATAAAAGAAAATTTACTACAAAAATAAAACTGTAACGCCCCGATCTCGCGGGTACAGAGATGTTACTGCGACGTATATATGCAAAGTCAGAAATACCTTCACGTATATATGCTAAGCATCAATATAGATAAGAATCAGAGTTCAAAAATACGTGGTACATTATACAGTCCAACATATGAGTACAATTACAAAGTTATCACCAGATGTGACACAATATTAAAAGAATATTACATCAACGATAGGCACAATTGTGATAATAAAATGAGATATATAAGTATGAACAGTACAAAGGGCACTCGCGAGTTTACGGAAGGAAAACTCGAGAGACGCACAGAGAGCCTAGAAGAATAGGGCTTCAAACGGTTTACCGATGATCCACGCTTTCGCTCCTCTACTCTGATCAGCAACTGGAAGAATCCACAAGCTCTAAGCTTCGAGACCTGAACATGAGGATCCTGGGGAGTCAGAACTCCCCAGTGAGTGGTGATACGAATGCTAAATGGCGTGCAGAGATAAGCACACATGTATCTATAAATCTGAATCATAAACATGCATTGAAAATTGTGTCGTGAGTACAAGCATACAAGAGCAAGTAGTTATATAACAAGTGATATCAAGCTGGGAATACTCATGATATAATAAGATAAGGGCAGGAGACTGGTGTAATAGAACACAAGTGGCAGAGTAGAATATAAGCAACTATAATATAATAATGGTCATAAACTGGAAATCCCATGTAAAACCCGATGAAAGCATACTTAGCAAAGCATACAACGGATACATAGATGGCATCTTTTATTATTATTATTACTCATCTTACTAGATGTCTAGATATGTGAACTAGTGTCCCATCACACATATATCCACATCTGAGTAAAGTAAGGTTGTTATTGAAAACCAACGTGGGTATCAACGAATAATGTTTACAGTGGGTTCTGTACATACCCGGGACCATGCCCCAAGATTGTTCCATTGCTGGAGGACGGAACCTACCGCAAGGCATTCAGGAGGGTCTTATAGGATGCCCTTTAAAGATGGAACCAAGAAGGATGGAGCCAGCGCTCCCCTCAGTCACCTGGAGGCCCACGGTCGAACCGGAAGTTTTAGTTGTACAATATACCTAATACCACTGTAAACAAGAATATGTATTGATATCCGTAAGTTTTTCCCGACCCGATGTAAGTTGTCTCATTTTACGATTTATTAGATAATTATCAGATTTTGAGAATGAGCAAGAACAAGCCAGGAATATCAGGAATACAGGTGTATCAGGAGTACGATTTGTACTAGAATATATCAAGATGTAAGCAAGATGTCAAGACATCATTCCCGGTATCATGAAAATTATAAAAGTAAGGTATGTCATGCCGGATGTCAAGTGATAGCATGACAGGAGGGTGATATCAGTCGGGTGACAAGTGATAACATGGTATATGTAAGCACGTCAACCGATACAGAAAAATAGTACCGATATACGAGATCAGAATGAATACCAGAAAATCATGCAGTTTCAAGAAAAACAGTATAAGTAAAATTTCAAACTCTTAACAATCATTAATTGAAGAATGAATAGACCGGTAACCAGGTAATTAGCAAACAAGAGACATCCAAGCAGAGCTAAGCAAGCTGGAAGTATGGACAGCAAACAGTGTTTAATACTAGAGCTTTTGACGGAGCTACTGGAATGACTCAGCTCAGAGGGCGAGTCTAAAATCTGGCAGAATTTCGCCTAGACGAATCTAGTGACAAAGCGCTAAGCGCTAAGCATGGCTACCAAGCGGAGTTGAGAGAGCTGACGGTCTAAGCTCTTTCGAGGTAGTGGGGGAGAGCCCGGAGATTAAAGTACGCTCGGCGTCTAAGCGCACTCTTGGTAGTTACCACGAAACCCATAAGTATGCAGGCCTAGAACCATTAGATAGCCAGCCCGGGAGTGGGCTGAAACTCAGAGTCAATACTGTTGGCCCAAGGTTACAATCACCCATGATTAGTGTATTTTGATGATTACAAAACATATTAGTTATTTGTACTAATAATATTTGTTGTTTAAGTGTGTTTCAGGTTTCTATTCATTCTAGAAGTCTTCTCTCACAAATACAAGGATTTGGACTCAAGTCAACTCCAATTGGCTCAAGGAACAAGTGTTGAAGATCATATGAAGAAGCCTATTGAAGATCTTGAAGTCCTTAGAATCATTGTAAGAATAGAATGTTAAAGTTTGAGTCTTGGTTATTTGGCTCTAGGATACACACACACAAAATTTGGTTTTGATAAAATTTGGTCTTGTTTTCATTTTCAAAATTTGGTTTCATGCCTTAGTAGAGATTTACATGAACCTAAGTTTTATAAAATAAATATCTTGTCTAGATCATGTATACATACTCCTACTAACATGTCACTCTAGTTTGTTTAAACCTAAAACAATTTTTCAAATTTTTCCAAGTTAAAAATCCTGCAGTTTTCCCATTTCAGGCTGACCGGCCGACCGGCCCGGTCGACCGGCGCCATAGCCTGGACGTGCACGTCTGTGCACGTCCGTCGGTCGACCGCTCCGGTCGACCGACCAAGAGCACACTGCTCTCTGGTTTTCTGAGTCGACCGGACCGGTCGACCGGAAGAAGGAAACTGTGTTTCCTCTTTTGGGACGGTCGACCGGCCCGGTCGACCGAGAGCCAACGGCTCTTTGCAGCTGTGCTTGCGGTCGACCGGACCGGTCGACCGCCAAGCCTGCTGTAGCCTAACGGCTCTTTCCTCTTTGGGCTATTCTGAAAATCTGTTTCTTTTTCCTGCTTTAACAGACTTTTAGGGAGTTGTTGGGGAGCTTTTGCAGGTCAAATTAGGTGTAAAGAAATTGTTTTTAACCTATTTTCTAACCCTATAAATAGAGGAGAAGTCTCTCTTGCATATCACCTAGAAAAATCCTCAAGTTTGTGTTGTTTTCAAAAGAGAAAAGAAAAGAGTTTAAAGCCTTCATTCCAATTCTTGTAAAGTTTGTTTTTCAGTTGTGTTTGATTGTCTATATCACTCTACAACTGAAGTTTTCTCACCACACTTCATAGAGCCAAAAATCCTATACTCATTCTATAGTGAAGTTGTAATAGAAGTGAGAGTGTTTGTAAAAGAGTTTGAGAAAAAGTGTAGTGATCTTGTTGTGATCACTTTGTTCTTGTAATCCTTTCCTTGTGGAGCAACCTCTTCGGTAGAGGTCCTTTGTACTCGGTGGAGCTCGGTGCTCGGTCTTCGGTAGACCAAATTGTAAAGGCGTCCTCGGTGGATAGTGGAAACCCTTCACGGAGGTGAAGGCGGGGAGTAGAGCGGTGGCTCGAACCTCGAAACAAATCACTTTGTTTGCGATTGCCTTTGCTTCTAATTCTTGCTTTACTTTTCAATAGCTCCTTATTGCTTTCTATTGCATACTTGTGATATTGTTTGAATCTCTTGTGATACTATTTGCTTGCTTGTAATTCTTGCCCTATATCATTGTGTTCGCATCATTCTTCATATCATCCATTTCATACTTGTGTGTGCTAATCCCGTACTCATCCAACAAGAGCTTCACATAGCGCCTCAACCCATATCAAGGGGAATCAAGAGGAGTTTAGTCCAGAGCCTCGCAAGGGGAATTCGGCTACACTTGTTGGATTGTACTAAGTTGAGCCTCACTTGTTTTTAGGTTCCGCATTTAGAGTGTTAAAATTTTAAGATTAGCAATCACACCTATTCACCCCCCCTCTAGGTGTTTTTCAAATACAAGAGTACCTGCATTATTAGTACAACACAAGCATGCTATAGCGTGATAATATCTAATCTACTGTGAAGTGGAGAAGCCCAGAAGCTGATAGCGCCCGAAGGCCGAGTAGAGTGATCGGAGGATAACGACCACGAAGGGTCAGCCACGCATGGTATAAAGCAGTAAAAAGAGTATATCACATGCATGATATATATACAAGAAGTAAACTGTCCTAGTAAAAGCATTCATCACAGGCATATCCATTTACAATCATGGGCACTTGGTCACATATAAATATAGAGGCACCGCCCAATACAGAACATATTCAAATATGAAAGAAAATAGACGTTGACCTACGAAGCGGTGAAACACAAATCAAGGCAAGGACACTCGCCTAATCTCTGAAAACGTCGTGAAATCCCAGAGTCCAAAACATACGCGCACGCCACCAAAAAGATATTAAAATATATTTATATTTTTATAGAGAGAATAAGAGAGAGGAGAGAGAAAGAAAGAGAATAAGGAGAACTAGAAAGAGAAAGAGAGAGCTTGAGAGAGAAAGAGGCCTAAAGAGAGAAAGAGAGCTCTAGAGAGAGAAAGAGAGAGCTAGAGAGAAAAACTGAGGGGGAGAGAGAGATAGTAGAGAGAGTGGGGAATAGGGAGAGAGAACTAGAGAGAGAAAGGGATGAGAGAGAGAGAGATGAGAGAGAGAAAAATAGAGAGAGAACAAGGGGTTGTTGCCCCCTGCTCACGTATATCGCCCCCAAATGGGGGCCCACGACCTGGTCGTCAGCCATGCCTGTTTTCCATTATATTCGCAAAGGGGGAAAACTTACAATAAAAAGGGTTGAGGAGCTAAATTACAAGTATTCTTAAAAGGATTACAAGTAGATCTCCTCAGAGATTCTGAAGAAGTGTGCCGATAGGAGTCTGGTCAGCGCGCGATCACTTTGTCCCTTTGACGATGCGAGCGATGAGATTCCCTTCTCGCCTGGTTCGGGGAATCAGAGAACAGAAGGTTGGTAGAACCCTCTTGCTGCTTCTCAAAATCGCCTTCAATTAGGAATTCCTTCTCGCCTGGTTCCGAAAATTCCTTGAGAAGAAGGACGATGTTAGGGTATCAACACCCTGGATAGAGAGAGCAATTCTCTAAAAGGTCTCTGAATTCGAGAGCGCACGGTGCGTTATGAAGAAGCCTCTGCTTGTGGAGTCCTCTTGTGTGTGTGCGTCTGCGCGTGTGTGCCTCTTCCTTGTGCCCCTGGTGGGCTATTTATAAGGAGAGCAAGGGTATAATCATCCCTTGAAAATATGAAAACAGATTGAATCAAATCTGTTTAAATCTGGAAAGTAGCCTTGCTGCGAGGCTAGGATCAGCTTCTGCGAAGCTAGAATTGGCAGGTCAGTTGACCTTCTTGATCCTTTCCATATCGTTGGAGGATTTTCCCTGATCTTCTTACTCGTTTTAGGAGAGTCAAGAGATTGTGGCAATCAACTGCCAAATTTGATCTCTGATTTGATCTTGATTGGATTTGATCTGATTGGATCCGATCTCATCCGGAGATTTGATTGGTCAAAGGTTGACCATAGCAGACCAATGGCGGAGTTGCCCGCATTGAGCTCATAGCGGAGCTAGGGGCAGCTTCTGGCGAAGTCCAAAAGAAACCCTTTGGCGGAGCTGGAAGTCTTCTGTGGCGAAGTTGCGAGTTAGCTTCTTGGTGAGGCTTCGAATGGCTTCGAGGCGAAGTCGAGTGATATTAGCTTCTCAAGCGAGGCTATCCCTTTGGGCTTATGCGATGCTAAGTGTTAGCACCTTAGACCTGCTGAGGTCTGTTTAGAAACAATCCGGGTTCACTGTCTGCTTGCTGGTATCAGTGAAGTCCAAGTTGCTTCCTTGTCCCTCGGAGATGGGTGAAAACTGGTCTTCAGCTCGTCTGTCACTTGTCTTTTGTAAATGTCAACAAGTTTAGACATTGTTCAGACCAATAAGAATCTTGTCTTTTCTAAGTGTCAACAAGACCCCCTTCAAAGTTTTTGAAAGTCTGCAATGGCTCAGACTTCGAAACACTTTGAACTGCTTTGATTGGTGGTGTATGGAGTATGAACGTCGCCATGATGGTTGAGTTCAGCTTCGCTTTGAATCCTGCTCTGGGATGTAGATTCGCCGAGGAATCATATAGACTCGCGTCTGGGTAGCTTCGCGTGCGGGCAGCTCCGCATCTGGGCTTCTGGAGATACGTTCGCCCTGGAGCGTTTGTCGCTTTCCCGAGGCCGACTGCCGTGGGCCAGTTACGAGGAGGATTACTCCTTTCTTCGTGCTGATCGAGGGAGATATTCTCCGATTTGCACGTTTCCAAGGGAGGATATTCCCTTTCTTCAAGGCGCAATAAGTGCCTTTATGAGGGAGACGTTTCTCCCTTTGCACGGTTCCAAGGGAAACCGTCCCTGTTCTCAAGGCGCAGTAAATGCCTTAAATGCGCTCGTGCTTCCACGCTTGAGGCTGCAGCGCTCAGGCCATGGGGCCTATAAATAGGACACTTGAGGTCCTCTGAAGAGAGAAGTGATCTGCTCTTCCCCTCTTCTCTTGGTTGAGAGAGATACTCAGATCTCTGAATTAGTGGGAATGCCCACTCTGGTTATTACCCGGCCAAGGACCGGTAAGTCTTGATCATTCAACGACTTCACCGATTTTAGGGAGTTCATCTCCCTTAATTCAGCTTTAACAGCTGCTTCAGGGATTAGTTTCTCTTACTCTTCATCTTGCAATTGACTGGTCTGCGGAGAAGGGTTTTGACATAGCTTCCCCAACGAAGCTATCATTCTGACTTTGATCACAGAAAGATTATTGCATGTTAAGTCCGCTGCATAGGAAGAACTTGGGACTTAGTCTCTTCAAGGTTGAGCCAGTCTTGCCATATAGGTGAGGCTAAGACTGTGTCCCATAGGATCAGTCTGGCTTAACCGTATAGGCGAGGCTAGGACTTGGCGTTTGCTGAGCTAGCCCATCATCACTGTGCAAGCGAGGCTTATCCTCTGCTCCAATCGAAATCGGATTGCTTCGCCCCAAAGAATTCGGCTTTAGCGCTTTCGCAGTATCTTTTGTGTTTAACTGCTAACTTGCTCCAATTTTGCATTGCAGTGAGCTATGTTCGCCGATCTTGTGTCTTGATGAAAGAGACCGAAAAGTTGCCTTATGCTTCCCGGTTGAAGCTTTACTTTTAAGCAGGAGGAACAACTTGGGGCAGCTGATGTGTGTCCCAGAGGCTATTGGCAGCCTCTTATACGAGATGATTCGTTCTGAGGTGAGGCTGGTAGCCGCTTATCCGAGATGATCCACTTCGGGAAGGCGGATGTCACACCTGTGAGATCACTGACATCACTGCCAATTCTCATTATAGGTGATCTATCGTGTTGGCGGCGATAAGTTCATTGCCAACTTTCAAGTTTGGTGATCCAGCTTCCTGGTGGCAAAATGTACCATTTTTGTGGAGAATTATGGCCGTGTCCTTGCGTCACAACTGGTTACGGCCTTGTGCAGGAGGAAGGCCTTTCGTGTCCAGTTAGTCTGGTCTGGAAGCAAATAAAACCACTTGTATGCCTTTTGCGCAAATCACCTTGCTGAGCGACTGATTCTGTTGTATGAAACAAAACCTTGATGTAATATCAATGTACCTTTGCTCTTAATCAATGAAACTTTATCCTCTACTCATCTGATTTTTGCCTGCCTTCATTGAGAATTTGGCCATAGCGGGGCTAAACTTTGTGCAGAGTTAAGGACAAGGTCCTTTTTGAATGAGCTTCGCACGATGCTGGCATATCGGCGAACTATGCCCTTAGTGGGTTAAGGCAACCTTTTTGGCGAAGTTCTTGATGAACTTGTGCGAAGTCCGCACTTCGGCTCATTGGCGAGGTTAAGCCTTAGTGGCTGAATCAGCGCTTCTCGGGAAGGCGCTTTAGGCGGCGTTTCAAATTAATTTGAAACGACAGAATGTACTCTTTTCGAGGCATCGTTTCAGGCGCTCATTGGCCTATAAAAGTCCGATCGGACTGTAGAGAGGACAGATCTCTTCACTTGAAATTTTTAGAGACCTTTAGGCTCTTCTTCTTCCTCTTTCCTTTCCATTAAAAGAAAATTTGAAAGCTTCCGCAGCTCTTCAATGGCGCCCAAGAGACGAGCGGGAAAAGAAGTGGCAACTTCTGCAGCGGAGGGTCCTTCTCCTCCTCCGGTCATCGAACGACCAATCACCGGTAGGGAACTTTCCCTTTTGATTAGAGACTGTCGTCTCCCCTTTAAGGCCGATTTCTGGCTGTCCTTGGATAAATCCAACATGAGTCCAATTCCCTTGATTTTACCTAGATTTCTTGATCGGGAATCCAAGATCTGAAGAGTTCTTCCTCAAGCTTCCAAGCGAAGTTAACCTATAGGCGGTTCACATCCTGTTGAATGACAGGATGCGAAGTTGTCCTTTGAAATTTGATAGAAAAGGACTGTAATGCCCTTCTGACGAAGTTATCCTTCGAAGTTTTGTCACATCCTGTCGTTCGAAGTTAAGCTTCTAAAGCAAAGCTAACACTTGGATGTTTTTTCTGCATCCTGTCTTCGTGGCGCGGAGTTTCACTGCAGCTGCGAGGCTAAGCTTCTAGGCGAAGCTATCGTTAGGCCAGTCTCGCTCAGAGGGCGAGGCTGTGCCTTGCCAAATTTTGTTTTCTGGTTTTAGCCCTCTTTCGGCTGATGAACTAATCGCAGTTTCTCTTTGTTCTTGCAGTGCACTATACTCCTGGTCCCTCAAACAACCTGTTCGGGATGACCATGGGATCGGATGGCAATATGAGCCTGCAATTTCAAGGGCAGGCTTCTCTGTTCAGTGAGCGGAGTTCTCTCGTCAGAGATACGCTTATTCATTGTGGTGATCAATATACCACGAGGAGTATCCTGACCACAGCTCCCCTTGAAGATGTTGACCGTCGAATTTATAGGAAGCCCGATTTCATGTTCGGGGATGCCGCACCAGACCCTGACCACCAACTACAAGCAGGGGAAGGGCAATGGATTTTCTAGTTGGATGGCGAGAGGTTCTACCTTCCGTCCAACAAGCGCCATTTTTCTTTGTCTTCCTTCCAGTGCGTGACGCAGGCTCGGAAGATGTCGTGGGAAGTGAGCCAGAGTGCTGACTCCGTTCACATAGGAAAATTGATGCTTCAATCTCCTGGTTATGCAAGAGCGGGGCCTCCTCATTGCATAATAGGCCTGCATCCTGGGAATGTGTCACGAGAGATTCCAGTGGGCGAGAATCCTGCAGTGGCGCTGACCTTTGGCAACCAATTCTGCAAGGTCAACGGGAATTACCCAGCTACTGACTTCAGGACTCCAGGCTGGATTCACCCTCCGAAGGCATGGTGGGCGGATTTGACTAACTACATCCTTGCTCATTTCGAGGGGGATTTGGAGAGGCTGAACCTCTACGAGGCCGTCAGGGCAACCTGCTACGGTATTGAGGTGAATGTGGCGTGCTTTTACGCCATTTTTGAATTGTACTGCCCAGCTTCGGGGACTTTCTTCACCCTCGTCGGTGAGTTGGGTATGGCCTTGCATGAGATGTGGGAAGTCTCTGCTCTGCCTTTTGGGTCTCTTCCCTATGAAGAATATTTCCCGTACGAGGCAGAATTGGCTCTTCTGGAGAAGCAGGAGCCTGCCTTGTTCGAGACCTACAGGGAGCTAATGTGCCATTTGTATATTTGCTCCAGTATGCATGGGGGCAATAAGGGGACCTCCTGTAGCTTGAAAAGCTGGGGAGACTATTTGTTCCCAGATATGGAGAATACTCCTGAAGCGGCTCACTATGGAGTTGCTGATGAAGACATCTTTGACCGGATGCGAAAGCACTCCCAAGGGGATCTAGTTGTGAAGGAAGACGATGGTCCCTATGGGCAGGGTGATGTTCTTCGAAGCTTCCATCATCAGGCTCGCAGGCCGATGTCCCGGAAGGCACTTCTGACTGGTTTCTTAACAGTCTGGTTGAAGAGATGCGTGGTGCCGTCTTCTTCGGGTGACATCGTTCATCCGAATGTTTTGCTGCCCGCTGTTCGTTTGGTTCATGGTCATCCTCTGGGACTTCTTTCGGCCATGGTATGCTGTATCCAGAGAGGCCTTCGTGCATTGACGGAGGCTTTTTGCAGGCCACCAACGATGAAGCGTGGAAAGGGGACCATTTTGCCCCGCGACGGACCTAACCCCAGAATAGGTCTGCCGTATACTTACTTGATGGCGTGGTTCGCCTTGCATTGTCCTTCTCTAATCGAAGCTGGAGAGGATCCTCCGCAAAGTGTTCGAATGGCGCTCCTCCGCCGATTCGAAGGACGTTCGTGGCTGAAGAAATACGTGACTATAAATTGGTGCGTCGATATGACGTTTACAGTCTCTTCCGCTGTTTTCCCCGTATTCAGAGTGCTGGATATGACGAGGAGTTCCGAGATGCGGGGGAAGGGCGGTCTTCCCTAAGCCGGGGAGTTTTTGAGTGGCTGGTCAGCATCCGGCCCTCACACTTATTGTACAGAAGCGGGGATACCTGCTATTTGGAACCTTATGTCCCTAGCCGGTTTGCTCGGCAGTTTGGGTACGACCAGCTGTATGTGGGCAACCCCAATCCTGATTTGGCCTTCATGGGGAGTCTTATTGACGGGGCCCGTGCCTGGCGATTCTATACTGCAGGCGGTACTGGGGCGCAGCTGCGTACGCCGTTAAAGAGTCCCAATCTTCAAATGACCCTGTGCTTCTGCCAGTGGTACACAACTTCCAACTCTACACCCCTCGATTTCAAGGCCAACATCTCTTGTGTGAAGTTAATTTCTCAGCGGTTGAAACGGAAGGCTTCTGAGAAGAGGGGAGGCAAAAGGGTCCGCGTCCCGGGCACAGAGGAATTCGTCGCCGTTAATGACAGCGAGGCCTCAGATGCAGGAAGTCCTCGCTTCGAAGCGGAAGCGGGGGCTGAGACTTCTGTGACTGGCTCTGGTGTGATGGGGACCGTTCCCCCTCATCGTGTAGAAGAAGTGGAGGAAGAGGATTCTGATGTCCACTTCAAAAGAAAGCGGGAGGGTAGATCTCGTAGGAAGTCATTGGCGAAGAAGCCCCGTCGCCAGGCTCCTACGGTCGTAATAGAGGGCGAACCCTCAGCAGCGTTCCCTCCTGCTATCCCGTTAGTAACAGACCCGTCGGTTGCTGAACCGACTACCGGTGAATTTGCTCCGGATCTGGGTAAGATCAACTCCGTCCGTATAATAGGTCTTTTGTGTGTTCCAAATGATTTATTATCAATTCTTCTTGATTGTAGGAGCTGAGGCAGCTGGAGAGCAAGGGAAACATTATGATCCCCTATTTACTTATAGAACTGAGGCTGGTTCTTTTACCCTCCCGGAGGAGTCCGGAGGTGATGCGGCTGACATTGGTCCTTCGCGCGCTGGGACTTCCAAAGGAAGTCCTGTAGCGTCAAGCTCTATTGGATGGTCTACGGGAGACTCGGCAAGTGAAAGCGGGCCGGCCATTCGTGCTGATTCCGCTAAGAATTTTCCGATGGAGCCCATGGAGACTGATGCGGCTGCCGAGATGTTTGAGGCGACGTCATCTTATGGTACTGTCCTGACCTCTTGGCTTCTATTGCATGTTGTGTCCCGACTAACCGCAGTCTTATTACAGGTGTTCGGCCTCAAGATGCATCAGCTTTAAGAGAGCCAGAAGATTTCCCCGAAGGGTCAAGGGGTGACATGAGCGCTTCGACCGCGGCTGATACTGCTGTGCTGGATGCGCTGTACGGTGACCTGCCTTCTTATCGGCCCAAGTCAGCCGAAGGATCAGAGGTTGAAGGGGGAGCAGTTCTGGAGGTGTTCTCACTCCCAACTATATCAACGAGTGAGGTGCCGACAATTTTGCCAAGTGCGGAGCTGAGGGTGATTACAAGCCCTACTTCCCCAACTCTGGTAGTTGAGCCTGCTGTTCAGGAGATGGTTGTCAGCCCTACCTCAACGGTGGCTAGCGCACTGATTTCCATGAAGACTCCGCAGTGATCACTGACAATCTGCCCTGCTGTTGATGTTCCCATTGCTCCTTCCACGATAGTGTCGACCAGGCTGGTGGATTTCTCTGAGGTTACCTCTCTACCAGAAGTGGCTGAGGTTGAGAACAACTATATAGGTGACCTCGTCGATAGCTTTTATAAAGGCTTAGGGCGAACTATCGACCTGATTATAAAGGGCTCGGCTATGCCGTTCTCAAAGTTAAAGGTGGTCCTCTCCCGTGGCATCGAAAGTATTCGGGATTTTGAGGGGTATCACCAGGCTACTGCTTTGGAACTCCTGGTGGATGAACTTGAGAAGGATGTAGAGGAATGGCGCCGTCTCCGCTGTTTGGACCTGGAGTCTTTAGTTGATGAGCGGTTCGCGCGTCTTGTTGCTCCAAAGCACGAGGCCCGACTTGCCGCTCAAGAGGCTGCTAAGGCTATCTCTTCTGACTTGAAATCCTTGGAAACAAGGCAGGCAGAGGTAGGAAGTGCGATAGACGCCTCCAACAGTGCTCTTTTTGACGCTGAAGAAAAGATTGGGAAGGCTGAGGAAATGATCAGGAAAGCAAATCTTATCTTATCCAAGGCTAAACTGGTGCGTCTTGAAGAAACTGCGCGGCTTGAGCAGCTTAAGGCTCAAAATGAAGAGCTCTCACAGCAGGGACTGTCACAGAGGGCAACTTTGGCGGAGGTTGAAGCTCGTCTGACCCGGGCAATGGATTTCAATGAGGCCGAGCTGAGGTCGCAAGCGCTTGCCCAGGCTACTGATGATAGGAGGACGAGGCTGGACTCCCTTGGAGAGCGGCTCAGATCTTACAGTGTGCGCCTGTAGCTCCATGTACTTTATCTTTTTTGGAATGAATAAAAATTTTCTTCTTCTTTTGTCGAATCTCCAATCTTGTTCTTCTTTCTGAATTGCGGTTCCAAATTGTATTGCAATTTCTTGAGAACATAGTTCTTGTTGGGTTGGATGATGAGACTTGGCTATCTGTCAGTTCAGAGGTCGCGATGACATAACTGGTTGAGACGCCACCAAGCCCGAAAATTGGTGATACTCGTCTTTTGTAAATGTCAACGAGTGTCGAGACCTGTCTTTTGTAAATGTCAACAGGGCTCGGGGTTGAGACTTGTCTTTTGTAAATGTCAACAAGCTCAAAATTGAGACTTGGCTGTCTGCTGGTTCAGAGGTCGCAATGACATAACCGATTGAGACGCCACCAAGCTTCAAAATTGGTGATACCCATCTTTTGTAAATATCAACGAGTATCGAGACCTGTCTTTTGTAAATGTCAACAGGGCTCGGGGTTGAGACTTGTCTTTTGTAAATGTCAACAAGCTCAAAATTGAGACTTGGCTGTCTGCTGGTTCAGAGGTCGCAATGACATAACCGATTGAGACGCCACCAAGCTTCAAAATTGGTGATACCCGTCTTTTGTAAATGTCAACGAGTATCGAGACCTGTCTTTTGTAAATGTCAACAGGGCTCGGGGTTGAGACTTGTCTTTTGTAAATGTCAACAAGCTCAAAATTAAGACTTGGCTGTTTGATGGTTCAGAGGTCGCAATGACATAACTGATTGAGACGCCACCAAGCTTCAAGGTAGGTGATACCTGTCTTTTATAAATGTCAACAAGTATCGAGTTTGTAGTGGAATTTGGGAGAAAGTCTCGTTTTCACAGGGAGAAACGAGAAAATCACTGTCATAGGTTTAGTGTTAACGTAACAGCGAAATGCATATGTGGTCTTACCATTCTATGGATGAGAATTGGTAAGTGATTTTGGAGATCTCATTTTCACAGGGAGAAACGAGGGAATTGCTGTCATAGGTTTAATGTTAACGTAACAGCGGAATGTATATGTGGTCTTACCATTCTATGAATGAGAATTGGTAAGTGATTTTGGAGATCTCGTTTTCACAGGGAGAAACGAGGGAATTGTTGTCATAGGTTTAATGTTAACGTAACAGTGGAATGTATATGTGGTCTTACCATTCTATGGATGAGAATTGGTAAGTGATTTTGGAGAGGGGATCAAATGGGAACTGGTCCCTTAGGATTTCTAGCAAATCTCCAGCTGTCAACGGGTTTGATAAGCCTTTACCAACTACCATTTGAATTGGGCTAGCCATGCTATTCCCCTCAGCATGATGAGTTGTCGAGGATTTATGTTGGGCTTAAAGGCCAACATTTTCCTCTATCCTTAATCGTTAAGGATATTGGATCATCTGGTTAGCGTATGTGTAACCGTGATTTTCCTTTGAGATAACCAGTATACGGCCAGGTTCCTACTGGTTTATGGTTGTGTGATCTCGCTTGGAGGAAGAGAAAGGCTCTCTTTGCATGTACCTCTTTAAGAATTTGCCATTGATAGGCATCATGAGTAAATCGCCATCTGAGGTCATAAGGCGGTATGCTCCGTTTGAATAGACTGTTTCTATCACAAACGGCCCTTCCCATTTAGGCTGAAATTTGCCTTTGGTCTTGTGCGTCATAATCATCGGTCGTCTGATGGCTAAAACCAAGTCTCCTTTCTGGAAGACTCTTTGTTTGACCTTCTTATGAAGGCTTTTGAGATTCGAGCTTGATAAAACTCGATATGCTGCTGAGCTTGTAGTCGCTTCTCATCTAGGGCTTCGAGCTCTTGGAGGCGCAACCGATCATTGTCCTCTGATGTGATCTTAGTGGTCAGAGCGACTCGCAATGACGGCATCTGGATTTCCAATGGGATGACTGCATATACCATGAAAAAGGCGTATTGCCTGTCGGTGTTCAAACCGTGGTCCGGTAGGCCCAAAGACATTCACCAAGCTTTTCGTCCCAATCTCGCTTATTCGAGGAGACGAACTTCTTGAGTAGCTTGATGATCGTTTTGTTGAATGCCTCTGCCAAGCCGTTAGCGTAGGATTATAGGCAGTTGAAGCCACATTCTGAATTCGGTATTTATCGCAGAACCGATAGAGTACCTGGCTTATAAATTGGGGACCGTTGTCGTGGATGATCCGCCTAGGGACACCAAATCGATGGATGACATGGTGTTTGATGAAATTAACCACATTAGAGGTTTTGACTTCAACCAGTGGTATAGCCTCTGCCCACTTTGAAAAGTAGTCGGTTATTGCAAGGATAAACCGGTGACCTCTTGTCGAAGAGGGGCTGATTGGCCCTACGACGTCGATTCCCCATGCTTCAAATGGCCATGAAGCGACAGTCGGGTGGAGCAGCTCCGAAGGCTGGTGTATGAAATCTGCATGAATCTGACATGCTTTACACCTTCGCGCATATTGGATGGCATCGGCTATCATAGTTGGCCAATAATATCCAAGCCTATGCAACCTGTCTTTGAGCTTTGGACCTGGCTGATGAGCTCCGCAAATGTCGTCGTGCGCTTCTTGAGCGCTTCCTGTGCCTCTGAATTGGAAAGGCAACGGAGGAGGAGACCGTCATATGAACGACGGTAAAGTGTCTTCAGAGTAAAATCGTAGTAGAAACGGAGGGACCTTCGTCTGACGGACGCCGCTTCTTTAGGATCGTCTGGAAGCAGACCGTGCAAAGCATAGTCAATGAGAGGAAAGCGTCAATCTCTCGGCTCAAGATCCGTAGAGACATTATAGACTTCTCGAGTTCTTAGCATGTGCTTGGAGCATACAAGATGTCGAGTTGTGACTGTGAGGTGATACTCGGTGTCGGCCGGTAAGGCTAGTATCGTTGCTAATGCAGCAAGGGCGTCTGCCTTGGTATTTTGAGATCGAGACACATGCCCGATATAGAAGCCTTCAAATAGGTTAGCCAATTCGGTGGTCGTGTGATAATAAGGCACCAAGTCCTCATGGCGGACTTCGTATTCGCCTTTAACCTGATTGATGATCAGCTTTGAATCGCCGTAGGCTTCAAGGTAGCGTACCCCCATTCCATGGGCAAGCTGAAGACCAATGAGCAGAGCATTGTATTCTGCTACATTGTTGGAGCATGGTTCTGTCAGAGAAAATGCTCTGGGAAGGACATGATTATGTGGGGAGATAAACACAACCCCCACTCCGGCAATAATCTTGCTTTTAGGGCCCATCCGCGATGCTCCATCAAAGAACATCTGCCACACTTCCTCTTCTGAGGTTGCATAAGACTCGAAGACTTCATCGGGGATATCTTCGTGAAGTTTTGAATGTTCCGGAACTGGATGAACAGCCAGAACTCTACAAGGGCCTGGCCTTTAACCGCCTTCTGAGGGGTGAAGATCATGTCGTATTGAGACAATAAAAGTGCCCACTTAGCCAATCTTGAATTCAATGATCCTGGCTTCGTCATAAGAAGACGTAATGGGTTTACTCTGGAGATGACATGTATGGTCTGGCCGACCAAATAATGTCGTGTCTTCTGAACAGCAAAGACAAGAGCTAAACACTCTTTCTCGATAGGGTTGTAGCGAGATTCCGCTCCTATGAGAGTTCTGCTCAGATAATAAATGGCCTGCTCGTGGCCATTGTCGTCCTTTTGAGCGAGGAGCGAACCGAGGGAGTAATCCAGAGCTTTTACATAAAGCAAAAATGGTTTCCCTGATGTAGGGGCCACTAAGACTGGAGGCTTTGTGAGGTACCTCTTGATGTCTTCATAGGCTTCCTGGCAAGCTTGATCCCATACGAAGGAAGCACCCTTTTTCATGAGTCGGGTGAACGGTTGACAGCGGCCTGAGAGATTTGCGATGAATCTTCTAATATAAGCCAGTCTACCTTACAAGCCTCTGAGCTCTTTGTGGTTCCTTGGTGGATGCATGCTCTGGATGGCTTTGACTTTGTCTGGGTCAAGATGAATCCCTTTTGATGTGACAATAAACCCAAGGAACTTGCCACTTGACACTCCCAAGAAGGATTTTGTCGGGTTCATTTTCAGTTGATGAGCCCGCATTATGTCGAACATCATTCTCAGGTCGCGAAGATGTTCATTCTTGTTGCGGCTTTTGACGGCAATGTCGTCGACATAGCACTCCACCGTTTTTCAGAGATGATCGCGGAAGATTGTACTCATTGCACGCTGGTAGGTGGCTCCGGCGTTCTTCAGTCCGAAGGGCATTACAGTGTAGCAGTATACCCCCAATGGTGTTCAGAACGAAGTATGCTTCTCATCGTCGGGATACATCTTAATCTAGTTGTACCCTGAAAATCCGTCCATGAAAGACATCCTTTCGAACCCGCATGTGTTGTCGATCATGACATCGGTGATGGGTAGCGGGAATTCATCTTTAGGACAGGCCGTGTTGAGATCACGGTAGTTGATGCAGATCCGTATTTTTCCGTTCTTGACGATGTTGGCTACCCAATTGGATGTTGTTCCTCCCGAATGAAGCCACATGCAATGAGCTTGTGATCTTCGGCTTCAATAGCTTCCATAATGTTCGGGCGAAACTGACGTTGTTGCTGCTTGACTGGCTTAATATCGGGCTTGATGTTTAGACGGTGCATAGCGACCTGTGGATCAAGTCCGGGCATGTCTTCGTAGCTCCATGCGAAGACGTCTATATACTCTCTTACGAGTATTATCAATTCTTCCCTTTCTGTAAGTGATAGGCTTTCACTTATAAAGATGGGCTTAGGGTGGTCTTGACTACCCAAGTTGACCTGCATCACCTTATCTTCAGTAGGTGGCTCGCGCAGTTCGAATCGCTTTTCCCATTGAAGGTCTAATTGCTGGGCCCATGGTTCCTCATCAGTGGCTTCTGCAGGCTCCAATTGACTGCTTGAGGTCATATTGACAGTGAGGTTCTCGAACATCATTCCACACTGACGTCTGAGTCCCACTCGAAGGATGAGGCTGAATATGATGGAGTTGGTTCATCATCTTTGACTTGAACGATTGCTGACGATGTGGGTGTAACATATCCCAACCCCCTGCGTGTACTATCATAGTAGTTTGCAGGCTTCCCTTTAGGCACAAAGGTACGCATCAAACTACGCCTTCCTTTTCCAAAATTCAGGCCTTCTCCATGCTTTAGGTCGTATCCCATTTTCTTCATAATATGACGCGCAGGTTGCGCGTAATGGAAGAATTGTGGAGTGTCTGAGTCTGAACTCGAATCTGCGGTTATGAATCCCCGAGGTTGGGTTCTACCGAAGATTATCGGTAACTGACCTTCTTTGGATGGCGGGATCACCAAAACGGCTCCCTCTGCGGATTCCATGGGCGTACTGGACGCACTTGGCTTGTGTAAAGGCATGTGCAGAGAGCTATCCGTAATGGATTCAAATAGCCCAACAGTCGTAGGATAATCAAAAGAAATATTATCATTAATTACCCATTCACCTTCATTCTCTGAAGGAGTATTACATTGGGAATTATTGAGACATGCTATAATTGGTTCACCAATCAGAATGGCTGGCATGCCTGCTTCGGATTCTGAATCCGCCTCATTGCCACTTTCATCATCGTCTGGCAACGGTTCTTTAGGTGTTTCACTAGTCTCTTGATACAGGAGAGCATCAGTGAAGTAATTTTTCACCCCCCTTGAATGGTTGCTTCTCAGCAAAGACAGTTCGTACTGTCGCGTCATCTTTAACATATTTGAAGCATTGGTGCAGGGTGGAGGGAACGATCCAGTTGGCATGGATCCATGGCCGTCCTAGCAGCAGGTTATATGATGTGTCAGCATCAATGACATAGCATGTCACTTCTGACTTCAGGCTCCCGATTCTGTAACGGAGTCGAATTTTCCCCAGTGGATGACTGCTCCCGGCATTGAAACCGTATATTGTAGTAGTGGTTGCGGACAACCTGTACAGTGGTATGCCGAGGAAGTAGAGAAGCCTTTTGGGGATGATGCTGAGTGCAGACCCCGGATCGACTTGTATTTTTTCAATGCACGTTGAACCGATATATCCAGTGTAGTACAGAGGTCGATCGTGCTTGTTGTCTTTGAGAAGCATATCTTCTGCCGTGAAGGTAATAGCGGGCACCTTGGATTGTGTATGATGACATTCTGGGCAAAGAGACTGAACGTCGTTGCTAGGGATCTCAGGCATGCATGTCAGAAAGGATTCTGAATTGGCTAGCGTCTCCCTGAGTGCTTCTCTTGTCTCTTTTGAGAGACGAAGGAGCTCGTGTATTATAATACGAGCTGGGATATTAGCCAGCTGGTCCAATATGTCAAAACGAAAGGGCGTGTCAAGCCCTGGGCCTGAAGGATTCCTCAGGACATGGTCGAATCGGACCTCCTTAGGCTTTTCTTTTCCCTTGACTGGAACTGAAGTGGATACTGGTATTTGTACTGACGTCGTTTGCTGTTGTGTCTCGTCAGTAGACTTCTCATACTGCCTCAAGTATGATTTTTCAGATCGGGTGCCTGTCGGCTGAGGTACATCGGCCTGTGTTGTGCAAGCATGCTTTTCTCCTTCTGAATCGCTGAGGGAAGCTGATGTAAAGTGCCCATCGTCTGGCAGGATGGAAATGACATTGCAAGACTTGCCCTTTGACTTGGGCTTCTTTGAATCCCACTGCACGTCTTGGACGAGGTCTGGGTGTATCCACATGACTTCCCCTGTCTCCAATGTTAAGGGAATAAGACCCTTATTATCTTGAGCTGTAGCTGGAGGATGCTTGACTTCCAGCCGTGGCGCAGGGACTGGATAAGTTCCGTCAGGAACTGTGACCTTTGGAGTTTTGCCGAACTCGAGGGTCACCATATTGGCAGTGACTTTCTTCTGCTCCGTCTTCAATGTCAGAACCCCGGCATCGACCAGGGCTTGTATCCTGTCCTTGAGGACATAGCACTTGTCAGTAGGATGATGAATCATCCTATGATAGAGGTAGTATTTAGGGTCGTTTGTGCGCCCTATCTCATTGGGACGCCGAGCATCTGGCAGTTTCATTTTGTTCCCTTTGTGGAGTAGATGAAATATCGTGACCACCTGATCGTCTTTGAAGGAGTACTGCTTTGGAGGGAACTTGGGCTCCTGATTGTTGAAGCCGCTCTTCTTGGCTTTTGACTGCACATCTCCGGATAACTCCACAGACATGGTCTCTTTGCCTTTAGCTTGAGAGGATTGCGGTAGGTCGCGCGCCCTTTGTTGTTCACACCCCATTTGCCTCTAGGGGCGGATGGTTCGAACTTTTTAGCCGACTTCTCGGCTATCTCTGCTTGTTCGACCAATTCTTTCCAGGTGTGGGCTTTGACAGCCCCCATGCGAACTTCCACTTGGTCTAACAAGTTGTGTCTGCATGTCTGTAAGAGCATAGGTAATGGCATCCCTGCTGGGCACATCAAGGATAAGTTTCTGAACCATTCAATGTAGTCACGGACAGATTCGCCCTTCCTCTGCACAGTGGAGAGGAGCTTGTCCATGGTTACTTCGGTATCGTCCTCATAGAAACGAGAGAGGAACCGAGTTTCCAGGTCGATCCAGGAGTTGATACAGCCCGGGGGAAGACTTCGGAACCAGTCAAATGCCACCCCCTTTAAGGTGCCAATGAATAGCCTAGCCATGATGGCGTCATTGCTTATAACATTACCAGTCTGAGACCGGAAATAGTAGATGTGCTGATTTGGCGAGCTCTTTCCGTCATAGGTATGCAACGTTGGCGGTTTGAACTTCGGTGGATATGACACCGAATCCCACTCCAGCGGATAAGGACGGACTGCCCCTACCTTCTTTAATTCATCCCTCTGAGCTAGGGATGCGATTTGAGCATGGAGGCCCTTAAGGACTTCGGCGTCTAAGGAAGAACCCTCCTTGGATTTCTCCGGCTTTGGTCGCTCATTGCTGAAGTGTTCCTCCTCATCGTGATTGCTCCCAGCATCATTGTTGTTCCGGTTACTGAGGAGTTGTGCGAGCATCTGTTAAATATTATCCAGAGCCTCTTGCTGGGTTCTGGAAGTTTGCTCCTGAGCTTCCAAACGTCGACGAAGATCGTCTTTAGCATTATCAGCCATGTTGACTGATGCTCTGTCTGTTCGCACTAAACTGACTGTGGCCGAAGAAGCATACCCGCTATCTTCATCTTCTTCATCAGACCACTGGACTAATCCTCTCTTTGGTCGCGGGGAAGCTACTGCCATTGAAGAGGACGGCTGTTCATAAGTGTAGGGTATTGCCACCCTGGATCTGGTGTTTCGAAAAATACCTTCTTCATGCATCAAGACTTCGCCTAAGCCTGGGCTATAATCTGGATCTGGGGACTCTCTTCCTCTTCCGGTCATGTTGACGGACGCGGAGGCTAGATCTCGTGAGATGCTCCTTTTGCAGTGTTTCCTCGGGGCCTGTACCGATAGTCGATCAAAGACTAACCGTCGTCTTGGAGGAGTGGCGGGGATTGGTCCCAGCCGGTAATGGACCGAGTGGAGTGTCACCAGCCGACATCCCACTTGTTGACAACGGAGGGAAGAGGTTTGTCTATTTATCAACAATTTCCTCAAATCAGACCCGGTTGGGTCTCTACAATCGAGCGCAAAGGCTCTTTTGGGTCGCACATAGGACGATGTCCTGCTCCTTTTATCCCTGCAGAAGGGATTAGCACTGAATAGTGCTTCAGTTTCAGCTTTGCCAATAGGCACGAACTTAGTGCTTGACGCACTAGAAAGTGGAGTACGCTGTGGTGCTTTACCCGCTATGCTGCTGCAAAGAGGATGGACTCGGTGAGTACGCTGAGGTACAGTAGCATTGTTCATATGAACGAGGCTGACACAAGGCGTTGCTGCTCTTGAATTAGGCGACGGTATGATTGCCGTCGTGACTTCATGGTCGGCAGCATTGCTGGAGCAGAGAGGCCTCTTGCCTTTTTCTTTGCGAGAAAGGCGCAGTTTTAGCGTAGCTACGCCTGAAGCTTCGGCCAGAGACTTCTGTTTAGGCCTCCACATCCGCTTTGGCAGAGGGTACTTAGGTTCGCAAGAAACTTGATTAGCCGCATGCGAGGCTGGAGGGTGTTGGCAGAATTCTGCTCCTGACTTCTGTTCTGAAACCTTAGCCGTGGAAACCTTCCTATGCTTCCGTGCTCGAAGCATTGGACCACCCCCAGAGAGGACTTCTTCAAATCTTCCTTGATCGAACTGAGCCACCAAGTTCTCACAAGCAAAGGAATCAGACTGTGGACGTGCTTCCTTGTTGCGCCAAATAACCACAGTAGGTTCGCAGAGAACCTTTTCAGTCTCCGCAGAGACTTTCCTTGAAGATTTAGCCAGAGGGGCTCTGGCTGCACCGGCTTTTCTGAACTCAGAGTTAGACCCGAAGGTCTGTTCGTCGCATTGCGACACTTGATTCTCGGCAGTGGAGAATTTCTTCCCCAGCGGAGTCGCCATCTTGTTTTCTATTATATTCGCAAAGGGGGAAAACTTACAATAAAAAGGGTTGAGGAGCTAAATTACAAGTATTCTTAAAAGATTACAAGTAGATCTCTTCAGAGATTCTGGAGAAGTGTGCCGATAGGAGTCTGGTCAGCGCGCGATCACTTTGTCCCTTTGACGATGCGAGCGATGAGATTCCCTTCTCACCTGGTTCGGGGAATCAGAGAACAGAAGGTTGGTAGAACCCTCTTGCTGCTTCTCAAAATCGCCTTCAATTAGGAATTCCTTCTCGCCTGGTTCCGAAAATTCCTTGAGAAGAAGGACGATGTTAGGGTATCAACACCCTGGATAGAGAAAGCAATTCTCTAAAAGGTCTCTGAATTCGAGAGCGCACGGTGCGTTATGAAGAAGCCTCTGCTTGTGGAGTCCTCTTGTGTGTGTGCGTCTGCGCGTGTGTGCCTCTTCCTTGTGCCCCTGGTGGGCTATTTATAAGGAGAGCAAGGGTATAATCGTCCCTTGAAAATATGGAAACAGATTGAATCAAATCTGTTTAAATCTGGAAAGTAGCCTTGCTGCGAAGCTAGGATCAGCTTCTGCGAAGCTAGAATTGGCAGGTCGGTTGACCTTCTTGATCCTTTCCATATCGTTGGAGGATTTCCCCTAATCTTCTTATTTGTTTTAGGAGAGTCAAGAGATTGTGGCAATCAACTGCCAAATTTGATCTCTGATTTGATCTTGATTGGATTTGATCTGATTGGATCCGATCTCATCCGGAGATTTGATTGGTCAAAGGTTGACCATAGCAGACCAATGGCGGAGTTGCCCGCATTGAGCTCATAGCGGAGCTAGGGGCAGCTTCTGGCGAAGTCCAAAAGAAACCCTTTGGCGGAGCTGGAAGTCTTCTGTGGCGAAGTTGCGAGTTAGCTTCTTGGCGAGGCTTCGAATGGCTTCGAGGCGAAGTCGAGTGATATTAGCCTCTCAAGCGAGGCTATCCCTTTGGGCTCATGCGATGCTAAGTGTTAGCACCTTAGACCTGCTGAGGTCTGTTTAGAAACAATCCGGGTTCACTGTCTGCTTGCTGGTATCAGTGAAGTCCAAGTTGCTTCCTTGTCCCTCGGAGATGGGTGAAAACTGGTCTTCAGCTCGTCTGTCACTTGTCTTTTGTAAATGTCAACAAGTTTAGACATTGTTCGGACCAATAAGAATCTTGTCTTTTTTAAGTGTCAACAACGCCACGCCAGGTGGCGGTGCCAGGGCAGCGCCAGCTACCGGCGGGTAGGGATAGCTGCCGGCCACCCCAAAAGAGAGAGGGGAAAAGGGAGAAAGAGGTGGAGCTGATGGTGGAGATGATGGTTATGGTGGTGATTTTGGGTGGTGGTGGAGAAATTAAAGGAGATGGAAGGAGGAGGAGTAGGATGTTGTGAGGGGGGAGTTGGAGTGGAGAAGATGGTGGTGGTGGTTAAAGGAAGAAGAAGAAGAATAAGAAGATGGTAGTGTTGAAGGAGATGAGTGTTTATAATGGAGAAGATGGTGCAATTTGAGGAGATGGGGATGGAGAAGGGAGTATAGGGTGTTCACCGAGCTGGGACATCAGCCATGGGTCACCAGAGTTGGGTGGATTTGGGGGTAGAAGTGATGATGGTGAAGATGGAGAAGAAGAAGATGGCAGTTGTTGTTGTTTGTTGGTGTTGAAGGAAATGGAAGGAGAGGAAAGGAGATTGGGGAGGAGATGGCCAGAGTGGGGGTGCACTGCCAGCCTGGTGGCACTACTGGCGGTGATGGTGCTCCCGGACTTGGGCGTCGGCCTAAATGAAGAAGGAGAAGAGAAAGATGAAGAAAAGAAGAGAGAAAAAGAAAAAGAAAAAGAAAAGGAAAAGGAAAAAAGAAAAAGAAAAAGAAAAAGAAAGAGAGAGAGATTGATAGGGAGTGATGGAGGGGAGTTGTAATAAATGAAGGGGAGTGGGCTAGTTGGTGGAATCAGTGGAAAAAGAAAAAGAGAGAGAAAGAAAGAAAGAAAGAAAGAAAAGGAAAGATACGTTTAAATAATATTAAAATAATGTCAGAAAATATCGACTGTTTCAGAAAAGTACCCAAAAATACCCAAAGGTAGAAAACATCATTTTGAGAAATAATACGAAATCAGTTTTCTGAAATAAAATCCCATTTCAAATTAAAAATCTTGGAGTTAACCGTCGATACCGCTCTACACCAGTTCGGCCGGATTTTGATAAATTCTGTAAAATCTCAGAAAATATATTAAAAGAGAAAATATGATTCTATGGAATAATGTGAAAGCAGAATCTAGAAATTTAACTCCAATTGCAAACCAAAAATCCTGAAATCAACTAGCGATACTGGCCGACACCAGATCCGGTGAAATTTTGATAAATTCAAAAAATCTCAAAAAATACTTTTAGATAGAAAATATGATTTTAAGGAATAATATAAAATTTATTTCTATAAATTTAAATCTATTTTTATGTTAAAAATCTGAGAATCGATCAACGACACTAGTCGACATCGGTTTTGAAGATTTTCAATTTGATTCAGGAATATTCCAAAAAATTATGAAAAATTTAAAATATTAGAAAATGATGTTTGAAACTGAAATTGATCAAATCTGAATACCAAAAGATCAAATCGAGAAATAGTCTAAGATCGGGTCCCCGGTTCAGAGTAGGGCTGACTCCGAGTTCATAAATCTAGATCCAAAGCAAAATGATCATATAAATAATTCATAATACAAGACAAATACAGGAAGTAAATTGAAAAATATGATCAAAATACGCAACTAAGTATGTATTCCAGGAACAGGATGTTGCATTTCATCCACCTTACAAAAAATGTGTCCTCGTAATTTTGATAAGGGGTAAAATGAACACAAAGAGGACATGGACGAGAATTATTACCAATTAAGATATGAATCAATGTAGGTAGGGCACTCAAGTGGCTAAACAATAATCAGAATATAGACATCTTCTGCACTTTCAGCTGTATAAATCTTTAAACGGTGCCAAATAATACTGACCCGATAACACAGCTTTGCAATAGAATTCCCGCTGTACTGCATATTTAATATCACTCTGAGAATGAGCCAGAATACTGAAGATAAAGAAAACCCTGATAATACTGTGCATAAATAAAGAAGACTAATAGTTAAGAATTTCGAAGACCAGGTATCGATCACTCTAAAGGATATATCCAAGAATATAATATAACAGTAGAGAAACCAGAGTACCGAGTTTTGAAAGATAACCCGATCGTGGTCAAATACCCAAGGTTCAGTGAGTTAGCTGAAGAGATCATATAATAGCTTCATTCAGAACCAGACGCTACCTCTCTAGTCTATCCATATCTTAAGTTGGTATAAACGCTACGAAAAACCAAAACAGTGGAAGGATGGAAAGAGTTAGGAATCAAAGGAAGAATGATCAAGAAGAAAAAGATAATTTTGTACTTGTAGTTGGATTATATAACCAGGACTCATGCATTCCAATTGTAAATTTCTTTACCATTAATTTGGTATCTGGACGAACTGAAGATGTGAGAACCTAGGCTCTGATACCATCCTGTAACGCCCCGATCCCGCGGGTACGGAGATGTTACTGCAACCTAAGGTCAGAAATATCCTCATGTATATGTTGGCCCAAAGGCCCATCGCTCTAGTTTTGATGATGATTAACTCATGTAGTTATAGTACTAATGATCTTGTGCTTAATTAGTCTCAGATATTTGATCAAGATCTTAGTAGGTATTTAGCTTCAACAAAGAATTCAAAGTCAAGTTTTGGAGCTAGCACGTGTTGACTCAAGAGCTCGCGTATCAAGATCGCATCAAGTACTCAAGAGGAGTCTAGCTCATTGGATCAAGGTTTGGACCAAGTCAAGAAGGAGAAGAAGATTTTCAAGAGAAGATTTTCAGAAGACTTGTGTCGGGTGTTTGTAAGTGTCAAGATTTATTTTTAAAGATAATGTAAAGGATAGATTAGTTGGTGTATTGCTCAAGTTCATATACACACACATAAAATTTATATATGTTTTGAAAAATACTATTTTGGTTTTTAAGTTTCAAAATATACATGTGTTTTATCAAAACTATTTTAGAGCTTATTGTCAAAAACAAAGATATTCATTTTACATGTGTAGTGGATCATATCCATACACACTAAGCTTCACAAGTGTTTAAAATATCTTATTTTTGTATTTGGAGAAGTTTTGAAAAATCATTTTCAATTTGGAGATTATTTTTGAAAAATACGGTTTTTGTTTAAAGTCAAAGTTTCTATATCACAAAAATAGTTCAAAATGTTTGTAATATATTTTTATTTTTAATCAAACATGTTTGTATATCAAAATATATCAATGAACTTATTTTTGTAGAATTTAAGAGAATTTATTGAAGATAAAAAAACCAAGTTTATTTCCCTATATGTGGCTTGATCGGGGGAAAACCGCGCACAAAAAGTGTATGTGTAGAAATGAAGATTTAGTGTGTGTGCTTTGGCTTCCTCGATACTTCCGTTATAGCATAGAGGCTAAAACGAGTCGAATCCACAAGGACGGGAGGCGATAGAAGCTTTACCGGTTGATTCACGTGTTTGTTAAAGATTCTTCAAAGTTTTAAAGAATGAAAAGAAAAGAAAGAAAAGAATGAAAAGAGAATTACGGTGAAACACAAAGAAGTGGGAACATAGAAAAGAATATGTTTGTGATTTTTGGAATGTTTCTAAACAAAGTGAAAAAGAAAGAAAACTCATGGCACTAACTACTAATGACTCCACTAACATGCTAACCTCTTAGTGATAGTTGCCTCACATGTATCATTGGCCATCACTAGTCCTTGGTTCAAGAGTGATTCAAAGCATGACCCATATGTAACTCATCACCACCCAACTCAACAAACAAGTTCAAGCAACACTTAAACCATCAATACTATAGAAAAGTAAGCATGGAGTAAAGTAATGTTAGCTTGTTAGTGGTTAGGAAGTTAGAGTGTTAGATCCATTATCATGAGCCATCAATGGCTCTTGCAAGAGCAAGGCCAAACCGAGGCTATTACATTCATGTGGATTATCATAAAAGAAGTTAGCAAGTTAGCGGTTAGTAGTTAGTTACCATGAGAGAAAAGTTAGCTACACATGTAAAAGAGATTAGAGAGAAGAAAACATAGAGAGGTAAAAGGAGCACCTTTCATAGATTATCACCTTCTATTACAAGCACTCTTGCATTCCAAGCTTGAACCACTCTCTCTCTCCCTATTACAAGATCTACAAAATGGAAAATACAATGGAAGAAGAGGAACTAACCTAAACTAAACTATCCCAAACTACAACATGGAATGAAAACTACTCCTAAAACTCTGCATATCTCCCTTCTGCAAGCCTCAGGGGGGTATTTATAGGAACCAAGGAAGAGGGGGGCCAGGGGACAAACCCTGGCCCGAAGCAGCGCGCGCGGTGAGGCCGTATGGCCGCGGAAACGCGGCCAAAGCCGCGTTTCCGCGGCCATCAATTGGTCGCGCGCGCGGCGCTTCGAGCCGCGCGCAGTCTTGTCTGTCCCCTGTCAGTTCTGATGCCCGGTTTCTGGTTTTGCACCCCTGATTTTGATAAATCAGCTCCTCTAGGTCAATGGCTATTCATGTAGGCTTTTAATCACCATTAAATGGTGATTTAGGGTCTTCTTCTTCATTTGCACACCATGGACCTAGAATCAA
Organism: Agave tequilana; assembly: GCA_038442645.1. Classification (NCBI taxonomy): domain Eukaryota; kingdom Viridiplantae; phylum Streptophyta; class Magnoliopsida; order Asparagales; family Asparagaceae; genus Agave; species Agave tequilana. The sequence goes on from JAVJIF010031452.1 coordinate 195,720, forward strand.
GCAAGTAAGGTATTATTAGCAGAATTTATTATCAAACAGATGTGAAGATGCAGTATGAATTATGTAGTTTTAGTGACTAATCACACCCCCACACTTATCTTTTCCTCGTCCCGAGCAAAACAAAAAAGAACTAAGAAAATTATTACACCACTTTCGCAGGTGACGCGATTGCACTGAGCATGTGCAACAAGCCGTTAAACCTCTAAGTTTCCCTTAAAGGAGGAGTTTTGTCTCCTGAGGGTTTTCAGCAGATTACACCCACAAAATCCATAAAGAAAGAAATCAAATGTTAGTATTTTGAAAACACATTTTGAAATAGAGAAAAGTGTTGAAATATTTTTACAAAATATAAGTGATCTAAGGTCATAGGTTAACCAGAAATTGTTCTTTCTTAAACTAAGTCAAAATGCAAAAATCTTGTTATAAATTAAATGTAAGAATTGAAAATTGAATTGACTTTTTGATTTTCATAAAACTCTTAGAAAAATATGCACTTTGTGAACAGTGAAGATTTTTGGGATATCGACTCTAACTTTCATGCCATTTATTTATATTATTTTATATATATATATATATTTTTCTTTTTCTTCCCTTAGTTTTATTAGGCTTTCTTATTTACCCGGGTAGTGAGCCTTTAGCCGGTGACTCCCAAACCAGATGGTCTTAGGGCACCAGATGAGAAAACATCCCTCGGGCTTAAGGACTCGAGTAAACAAGGCCACAAAACTAAAGGGGATTATTTATTTATTTATTTATTTATTTATTTGTCCACCGTTTTAGGTGTGAATAATCATGCTTCCTGAGGCATAATTACCCAACTTCAATAAGTGATTTTTATTATCATAATAATAATTTTTTTAATATACTTTTTTATGGCATTTCTAGTCTTTGTTTCTATCCCAAAAATTGTGTAAGTGTGAAGTGCATAAATCTAAGGCGAAAAATTCAAGATCAAATTATCTTTTCAATCTTACTTTCTTATCCTAAAATTTGAACAAGATCTATTATTTTGACTTGGTTTAAATTTTCATAATTTTAGGTCTTCCTAATTCCTAAGATAATCTTAATTTTCTTAAAAATAAATCAAAACTATTTCTCTTAATTCAAAAAGTTTTGTAAAAAGAAAAGAAAAGAGTTTTTATAAGAGATTTTTTTTATTAAAAAGAAGTGTAAAAGAAAGAAAATTTTAAAACTACCTATGTTAGTAAACTCTCCCCCACACTTATCTCATGCATGGTCCTCAATGCATCGTGAATGTGTAAATACATGAAACAAATGGAGAGGGAAGGAAGATTACCTCAAGGGGGTGGCTCCGGTGGTGGTCTGATTAGGCCAAGCGTTGCGACCCAATCAAGATATCGTGGATCATCCAGAAATCCACCAAGGACCTCCCTAATATGACCCCAGAAAATAATGATGGATTGAATGGTCTTATTGAAAAATTATCCCCATCTAATTTCTAATTTTCAAAAAAAATTACTGAGTCATTTTCGTCAACAGGCTTGTCCAACAATGATGTGTGATTTGAAAGATGATGGATTTGGACTCAAAGGGATCAGGAATAAAAACCGAAACCGACTCGGGAAGTTGACTCAGAGCAAGTCGAGAGTCAAAAATGAGAGTCAAAATTGGTTCAAAAACAGGGTCCAAACCAAAGAATTGATATTCACACATTTTTCCAACAATGAAGTGTGATCATAAGAAGTTGGTGATACCATTTCACGGTGTACCGGGACAGGATTCAATGTTGACTCCGGAATAGAGAAAAAATCTAGTAAAGATACCGGAGTCATTATTGAATCAAAAAGTGAAATGGAATTTCTAATATGAGGTTCAGGATCACATTTAAGATTAAGTTCAATTTCGAGAAAAGGATAACTTGCTAAAATGTCATGGTGGTTCTCAAAATTTTGGCAAGTTCAAATGGATGTAATGAAATTGAATCTTGATTTTCGTCCACGAAAGGAATGTGAATGGGTGAAACGATCGAGTCAAATTTAGGAAGTATGGGAATCAAAACTGGCTCAAGAACGTCACTTATTATAGGTAACACTACAGGAGTCGATATTGATTCAAGGAATGAACTCGAATCGCTAACTTGAAGCTCAGGTTCACATTCATCTTCAATTTCAATTTCAAAAAATGGATAACTTGCCAAAGTATCAGGAATTGGATATTGGTCAAATTCAGGTTGGTATGATGAAATTGAAGCTGGATTTCTAAAATGGCAAGATTCTTGAACATTTGATGGATATGGGAAGTCAATCATATTTTGCATTATGCGCTCGGTCTCTTGCACGAACTCCATAGTTTTTTCCCATAATGATTTTTCTTTGATTTTGTCTGAGAAAGAACTACATGAATTTTGAAAATTTTGTGGACATGATGAGGCCATATTGTTTTCAAATTGTTTTTGGGCCTCTATCGCTTCTTCTAAAGTCCTTTCCAATGATGATTTTTCTTCAGTAGGTGGTTCAGGAAAAGGAGTATAGGAAGCAGAATTGGGGAATGAAAATTGTGGACAAGGTGGTTGATAATTGGACTTGGGGGAGTTGAATCCCCATGAACTCTGTGAAAAGTTGAAATTATTTTGAAGATTATAGTCATATGATTGAGGATAAGGGTCAAATTGAGTCGGATAATCCCAACTCGGTATATATGGTTGGTTCATGTTGTACATAGCCGGGTTGGAGTTATCCGAGTCAAATGAGGTCGGAGTGAAATATGGATTTATATCATGATTGAAAGAATTATTGTTGTTAAAATCCATTTCACAATTTACAAAAAAGAAAACAAACAAACAACAAACAAACAAACAAAAAGAAAAAGAAAACAAGCCTATGCTAGGGTTGACTTAGACCTAAACGACTCCTAACTGGTTAGACTGTCCACGGGGGGTATATTGTCTGAAGCTGACCACGAGTTAATTGGCCAGGTAGGGGCAAGATCAGTGGGAGGTATCCGTGCCGGAGCAACGGGCCTAATTATGCCAAACCACTGTTCTTCGAGGTTTCGCCTCTCAATCCCCAACCTTAGACACCGATTTAGCAAGAGTCAAATTCTAACAACTACCCCCTTAGGTCAATCTCTTAGATGAGTCCGAGATGTCCCTAGGGGCCAACGTCTAGAAAATTTTATTTAGGCTTGGGTTGTGTGAGTGGGGAGGTGATTTTTGGGCTATGGGAGGGTAATGACTTCCCCACCTTATGTTGTCTTGGGTTTTGCCTTTAAGTTTAATTTGTGCAAGTGTGCAATATAGATAAGATGAACACAAAAAAGCGAGTAAATCACTGAAGTGTTTGTCCTATGCTATATGCAATGCCATATGTACACCTCCTATCACAACAACATAAGAACAAAATACAGTATATTGGAATAAAAATTGACACGTGCCTAGATGCAAATGTCTAAACCATTTTAAAGCATCCAATTTCTATATTTTACTTTTTAAAATTATTTACAGTGTACAAGTAATATAAACAAAAATTAGCAGCAGAATATATGAATATATAAGAAGTTACCCAACCACACTTGAGCAAGTGTGGACTTCTGCAATGCTAAAATTTAACCTGCACACCAAAAAACAAAGAAGAAAAGTTAACAAACTTGTGAAATCAAACCGTTCCCATCCCCGGAAACGGCGTCAAAATTTGATCAGGGGAAAACCGTGCACAAAAAATGTATGTGTAGAAATAAAGATTTAGTGTGTGTGCTTTGACTTCCTCGATACTTCCGTTATAGCATAGAGGCTAAAATGAGTCGAATCCATAAGGACGGGAGGCGATAGAAGCTTTACCGGTTGATTCACGTGTTTGTTAAAGATTCTTCAAAGTTTTAAAGAATGAAAAGAAAAGAAAGAAAAGAATGAAAAGAGAAGTACGGTGAAACACAAAAAAGTGGGAACATAGAAAAGAATATGTTTGTGATTTTTGGAATGTTTCTAAATAAAGTGAAAAAGAAAGAAAACTCATGGCACTAACTACTAATGACTCCACTAACATACTAACCTCTTAGTGATAGTTGCCTCACATGTATCATTGGCCATCACTAGTCCTTGGTTCAAGAGCGATTCAAAGCATGACCCATATGTAACTCATCACCATCCAACTCAACAAACAAGTTCAAGTTATACTTAAACCATCAATACTATAGAAAAGTAAGCATAGAGTAAAGTAATGTTAGATTGTTAGTGGTTAGGAAGTTAGAGTGTTAGATCCATCATCATGAGCCATCAATAGCTCTTGCAAGAGCAAGGCCAAACCGAGGCTATTAGATTCATGTGGATTATCATAAAAGAAATTAGCAAGTTAGCGGTTAGTAGTTAGTTACCATGAGAGAAAAGTTGCTACACATGTAAAAGAGATTAGAGAGAAGAAAACATAGAGAGGTAAAGAGAGCACCTTTCATAGATTGTCACCTTCTATTACAAGCACTCTTGCATTCCAAGCATGAACCACTCTCTCTCCCTATTACAAGATCTACAAAATGGAAAATACAATGGAAGAAGAGGAACTAACCTAAACTAAACTACCCTAAACTACAACATGGAATGAAAACTACTCCTAAAACTTTGCATATCTCCCTTCTGCAAGCCTCAGGGGGGTATTTATAGGAACCAGGGAAGAGGGGGGCAAGGGGACAAACCCTGGCCCAAAGCGGCGCGCGCGGCGCGGCCGTATGGCCGCGGAAACGCGGCCAAAGCCGCGTTTCCACGGCCATCAAGTGGTCGCGCGCACGGCGCTTCGAGCCGCGCGCAGTCTTGTCTGTCCCTTGTCAGTTCTGATTCCCGGTTTCTTGTTTTGCACCCCTAGTTTTGATAAATTAGCTCCTCTAGGTCAATGGCTATTCATGTAGGCTTTTAATCACCATTAAATGGTGATTTAGGGTCTTCTTCTTCATTTGCACACCATGGACCTAGAATCAAGCAAGTAAGGTATTATTAGCAGAATTTATTATCAAATAGATGTGAAGATGCGGTATGAATTATGTAGTTTTAGTGACTAATCATGGCTGACCAGGTCTTCTGGCGGTCGACCAGGCCGGTCGATCGATCCAGAAGTCAGTTGACCAGGCGGTCGACCGATGTGCACAAACGTGCACAGCGAAGGACCCGGTCGACCGCACGGTCGACCACCAGAGAGCTCTGCTCTCTGTAAATGGCCCCGGTCGATTGGGCGGTAGACCGTTAGGTCAATGCCCAGTTTTCGGTCGACCATCTGGTCGACCGCTTTTCCCAACGGTCAAAAATTCGACCATTAGCAGTCGACTGACAACAGCGTCAGCTGCTGATTTGGATCCCAACAACTAGATTTTGGATGCCTATAAATTTGGGGTTCCCTTGGACTGTTTTCAACAAGATTTTAAGTGGGTTTTTAAGTTAGTTTTTCCTACTTCTCTAAGTGTTTATCTCCACTTGTTTTAGAGCTAAAAGTTTCATATCAAAAGGAGAGTTTATCAAGAGTGTTTTCAAAAGTGATTTCTTTAGTTTTTTACCACAAAATCTATCCAAGTTTTTCTCACACAACTTGAGCTTTACATTGCTATATCAATCCTATAGGGATCTTTATTGTGAGAGTTGAAAATCACCTAGAGGGGGGGTGAATAGGTGATAATGCTAATCTATGAACTAAATGCGGAATTTAAAAACTAATTGCAATAACAAGATGCACACACAACCGAGCCAAGCATATAAGTATGTATGAGCAATATGAATTGATGCATGGCACAAAGTAAAGAGAGAGTAAGAGTCAATGAACAAGCGCAAACACCAAGATATGTTTCGAGGTTCGAGCACCCAGCTCTACATCCCCGCCTTCACACAGAAGGATTTTAAGTCTACTAGCTTGTCCACAAAGGACTCCCACAAAGGGAACCTCCACCGAGGATTTGGGGCAATCACAATACAAGGAGCACCCAACTCCTCTCCTTACAAACACAACCTCCTCCTTGAGGCACAACTCCAAGCCAACAAACAATCACCTCACAACTTGAGGGATTAGCAATAAGCCAAGCAAGGATCACCTCACAACTTGAGGGATACAAACCACTTGAACAAACAACCTCCTCCACCCAAGAGGGAAAAGCACAAAGCAAAGTAAATAGAGGGTTTACAACTTAGTGGTCTAAGAAACAACCACAAACAATCTTTCTCCCACTCAAAGATCCTATAGAATGAGATAGTAGATTTTAGCTCAAGTGTGGAGAAACCAATGGAATGGAAATCAAAATCTCAAAGAAAAATCCTTGGGAAAACTGAAACTAAGATAGAGAAGTTGAATCAAAACTCTTTTCCCAAAAACCCTTTTCTTTGATATTCCAAACCCTAACAAAAACACCAAATAGATTATTCAATTTAAATCCCAAAACTTCTTTTGATTGCTATGAAAACACCAGAGAGTAAGGAAAAATTCGCACAAAAAATCTTAGAGAAAACTGGCCACAAATGGGGTATTTATAGACCCCAGAAAAATATAGCCGTTGGCAGCAGAAACTGCCAAAAATCAACTGCAGGTCGACCGGCCGGTCGACCGTCCAACGGTCAAATTCTGACCGTTGCCAGCTACCGGTCGACCCAAACAAACAGAGAGCTCTGCTCTCAGACCCGGTCGACCGCCCGGTCGACCGATCTTGTGTCTGCCAGACGTGCACAAGTCTGTGCACGTCGGTCGACCGCAAGGGTCGACCGGCCCATGGTGCGGTCGACCCTTCCGGTCGACCGACCTGGCCTGTCAGCACAGATCAGGGTCAGAAACACATGTAAAATATTTTTCTAAAAATCTTTTAACACTTCTAAAAATCTCCAAAAATAGTTTTATCATTTTGCATTGATATATAAGTATGGGGTAAAAAGTTTAGCTCAAATATCAACCAATATGAACTATTTTTGTGTCTTATCATTTTTACCAAATATCAAAACTTGTATTTTATCAAACTTGTATTTTTCAATAGGAAATACATTTTGTCCAAAACTTATCCAACTACAAAAACATGATATTTAGACACTTTGAAGCATGTTGCATATGGATAGAAATCCAATATACAAGAAACAAATATATCATAGTTTTTGTCTTTAATTCCAAAAATAAGTTTTGTCAAAACACAAAACCTAAAACACATGAAATAGACTATCAAGCTAAGTTAGTATAAATAGTTGAAGCATACATGTATATAGAACAAATCTAATATACATTAAACCATGTAAACTTGTTTTGATATAATATATATTCATGCAAACCAAGATCGGTTAAACCAAAACGGAAAAACCGAAAACCAATATTCAAAACGTGCGTGTTGTGAACTTGAGCTTATCGTACTATTCTAATCTTTACAATTTGGATCTAAACACAAAACTAAAACTATGGTACCGATGTCTTCTTGTAGAGCGCAATCTCCAAGCCGATTCGATCCAAAACTTCGTGATTCACCGAGCTTGACTCCTTTGAGTGCTATATATGATCTTTGACGCTCGGGCTCTTGAATCATCATGTGAAAGCTTCAAAATGATCTTGTTGAAGCTAATCACCTACTAAAATCCTTATTAATGGTCTGAAACTAAAATTACAAGATTATTAGTATACATAACTACATGAGTTAATCATCATCAAAACTAGAGTGGAAGGCCTTTGGGCCAACAATCTCCCCTTTTTAATGATGACAAAACTCATGGAGTTATATATGCATGGATTAAAGTTAAGCTTCAAAGAAGCTCCCCCCTTAACTCATGCATAGGGATAAGCAACAAATATATGCAATGAATACTAAACATTAAACATGCATAGATATGCATAAAACAATAAAAGGTTCTAGATACCAAAGAATACCAATGAAATTTTCAAAAACAATCAAACATGTTCTAGAAACCAATTAAACTTAACATATGCAAACAAAAACTAATGATCTCTTTTACAAGCTCTTGATACCAAAAATAAACTAAAATAAACATATTCTTTAAATAATGCTTTGATACCAAATGAACTTAATAAAAACATAAACCATGCATACAAACATGCATATAAAAAGAATTTGAGTTTATATCATATATAAAGAAGAATCTGAGTTTATATGCATGTTAAACTCTCAAATAATTCTCCCCCTTTTTGTCAATCATCAAAAAGGGGTTAAAGACAAAATAAATATAAACATATTCTTCTCTTTTTATTCAGAACAAGGAATCAATAAAGGGATGTACTCCCCCTTATTGTCTAAAAATAAATATGATACTAATTAAAAAAAATGTCAATGAAGTGCATCTTGATACCAATTAAACATGAAACTATACCAATTGAAAAACAAGAATCTTGATACCAATTAAACATATTGATACCAATTGATAAGTAAACAAATAACATATCAAATGTGAATAAACAATCTTGAATTCAATTGAAATTAAACATTACAAAATTTTGAATTTTTAAACATAAATCTTAATACCAAATGAAATTATTATTCTTTTAAAACATAAGATACCAATTGAAATTTTAATTTCTATCATAAAGTAAGGGAGTGGAATACTAAATACCAATTGAAAGATGAAATATAAGATTTTCTCTCCCTTTATGAAATACCAATAAAGACTATGCATAGGCTCGAATCAAGATACCAATTGAAAGCTAAATCAATTGAAACAAAGTTGAAGCTCAAGCCTATCATAATCAAAATTTATGCTCTAGGATATAGAAATATAGTAGGCACAACTAAAACACATATATGTATGAAAAGATTAGACACCAATCGAAATTGATACTATTTGAAATGTAAGCATACATACATAAAAATATATGAGTATACAAGAAATGTCAAGATTGATACTAATTGAAAGAATTCAATGATACCAATTATACAACAATAAGATCAAGTGTATATCTCATATTCCTAACCTCCCAACATATGCTTATGTTTAAAAGATTTTCAATGTAAAGCATACACAAGGCATGGTCTCCCAACCAACTGCCCGTTGAAGGTAGGGGTTTTCAAAAATAGGTTTGAAAATGTAGTATGTTTGAAAATCTCTACCATAGTGAAGAATACAAACTAGTTATAGGAAATATTTTAAACTAGTACGAAATCCTTCAAGAAAGGAATCAAACAAAATGTTTTTCATGAAACACATGTAAATCACATGATCACTAAATACTCAAATTCCATAAAGCACATATCATACTCTCATGAAAACAAATCATGAGTAAACTAATAAAGTGAGTGAACAAGTGGTATGTGACACATATCAATATGAAAATATTCAATTAAGCCCATATGAAATTCCTTAAAGACATTAACACATGAAAAACTAAATTTTCAATTTCAATTGAAATTTCCTAAAAATATGATAATCATGAAAATCACCAATTGAAATCATCAAGACGATTTAAACTTCAAGGCATATGTATGTCATGTACAAACTAGAGTATACATACATATCCTAAACATAATGAGTCCACAAAAGATATATACATGAAGGCACGTGGCTCAAGGATGTATATGTATAATCAATAGTTTAGACAAGATGGACATATGCATGAAATTAAAAACACATGATCATAGAAACATATCCAAAATGAGGAATACAAATTAGAATGCATGAATCATCAAAACTAAACTATACTAGCATATCTAATGGGTACAAATAGGCAATCAAGCACAAACATATATAAAGATTTATTTGTAGCCCACTATATGTACAAGTATAAATCCTAGTCTTAATGAAAACTAACATCTAAACGTATATTCAAATCATGAAGCATAAAACGGGTCAAAAATCAACATGATAAGCATAAAAATGATCATGAAGTAAATCCACATGCTATTAGAATCATTGAAATACATAATAGCCAAACAATGGTGAGAACACAATAAATGAGTCTATCTAAACATGGGTGATCTCAAAAGCTAAACATGCATGTCAAGAGTCTAATAAACATGAAATTCAACAAACTAAACAAAACATGAGTCATCAAAACAAAACATCATAAACATCCATATGATCATTATGTATATGCATGAGCATTAGATTTAGGGCATACATGTTAGTTTAAACAAGGTGAGAACACAAAGATATAAATCCATATAGGCATGAAGTGTCTCAAGTAACTAAACATGTACAACACTAATCTAATAAGCATGGCATAGGCATAATGAACAATAGAACATAACATGCTATAAATTGATGAACAAGAAAAAGCATGTAAATAAATAGGAGTTAGAGAATGATACCAAAACCGATGAAGGCACCCCTCTAGTTCTCCAAACCATGGTGGTCTTCTCCACCAAACTCCCCTTGAAAGTGATGCATCCAAAATGTTTTCTTTAGGCACGGCGCATCCACTCCAAGGCACCAACACTCTCACGTTATGCGAGAGCTCCCACCTACATCAAAAAGCATTGAGGTGGTCTTTGGTACCCATTTCCTTTTGGGTCCACGGGGGTTAGTATCCTTTCTAACCCAAACAAGATTAGTTGCTAAATTTTCAATACGTAAACGATCATAGCAAAATCTAGCAAGATGGCCTTTTCGGCCACAATGTGTACATGTGTACACATGAGCATACGTGTGATGGTGATGATCGTGGAAAGCATGTGTATGCCGTGTAGGGTGCGCATGCAAAGATGGACCTTGTTTCTTGCGAACCAAGGTTTCCAAACGTGTATGATTCAATGTGCATTGGCTCAAAGTGGAGCCCAAACATTCAACACTTTTCTTCAAAATATTTATATCATTTTCAATAGTGGAAGATAAAGTGGAGCATGCAATAGGTGTGCAAGAAGAAGAAGAAGCTATACTAGCATGGCACACATGAGAATCAATATCAATTTTCAAAGATTCATTTTTCTTTAAACCAAATCCAATTCTTTTGTAATTGAATCAATTTTATTTTTCAAAACAAGGTTATCTTTTAAAACAAAATCCAATTTAGAAGATAAAACCTCATTGTTTTTCACAACATCATCACAATCATTTTTGCTTTTCAAAAATTCATTTCCTTTAAAGCAAGTTCAAGTTGAGATTTAAGTGAGTCACGTTCACTTGCAATCTCTTCCTTTTCTTGCAAAATCAATTCAAAATTAGAACATAAATCTTTTAATTCATTTTTCAAAACAAGGTTGTCCTCTTTCAAAAGATTGTGTTTTTTCAAGAAATTTTCAAGCTTTTGAGCAAGTTCCAAATTTAAAGATTGAACTTCTAAACATCCATAGCAATAGGAACTAGAGCTATCATCTAATTGAGTGTCTGATTGTACCTCAAGGGAGTTATTCTCTTGGACCATGAAGCAATGCTCTTCGGACTTTTCTCTCATAGATCTTCTCATCTTGTTGATAATCCTTGGAAGCTCGGAGAAGTCAATAAGCTCCAAATTGCAAAAGCCGAGTCATAACGATAAAACACCGGTAAAAGATGTTCACTAAGAGATGCTCTAAGTGCTCTAAGTGCTAATGCATTAGCCTTTTTATGTTTGCTACTATTAGGGAATGATTCTTGAGTAGAGGCTTGATAAACTAGATGTCCTAGGCTTTTTAAATGTCTACTCATATTGGCCTTCCAAGCATCAAGTCTAATATGGTCAAACATAGGAGGGCTATCCATGAGAGTAACCTAAATGTGTGCAAATGAAAAATGCAAATGAAGATTAGCAAACCAAGATCTCACTCCTAGGTGGTTAAACCTAAATATCAGGAGCGTAGGCTCTGATACCAATTGAAAATCACCTAGAGGGGGGTGAATAGGTGATAATGCTAATCTATGAACTAAATGCGGAATTTAAAAACTAATTGCAATAACAAGAGATGCACACACAACCGAGCCAAGCATATAAGTATGTATGAGCAATATGAATTGATGCAAGGCACAAAGTAAAGAGAGAGAGAGAGAGAGAGTAAGAGTCAATGAACAAGCGCAAACACCAAGATATGTTTCGAGGTTCGAACACCCAGCTCTACATCCCCACCTTCACACAGAAGGATTTTAAGTCCACTAGCTTGTCCACAAAGGACTCCCACAAAGGGAACCTCCACCGAGGATTTGGGGCAATCACAATACAAGGAGTACCCAACTCCTCTCCTTACAAACACAACCTCCTCCTTGAGGCACAACTCCAAGCCAACAAACAATCACATCACAACTTAAGGGATTAGCACTAAGCCAAGCAAGGATCACCTCACAACTTTAGGGATACAAACCACTTGCACAAACAACCTCCTCCACCCAGAGAGAAAAGCACAAAGCAAATTAAATAGAGGGTTTACAACTTAGTGGTCTAAGAAACAACCACAAACAATCTTTCTCCCACACAAAGATCCTATAGAATGAGATAGTAGATTTTAGCTCAAGTGTGGAGAAAACCAATGGAATGGAAATCAAAATCTCAAAGAAAAATCCTTGGGAAAAACTGAAACTAAAATAGAGAAGTTGAATCAAAACTCTTTTCCCAAAAACCCTTTTCTTTGATATTCCAAACCTAGCAAAAACACCAAATAGATTGTTCAATTTAAATCCCAAAACTTCTTTTGATTACTGTGAAAACACCAGAGAGTAAGGAAAAATCGCACAAAAAATCTTAGAGAAAACTGGCCACAAATGGGGTATTTATAGACCCCAGAAAAATATAGCCGTTGGCAGCAGAAACTGCTAAAAATCAACTGCCGGTCGACCGTCCAACGGTCAAATTCTGACCGTTTTCAGCTACCGGTCGACCGCCCGGTCGACCCAAACAAACAGAGAGCTCTGCTCTCAGACCCTGTTGACCGCCCGGTCGACCGATCTTGTGTCTGCCAGACGTGCACAAGTCTGTGCACGTCGGTCGACCGCAAGGGTCGACCGGCCCATGGTGCGGTCAACCCTTCCGGTCGACCGACCTGGCCTGTCAGCACAGATCAGGGTCAGAAACACATGTAAAATATTTTTCTAAAAATCTTTTAACACTTCTAAAAATTACCAAAAATAGTTTTATCATTTTGCATTGATATATAAGTATGGGGTAAAAAGTTTAGCTCAAATATCAACCAATATGAACTATTTTTTTGTCTTATCATTTTTACCAAATATCAAAACTTGTATTTTATCAAACTTGTATTTTTCAATAGGAAATACATTTTGTCCAAAACTTATCCAACTATAAAAACATGATATTTAAACACTTTGAAGCATGTTGCATATGGATAGAAATCCAATATACAAGAAACAAATATATCATAGTTTTTGTCTTTAATTCCAAAAATAAGTTTTGTCAAAACACAAAACCTAAAACACATGAAATAGACTATCAAGCTAAGTTAGTATAAATAGTTGAAGCATGCATGTATATAGAACAAATCTAATATACATTAAACCATGTAAACTTGTTTTGATATAATATCTATTCATGCAAACCAAGATCGGTTAAACCAAAACGGAAAAACCGAAAACCAATATTCAAAACGTGTGTGTTGTGAACTTGAGCTTATCGTACTATTCTAATCTTTACAATTTGGATCTAAACACAAAACTAAAACTATGGTACCGATGTCTTCTTGTAGAGCGCAATCTCCAAGCCGACTCGATCCAAAACTTCGTGATTCACCGAGCTTGACTCCTTTGAGTGCTATATATGATCTTTGACGCTCGGGCTCTTGAATCATCATGTGAAAGCTTCAAAATGATCTTGTTGAAGCTAATCACCTACTAATATCTTGATTAATGGTCTGAAACTAAAATCACAATATTATTAGTACACATAACTACATGAGTTAATCATCATCAAAACTAGAGTGGAAGGCCTTTAGGCCAACAAGAGTGTTTTAGGTGATCAAAGTGTTGAGATCATCAAAGTGTTCTACTTTGTATTTGAGGAGGTGAATATGCGGGTTCGTGTTGTTTTGAGTTCTTGTGGGAGCTCGGTGTAGAGGTGCGAACTCGGCAAGCTAGTGTGCTTGCGTGTGTTGTTCTTGCGGAAACAAGTGAGGGGACTAGTGAGTCCAAGAGTTTTAGTGTAAACTCCTTGTAGGTATTGCGGCACCGAGTGATCCAGTGGGATCATTTTTAGTAAAAATCCTTCATCGTGTTGAAGGCGGGGACGTAGAGCAAGGGTGCTCGAACCTCGAAACAAATCTCCCGTGTTTGCGATTGCTCTTTCTTTTTATCTCTCACTTGTGTTTATATCTTGCATGCTTACATTGCTTATACCTTTATATGCTTGATATATCTTGTGCTTAATTGTTTTATGCTTGGGATTGTTTGCTCACACTTGTATTCAACCAGGAGAGGCATAGCGGAGCCTCAACTCTTATCTAGAGGAATCTTGAGGAGATAGTCCAGAGCCCTTCACCAGAAATACAGCTACACTCTTGTGTTATACCTTGTGTGTTTAGCTTAATAGTTTTAGTTTGCTTAAATAATTTTTAATTTCGCATTATTCATCATTAGATTAGCTTGTCACCTATTCACCCCCCTCTAGGTGAACTTCAATATATATGCTAAGTATCAGTACAGGCAAGAATCAGAGTTCGAAAATATGTGGTGCATTATGCATTCCAATATATGAGTACAATTACAAAGTTATCACCAGATGTGACACAATATTATAAGAATATTACATCTACGATAGGCACAATTGTGAGAATATAAGGAGATATATAAGTATAAACAGTACAAAAGGCGCTCACGAGTTTACAGAAGGAAAACTCGAGAGACGCACAGGGGACCTAGAAGAATAAGGCTTCAGACGGTTTGCCGTCTTTTGATGCGCTACTCTGATTAGGAACTGGGAGAATCTACAATTTTCAAGCTTCGAGACCTTGACATGAGGATCCAGGAGAGTCAAAATGCGAATGCCAAATGGCGTGCAGAGATAAGCACACGTGTATCGATAAATCCGAATCATAAATAAGCATTGAAAACTGTGTCGTGAATACAAGCATACAGGAGTAAGTGGATATATTGCAAGTGATATCAAGCAAGGAATACTCGTGGTATAATAAGATAAGGGCAGGAGACAGTGGAATAGAACACAAGTGCAAAGCAGGATGCAAGCAACTATAATATAATAATGGTCATCTGAAAATCCGATGTAAAACCTGATGAAAGCATATGCGGCAAAGCATAGAATAGATACATAGATGGCATCTTTTATTATTAATATTACTCATCTTACCTAGATGTCTAGATATGTGAACTAGCGTTCCAGCACACATATATCCACATCTAAGTAAAACAAGATTGTTATTGGAAACTAATGGGGTATCAACGAACAATGTTTACAGTAGGTTCCGTACATACTCGGGACCACGGCACAGGATTGTTCCATTGCCGAAGGACGGAACCTGCCACGAGGCATTCCAGAGGGTCTTATAGGATGTCCTTTCAAGATGGACCAAGAAGGTGGGAGCCAACACTTCTCTCGGTCACCTGGAGGCCCACAGGTCGAACCGAAAGTTTTAGTTGCACAACATACCTAATACCACTGTAAACAAGAATATGTATCCGCAAGTTTTCCCCGACCCGATGTAAGTTGTCTCATTTTATAATTTATTAGATAATTATCAGATTTTGAGAATGAGCAGGAACAAGCCAAGAATATCAGGAATATAGGTGTATCAGGAGTACGATTTGTACTAGAATATATCAAGATGTAAGTAAGATGTCAAGTCATCATTCCCAGTATCATGATAATTATAAGAGTCAGGTACATCATGCGGGATGTCAAGTGATAGCATGACAGGAGGGTGATATCAGTCAGGTGACAAGTGATAACATGGTGTATGTAAGCACGCCAAGCGATACAGGAAAATTGTACCGATATATGAGATCGGTACGAATACTAGAAAACCATACAACTTTCAGAAAAATAGTATAAGTAAGACTTCAAACTTTCACAACCATTAATAGAAGAATTAATAGACTGGCAAGCAGGTAATTAGCGAACAAGCGACATCCAACCGGAGCTAACCAAGCTGGAGGTATGGACAGCAAACAGTGTTTAACACTAGAGCTTTTGACGGAGTTACTGGAATGACTCAGCTTAGAGGGCGAGTCTAAAATCCGGCAGAATTCCGCCTAAACGAATCTAGTGGTAAAGTGTTGGGCGCTAAGTATGCCTACCAGGCGGAGCTAAGAGACCTGACAGTCTAAGTGCACTTCTCTTTCGAGGTAGTGGGCGAGATCCCGAGGCTAAAGTACGCTCTGTTGGCCCAAAGGCCCATCACTCTAGTTTTGGTGATGATTAACTCATGTAGTTATAGTACTAATGATCTTGTGCTTATTTAGTTTCAGATATTTGATCAAGATCTTAGTCGGTGTTTAACTTCAACGAAAGATTCAAAATCAAGGTTTGAAGTTAACATGTGTTGATTAAAGAGCTCGGCTTCAAGATCGTATCAAGTACTCAAAGAGGAGTCTAGCTCATGGATCAAGTTTAGACCAAGTAAGGATGGAGAAGAAGTTTTTCAAGAGAAGATTTTCAAAACTTGTGTCATGTTTGTAAGTGTTAAGATTTTATTTTTAAATAAAATGTAAGGATAAATTAGTTGTGGATTGCTAAAGCTTATACACTCACACAAAACATTGATTTTCAGAAAATACAGCTTTGGTTCTCATGATTAAATTTCTATGCCTCAAAAATAGTTCAGATGTTTGTCATTTGTGTTGATTTTAATCACACATATTTGTACTTCAAAGTATTTTTATAAACTTATTTTTATGAATTTTATGAAATTTAAGATGTATTTTAAAAAGTTGTTAAAACTATTTTTGGGCTGCTTGCGGTCGACCAACCGGTCGACCGAAGGCTGAGCCGGTAGACCGAGCGGTCAAGCGATGTGCAAAAGATGTGCACAAGCCCATGTGATTTGAACCCGGTCAATCGACCGGTCAACCGCAGTAGAGATCGGCCGACCGACCAGTCGACCGACTGAGTTTGCAGAGCTCTCGGGGTTTCTTGGTCGACCGGGCAGCCGATCGTTCTGCTGATCTGCTCAACACCTCTATAGTTTTCTAGCCATAACTTTTTATTCTTATATTCAATCACATGATTTAAATTGTATTTTAAAGATAACTTTCAGGGTTACATTTCTTATTCAATAATCATTTCTTGATTCAAATGTTAAAGATGTCAAATATTGGGTTGAAGTCTGTTCTTGTTCTGAAAACAGTTTACAGTTTTTCATTTGATACCTTTTGTTGATAACTTTCTACTCCGAAATGCTATTAATTTGATTTAAGTTTCATTAGAAAGATGACTTAAAGCTCTACACATTCTTCCGGTATATGTATTTTCAAATTTAGATATTTTGATCCTCAAAAGTATGCTTAAAATTGACCTATTGTACAGTTGTCAGTCGACCGGGCGGTCGACCGCCAGAGTCCAATGGTCAGAAATTTGACCGTTGGTCAGTCGGTCGACCTACGGGCCATTCTGGGCAGCTTTTGAATCATAACAGCTAGTTTTTCTTGGCCTATAAATATGGGGTCTTTGGGTGAGTTTTAAACAATTTTTCAAGAGCTTATTTTTACATCTTCAATAGAGTTTTTCCAACAAGTTTTTAGAGCTTCATTGCCATATCAAAAGAGAGTTTATGAAGTGTGATTCTCTTGAGTTTTCAAAAGCTTTTTCTTGAGTTTTCCACTTCCACATCTATCTTGTTTTCTTACACAAGCTTGAGATTTTCATTGCTATATTCATCCTATAGGATACTTATTGTGAGAGTTATTTTTGGTGATCAAAGTGTAGAGATCACCAAGAGTTCATCTTTGTATTTGAGGACGCGAACTTGTGGGTTTGTGTTGTGATGAGTTCTTATGGGAGCTCGGCGTAGAGGCGCGGCCTCGGCAAGCTAACGTGCTTGCTTGTGTTGTTCTTGCAAGAACAAGTGAGGTACTTGCGGGTCCAAAAGTTCAATTGTGAACTCGTTGTAGGTGTTGCGGCACCGGGTGATCTTGCGAGATTGTTATAGTGAAAATCTTTCATAGTGTTAAAGGCGGGGACGTAGAGCAAATGTGCTCGAATCTCGAAATAAATCTTCCGTGTTTGCGTTTGCTCAACTCTCTCTCTCTCATATGTTTATATCTTGCTTATGCTTATTATTCGTATCTCTTATATGCTTGATCAATCTTGTGCTTAATTGATATACATGCTTGGGTTTGTTTGTGTGCTCACACTAGTATTCAACCAAGAGAGCCATAGTGGCAACCTCAACTCTTAATCCAGAGGAATCTTAAGGAGATAGTCTAGAGTCATTCACCGGGAATTCGGCTAAACTCTCGTGTTATACTTAATGTATTAGCTTAATAGTTTTAATTTGCATAAATAGTTTTAATTCCGCATTTGTTTTGCATTAGATTAGCTAGTCAAATATTCACCCCCTTTAGGTGACCTACACGCTAGGGGTCTAAGCGCACTCTCGGTAGCTATCACGAAGCCCATAAGGGTGCAGGCCTAGAACCATTGGGTAGTCAGCTCGAGAGTGGGCAAAAACCCAGAGTCGGTATAAGAGTACCTGCACTGTTAGTACCACACGAGCATGCTATAGCGTGATAATATCTAATCTACCATGAAGTGGAGAAGCTCGGAGGCTGATGGACTCGAAGGCCGAGTAGAGAGCCCGGAAGCTAACGACCATGAAGGGTCGGCTACACATGGTATAAAGCAGTAAAAAGAATACATTATACATTACAAGTATGGTATATATGCAAAAATTAAACTTCCTAGTACAAGCAATCATCATAGGCATATACATGTACAATCATGGGTACTCGACCACATACAAATATAGGGGCACCGCCAAATTCAAAACATATTCAAATACGAAATAAAATAGACGTCAACCCGACGAAGCGGGGAAACCCAAATCAAGGCAAGGACACTCGCCTAATCTCTGAAAATGCCGTGAAATCGCAGAGTCCAAAACATATGCTCATGCCACCAAAAATATATTAAAATTTATTTATATTTTTAGATAGAGAATAAGAGAGAGGAGAGAGAAAGCAAGAGAAGGAGGAAGAGCTAGAGAGAAAGAGGCCTAGAGAGAGTAAGAAAGCTCTAGAGAGAGAAAGAGAAAACTAGAGAGAAACTGAGGGGGAGAGAAAGTAGAGAGAGTGAGGAACAAAGATAGAGAGAACTAGAGAGAGGGATGAGAGAGAGAAAAAGGGATGAGACAGAGAAAAACTGAGAGAGAATAGCGGGGTTGTTGCCCCTGCTCACGCACAACGCTCCCAAAGGGGGGCCCTCGACCTGGCCGCCAGCTAGGCCACGCCATATGGCGACGCCATGGTGGCGCCGGCCATCGGCGTGCAGGGGTGGCCGCCATCCACCCCAAAAGAGAGAGAGGGGAGAAGGGGGTGGAGATTATGGTGGAGATGATGGTTTTGGTGGTGATTTTGGGTGGTGGTGGAAAAACTAAAAGAGATGGGAGGAGGAGGAGTAGGGTGTTGTGAGGGTGGAGTTAGAGTGGAGAAGATGGTAGTGGTGATTGAAGGAAGAAGAAGAATAAGAAGATGATGGTAGTGTTGATGGAGATGGGTGTTTGTAATGGAGGAGACGGTGTAATTTGAGGAGATGGGGATGGAGAGGGAGTATAGGGTGGTCACTGAGCTAGGGCGTCGGTCATGGGTCACCAGAGTTGGGTGGATTTGGGGGGTGAAATTGATGATGGTGAAGATAGAGAAGAAGAAGATGGAAGTTGTTGTTATTGTTTGTTGGTGTTGAAGGAAATGGAAGAGGAGGAAAGGAGATGGGTGAGGAGATGGCCAAGTGGGGGTACGCCACTGGCCTAGTGGTGCTGCCGGCAATGGTGGCGCTCCCGAGCTTGGGCGTCGGCCTAAATGAAGGAGGAGAAGAGAAAGATGAAGGAGAGAAGAGAGAAAGAGAGAGAAAAAGAAAAAGAAAGAAAGAAAGAGAGAGGAGAGAGAGAGAGAGAGATTGATAAGGAGTGATGGAGGAGAGTTGTAATAAATGAAGGGGAGTGGGCTGGCTGGTGGAGTCGGTGGAAAAAGAAAAGAAAGAAAGAAAGAAAGAAAATGAATGATACCTTAAAATAATATTAAAATAATGTTGGGAAATATCGATTGTTCCAGAAAAATCATCAAAAATACTCAGAGTAGAAAAATTCATTCTGAGAATAATACGAAATCAATTTTTAGAAATAAAATCCCATTTTCAAATTAAAAATCTTGGAGTCAACCATCGATACCGATCTACACCGGTTCGGCCAGATTTGATATATTCTGTAAAATCCTATAAAATACATTAAAAGAGAGAATATGATTCTAAGAAGTAATGTGAAAGCAAAATCTAGAAATTCAACTCCGATTGCAAACTAAAAATTCTGGAATCAACCAGCGATACTGGCCAACATCAAATCCGGTGGAATTTTGATAAATTCAGAAAAATCTCCAAAAATGCATTTACATAGAAAATGTGATTTTAAAACATAATGCGAAAGTCGTTTATAAAAATTAAACTCCATTTATAAACTTAGAAGTCCGAGAATTGATCGGCAGCACTGTTCGACACTGACTTTGAAGATTTTTAATTTAATTCATAAATTTTCAAAAAATTATGAAAAATCTAAAATATTAGAAAATGATGTTTGAAATTGAAATTGGTCCAATTTGAGTACAAAAAAGACCAAATTAAGCAATACTCTAACATCAGGTCCCCGGTTCAGATTAGGGCTGACTCCGAGTTCATAAATCTAGATCGAAGGCAAAATGATCATATAAATAATTCATAATACAAAATAAATATATGAAGTAAATTGAAAATATGATCAAAGAATCTGAATACGCAACTAAGTACGTATTCCGGGAACAGAGTGTTACAAAAACCAAAAATAAAATAAAGTGCAAAATACATAATGATTCAGACTAACCAAATATTGTTGATGTTGCGCGCTTCTATCTCCATTGATGCATGCACCATGTCTTCATTTTGATGCCTGCATCATGCTCCCCGATTGGAAGAGAACTCAAACCCAATTAGTTATATGTAGAAGCACTATCGTCCTGCTTCAACGCATTGGGATGAATCCACTGCAAGTCACCTTAGTCTACCCATGCATTCTCAATCGGTGTTTTTCCTTTCCAGCAGATCAAGTTCCTGCGAGCCTCATCAGATTTGGTGGCCATAATCTCATTCTCTAGAATTTAATCAACTCTCTCTGTTATCAGGATGAATCTTTGGGAATAGGAATAGTGGGGCTCACAGAAAATAGCTCAGGAAAATGTTTATCAATCAGTGAGTTGCTATAGTTAAAATCAAGAACCTTATAACCCATTAAGTCATCAATTTTGTGTAGGTCACCTAGAGGGGGGTGAACAGGTAACTAGCTAATCTAATGCAAGACAAATGCGGAATTAAAAACTATTAATGCAAACTAAAACTATTAAGCTAAACGCACCAAGTATAACACAAGAGTGTAGCCGAATTTCCGATTAAGGGCTCTGGACTATCTCCTCAAGATTCCTCTAGATTAAGAGTTGAGGTGCCACTATGGTTCTCTTGGTTAAATATGAGTATGAAAAAATAATCTCAAGCATATAACAATTAAGCACAAGATATATCAAGCATATAAAGAGATAAGCAATGTAAGCATGCAAGATATATAAACACAAGTGAGAGATAGAGAGAGAGAGAGAGCAATTGCAAACACGGGAGAATTATTTTGAGGATCGAGCACCCTTGCTCTACGTCCCCGCCTTCAACACTATGAAGATTTCCACTAGAATCAATCCCACTGGATCACTTGGTGCCGCAACACCTACAACGAATTCACACTAGAACCCTGGACTCACTAGTCCCTCTCCTTTTCCCGCAAGAACAACACACGCAAGCACACTAGCTTGCCGAGGCCACACCTCTACACCAAGCTCCACAAGAACTTGAAATAACACGAACCCGTAAGTTCGCCTCCTCAAATACAAGATGAAACACTTTGGTGATCTAAACACTTTGATCATCGCAAATACTCTCACAACAAATATCCTTAGAGGATTGATATAGTAATGGATAGCTCAAGTTTGTGTGAGAAAAACAAGATAGAGTAGTGGAGAAAAACTTAAGAAATCACTTTAGCAAAACACTCTTGAAAACTCTCATTTTGATATGGAAGTATTAGCTCTAAAACAAGTAAAGAAAACCTCTAAGATAGGTAGGAAAACTAGCTTTGAAAACCTCTCAAAATCTTGTTAAAAACAGCCCAAGGGAACCTCATTTTATAGGCTCCTGAAAACTAGTCGTTGCAGGCCAACTCAGCAAAAAAGTCTGCTGTCGGTCTTTCGGCCGGTCGACCGGCCAACAGTCAAATTTCTGACCGTTGCAGCCTGCCAGTCGACCACCCAGTCGATCGTGCCCAGGCTTTGACCTACCGGTCGACCGCCCAGTCGATCGAGGCCAGATCCAGAGAGCACAACTCTTTGGACGGTCGACCGGGGCCTTAGCGGTCGACCGCCCGGTCGACCGGCCCTCAAGCCAAACTGACTGTGCACGTTTTGTGCACATCGGTCGACCTCCCGGTCGATCGACTTCTACCACGGTCGACCAGCCGGTTGACCAGCAGAAGGCCTGGTCAGACATTTTTGAGATTAAAACTTGGTTTAATAAATTCTTATAAATTCTCATAAAATCACATAAAATCTACAAAAATAAGTTCATTAGCATACTTTGAAGTACAAACATATTTGATCAAAAATCAACACATATTACAAACTTTTTGAACCATATTTTTAATATAAAAATTTTACCTTAAATAAAAATCTGTATTTTTCAAAATTAATATCCAAAATGAAAAATGATTTTTTCAAAACTTATCCAAATACAAAAATAAGATATTTTAAACACTTTTGAAGCTTAGTGTGTATGGATATGATCCAATCCACATATAAGATGAAATATCTATATTTTTGACAATAAGCTCTAAAATAGGTTTTGATACATATAAAACTCAAACACATGATATGAAAATACCAAATAAGTTTTTCTAAACCAACAATGTGCATGGATGAAATCCAAAACACATATAAACTTATTTTGATGAACTCTAATCATGAAACATAAAGATATATACTATGAAGCTCAAAAATCAAAACGGTATTTTCTAAAAACAAAACTATTTTATGAAAATATATATAATTTTGTGTGTGTATGTATATGAGCTTGAGCAATCCACAACTAATATATCCTTTACATTTTATTTAAAAACAAATCTTAACACTTACAAACATGACACAAGTCTTCATGAAAATCTTCTCTTGAAAATCTTCTTCTCCTTCTTGACTTGGTCCAAACCTTGATCCATGAGCTAGACTTCTCTTGAGTACTTGATGCGATCTTGATGCACGAGCTCTTGAATCAATACATGCTAGCTCCAAAACCTGACTTCAAATCTTTTATTGAAGCTAAACACCTACTAAGATCTTGATGAAATATCTGAAACTAAATAAGCACAAGATCATTAGTACTATAACTACATAAGTTAATCATCATCAAAATTAGAGTGATGGGCCTTTGGGCCAACAATCTCCCCCTTTTTGATGATGACAAAACTCATGGAGTTATATATGCATGAATTAAAGTTAAGCTTCATAGAAGCTCTCTCTTAACTCATGCATAGCAATAAACATAAAGGTATTCAATAAAATGCATAAACTAAACAAAAACATATATGCATAAACAAGGAGATAAACATGCATAAACTCACCAAATTCTTCTCCCCTTTTTGCATAAACAAGAAAATAAAATAGATATGCATATATAAACTCTTAAAATTCTTCTTCCCGTTTTGTCAATTCATCAACAAAGGGGCGAAAATAAATCAAACAATAAAGTTATATATGCGATATATATTCATAAAGAGGAGAGACGTAAAGTTAGCTCCCCCTGCATATATGCATTACATGAAGAAGGGATGACAAAACCCTAACCCACATAAAGCATAATATACAATGTATAAGAGGAGATGTTAAGCACCCCGTACACACGTGTATCACATAACGAAGAGATACAAGCTCCTCAATTTGAGATACACTCAACATGAATTTATATATAGAAAAGATGTTAAACTCTCCTTGCATATAAGCAATACATATTAAAACATTTTGAAACCACTTTTAAAAAATTTTGAACTTTTAGAAGTCAACAAAATAAATTTTGATACCAATGAAATCAAATTGTAGTTACAAAACTAAAGTTGGTACCACTTGTAGATACCACTTGTAGATAAACAAAAATTTTTGAGATACCAAAAGAGAACAATGCATAAGCTTATTAAGATACCAATTGATATTTAAATTTAAGTCAAACTTAGCATAAACCTAATTTGTGCCTTAAAAAAGTAGAGATATTGTAAAATAAGCACAATCAAATCATATATATGTATGGAAATAGAAATACCAATTGAAATTGATATATATTGAAATTTGAAGCATACATATATAGAAAACATATATGAGTATACAAAGATGAAATAACATGAAGATCATGTGTATAACTCATAACTACCATCCTATTCATGCACATGTTAAAAGGATATTCAATTTGAGCATACAAGGCATGATCGTTCATCCAACCACCCTTAAAAGGGTAGAAGTTTTCAAAAATAAGATTTGAAAACAATAGTAGATTGAAAATACTACCAAATGAAGAATAAATAACTCGCTTAAAGTAATTTTTAAAAAACTAATTAAAGATCCTTCAATAATGAAACCAAATTATATTTTTCGTGAAGCATTGCTAAGTACACAAAAATTGACACTCAAGATTTATAAAACACATATAAAAGCTCATAAAAATAAAGTCATGAGTAAACAAAAGAAATGTGAGTGCACAATGATCATGTAAATAGCATATTCATGAAATAATCATTAAGGTTCAAAATAAACATGAAATTTTTTTATCAAAAAAATTTATTTTTCATCAAATATAAACAAGCCTCAAGGTATATGTATGTTCTATCAAAACTAAAAATATACATGCATATCCCAAACACAAACGAGTTTATAATGCAATTTGTTTGAAGGCAAGTGACTTAAGGGTATACATGTATATTTATTAGTTTTAGACAAAATAACATATACATGAAGCAAAACATGTACAAAGATAGGAAAAACAAGTATAAATAAAAGAATCATCAAAACTAGGTTATACATGTACATGTAATGAGTACAAATGAGCATTAAAGTATAAACATATAATAATTAAGTATAGCTCACTATTTGTATAGGTATAGATACAAGTTTTAATAAAAAATACATCTAAACAAGTATTCACCTCATGAAGTATAAAACCAAAACATGCTAAAAATATTTATACAAAAGCATGTAAACTAAAATAGGAGTTTAAAGATAGTTACCAAACCATATGCACTATTCTCTAAGTCTCCAAACCATGGTGGTCCTCCCACCAAATTTTCTTGATTGCGATGCATCAATAGGGTATGTCCATCTAGCTCCATATGCATCCACCACCAAGGGACCATACCTCTCACATTAGGTGAGAGCCCACACCTATAACAAACACAAGAGGTGGGGATTTTGGTACCCATTTTCTTTTAGGTCCACGGGGTTAGCATCATAAGGAACCCAAACATTATTATTATTTTATAGAATTTACCTTATCAAAATAAAACTTTACTAAATGGCCTTTGTGGCCACAATGTGTATATTTGTACACTCTAACATGTACATGAGAATGAGTGTGAATGTGAGCAGAATATGCATATGTATGCCGTGGGTTATGTGGATAAACATGTGGAGCTTGTTTCTTTTGAAATAAGGTTTTCAATCTAGAATGGTTAAATGCACAATTGCTCAAGGTTGAGCTCAAACAATCAATTCTATTTTCAAGACATGAATCTCATTTTTATCAATAGTTGCATGAAAAACATGGCAAGGATCAACATTATTAGCATGAGAGACATGGCAAGAATCAATCTTCTTCTTTTTAGAAATGTTTTCTTTTTCTTTAGAAATAAATTTTCTTTTCAAAGAGTTATTTTCTTCTAAAGCAATCTTTTTTCTTTTTCCACCAAAATAATTTATTTTTCAAAGAATTATTTCCTTCACAAATATCATTTAATTTAGAAGACAAGAAAATATTCTCCTTTTTCAAAAATTCATTTTCTTTTGAAATGCATTCAGAATTAATTTTTCAATCTTTTATTATCCTTTTTAAGCACATCATATTTTTTAAGAATTGACAAAATAAAGTAAGCTCATCATATGACATGTCAACATCCTCATCATACTCGGATTCAGAATTTATCTCAAGGGGGTTATCCCCTTGGACCATATAGCATATGTTGGAAGCCTCACGTCCATCATCCGAGTCACTTCCTGCATAGTACTGCTTTTGCTCACCAAGGGGATTAGAGTGTTCCATACTACAAAAGCCGAATCAAAATTAGCAACCCTAGATAAATATTCATTATTTAGGGTAGATCTTAAAGCATGAAGGGCTTTTGCGTTAGCCTCAAGGTTTTTGCCATTTAAACAATAAAAGTCTTTAATAGTGAAAAAATAAACATGAATTCCTAGAGCTTTGAGATACACTAACATCTTAACTTTTCAAATTTGGATGTTAAGAATATCAAACATGGGAGGTGTCATGAAATCCATATGTGTGTATAAACAAATATTGTGATTAGCTAAAAATGAGGATCTTTAACTTAAGGCTGTTAGACCCTAATCAAGAGCACCAAGCTCTGATACCACTTGTAGGTCACCTAAAGGGGGGTGAATAGGTGACTAGCTAATCTAATGCAAGACAAATGCGGAATTAAAAACTATTA
Source organism: Agave tequilana (assembly GCA_038442645.1). Taxonomy (NCBI): domain Eukaryota; kingdom Viridiplantae; phylum Streptophyta; class Magnoliopsida; order Asparagales; family Asparagaceae; genus Agave; species Agave tequilana. Next base: position 222,465 of record JAVJIF010031452.1, read on the forward strand.
ATGCAAACTAAAACAATTAAGCTAAACACAGCAAGTATAACATAAGAGTGTAGCCGAATTCCCGTTGAAGGGCTCTGGACTATTTCCTCAAGATTCCTCTAGATTAAGAGTTGAGGTGCCACTATGACTTTCTTGGTTGAATACAAATGTAAGCAAACAATTCCAAGCATATAACAATTAAACACAAGATATATCATGCATATAAAGAGATAAGCAATGTAAATATGCAAGATATATAAACACAAGTGAGAGAAAGAGAGAGCTATCACAAACACGGGAGAATTGTTTCGAGATTCGAGCACCCTTGTTCTACGTCCCCGCCTTCAACACTATGAAGGATTTCTACTAGAATCGATCCCTGTGGATCACTCGGTGCCACAACACCTACAACGAGTTCACACTAGAACCCTTAGGCTCACTAGTCCCTCTCCTTGTTCCCGCAAGAACAACACGCAAGCACACTAGCTTGTCGAGGCCGCACCTCTACACCGAGCTCCCACAAGAACTCGAAACAACACGAATCCGCAAGTTCGCCTCCTCAAATACAGGATGAAATACTTTGGTGATCTCAACACTTTAATCACCACAAGCACTCTCACAACAAAGGCCCCTAGAGGATTGATATAGCAATAGATAGCTCAAGTTTGTGTGAGAAAAACAAGATAGAGTAGTGGAGGAAAAACTCAAGAAATCTCTTTAGAAAAACACTCTTGAAAACTCTCCTTTTGATATGGAAGTATTAGCTCTAAAACAAGTGAAGAAAACCTCTAAGATAGGTAGGAAAAACTAGCTTTAAAAATCTCTCAAAATCTTGTTGAAAACAGCCCAAGGGACCCCCCAAGGGAACCCTATTTTATAGGCTCCCAAAAACTAGCCATTGCAGGCCAACTTAGTAGAAAAGTCTGCCATCGGTCGACCGGCTAACGGTCAAACTTTTGACGTTGTAGCCTGGCAGTCGACCGCCCGGTCGACCGTGTTTAGGCTTTGACCTACCGATGCACTGCCCGGTCGACCGAGGCTAGATCCAGAGAGCACAACTCTCTGGACGGTCGACCGATCGATCGACCGGGGCCTTAGCGGTCGACCGCCTAGTCGACCGGCCTCAAGCCAAACTGATTGTGCACGTTTTGTGCACATCGGTCGACCACCCAGTCGACCTACTTCTGCCACTGTCGACCGGCCGGTCGACCGGTAGAAGGCCTGGTCAGACATTTTTGAGATTAAAACTTGGTTTAATAAATTCTTATAAATTTCCATAAAATCACATAAAATCTGCAAAAATAAGTTCATTAACATACTTTGAAGTACAAACATGTTTGATCAAAAGCCAACACATATTACAAACTTTTTGAACCATTTTTGTAATATAGAAATTTTGTCTTAAATAAAAATCTGTATTTTCAAAATCAATATCCAAATTGAAAAATAATTTTTCAAAACTTCTCCAAATACAAAAATAAGATATTTTAAACACTTTTGAAGCTTAGTTATATGGATATGATCCAATACACATATAAGATGAAATATCTATGTTTTTGACAATAAGCTCTAAAATAGGTTTTGATAAATACAAAACTCAAACAACTGATATGGAAACACCAAATAAGTTTTTCTAAACTTTTGAATCAACAATGTGCATGGATGAAATTCAAAACACATATAAACTATATAAACTTGTTTTGATGAACTCTAATCATGAAACATAAAGATATATACTATGAAGCTCAAAAACAAAAACGATACTTTTTAAAAACAAAACTATTTTATGAAAACACATATAAATTTTTTTTTGTGTGTGTATGAGCTTGAGCAATCCACAACTAATCTATCCTTTACATTTTATTTAAAAATAAATCTTAACACTTACAAACATGACACAAGTCTTCATGAAAATCTTCTCTTGAAAATCTTCTTCTCCTTCTTGACTTGGTCCAAATCTTGTTCCATGAGCTAGACTCCGCTTGAGTACTTGATGCGATCTTGATGCGCGAGCTCTTGAATCAACACAATCTAGCTCCAAAACTTGACTTCAAATTTTTTGTTGAAGTTAAACACCTACTAAGTGTTGGCCCAAAGGCCTTCCACTCTAGTTTTGATGATGATTAACTCATGTAGTTATGTGTACTAATAATCTTGTGATGTTTAGTTTCAGATCATTAACCAAGATATTAGTTGGTGATTAGCTTCAACAAAGATGGTTTAGAATCTTTTACATGGTGATTCAAGAGCCCGAGCATCAAGGTCATATATAGCACTCATTGGAGTCAAGCTCGGTGAATCAAGTTTTGAATCGAGTCGGCTTGGAGACAGCGCTCTACAAGAAGACATCGGTACCTAGTTTAGATCCATTTGTAAAGATTAGAATAGTATGATATGCTCAAGTTCACAACACACACGTTTGATGTTTTAGGTTTGTGTTTTAACAAAACGTATTTTCGGAATTAAAGTCAAAAACATGAATATATATATATATTTCTTGTATATTGGATTATATCCATATGCAACATGCTTCAAAATGTTTAAATACATGTTTTTGTATTTGGATGATTTTTGGAAAATTTGGATTTTCATTTGGAAAATTCAAGTTTGGAAAAATACGGTGTTTGGTTTTTGGCAAAATTTCTATAACACAAAAATGGTCTATAATGCTTGATATTTGTGTTGAAATTTTTAACACAAATTTATATTTCAATGTAAAATGACAAAACTATTTTTGTGTAATTTTAGAGATTTTAAGGGAATTTTTAAAATTAAAAATAACATGTTTTTCTGATCAGAACTGTCTCTGCCAGGCTAGGTCCGTCGACCGGACGGTCGACCGGACCAAGTAGCAGGTCGATCGTAGCGGTCGACCGACGTGCACGGATATGTGCACACTGGCTGCCCCATAAGCCGGTCGACCGCACGGTCGACCGACTGAGAGCAGGTTGCTCTCGGGTTGCTCCCGGTCGGTCGACCGAGCGGTCGACCGGCCAGAGCGCCGTTGCTCTCTGGTTCTGGGGCAGGCCGACCGAGCGGTCGACCGGTAGCTGCCAGCGGTCAAACAGTGACAGTGGGCCGGTCGACCGACCGGTCGACCGGTAGTTCATTTCTGGAAGAAATTACTGCCAACGGCTATAATTTTTAATGGGCTATAAATACCCCATTAATGGCCAGTTTTCACTAAGAATTTTTGGACGAAATTTCTGAGCTTTCTCTAGTGTTTAAACAAGTTTTAAAAAGAGTTTCTTTGTGCTAAAAAGATCAATCTTATTGTTTTAAAGTGTTTTAATATTTCAAAGAAAAATAGTCTTTTGGGAATTTGATTTAGTTCTATCATTCTATATCTTTGTGGTGATTTCCCAAGTGATTTTTCTTTGTTTTAAACACTTTGTTTTCTCCACACTTGAGCTACATCTACTATCTCATTCTATAGGATCCTTGAGTGGGAAATAAATTGTTTGTGGTTGTTTGTTAGACCACCAAGTTGTAAACCCCAAAATTTGCTTGGCTTTGTGCCTTTCCCTCATTGTGTTGAGGAGGTTGTGCAAGTGGGTTGTATCCCTCAAGTTGTGAGGTGATCCTTGTGTTGCTTTGTGCTAATCCCTCAAGTTGTGAGGTGATTGTTTGTTGGCTTGGTGCTTTGCCTCAAGAAGGAGGTTGTGGTTGTAAAGAGAGGAGTTGGGTACTCCTTGTAATAGTTATTGCCCCAAATTCTCGGTGGAGGTTCCCTTTGTGGGAGTCCTTTGTGGACAAGCTAGTGGAGTTGAAATCCTTCTGGGTGAAGGCGGGGACGTAGAGAAGGGTGCTCGAACTTCGAAACAAATCTTGTTGTTTGTGCTTGATCCATTGACTCTTACTCTCTCTCTCTCTCTCTCTCTCTCTCTCTCTCTCTCTTTGTATTGTGCCTTGCATTATTTCATATTGATCATTCATATTTATATGCTTGGCTTGGTTGTGTGTGCATCACTTGGTTGCATTTAGTGCTTATTGCAATTAGTTTTTAAATTCTGCATTTAGTTCATAGATTAGCATTATCACCTATTCACCCCCCTCTAGGTGATTTCAATTGGTATCAGAGCCTACGATCCTGATATTTAGGTTTAACCACCTAGGAGTGAGATCTTGGTTTGCTAATCTATATTTGCATTTTCATTTGCACACATATAGTTGCACTCATGGATAGCCCTCCTATGTTTGATTTTTCTAGACATGATATTTGAAAGGCCAAGATGAGTTGTCATTTAAAAATCCTAGGACATCTAGTTTATCAAGCCACTACTCAAGAATCCTACCCTAATGCTAGCAAGCATAGAAAGGCCAATGCATTAGCCCTCAAAACACTTAGAGCATCTCTTAATGAAGATCTTTTACCTGTGTTTGCTCATTATGATTCGGCTTTTGCAGTTTGGAGCATATTGACTTCTCCCGAGCTACCAAGGATTATCAACAAGTTGAGAAGATCTAGGAGAGGCAAGTCCGACGAGCATTGCCTCATGGTCCAAGGGAAAGACTCCCTTGAGGTACAATCGGATTCTCAACTAGATGATAACTCTAGTTCATATTGCTATGGATGCTTAGAAGTTCAAACTTTAAATATGAAACTTGCTCAAAAGCTTGAAAATGTTTTGGAAAAGCTTGATCTTTTGAAAAAGAATAATTTTGAGCTAAAAGAAGAAATGAAAGATTTGTGTTCAAGTTTTGAAGTGATTTTGCAAGAGAAGGAAGAGATTACTTGTGAACGTGACTCACTTAAATCTCATCTAGAACTTGCTCTAAAGGAAAATGAGTTTTTAAAAGGCAAAAATGATTGTGATGATGTTGTGAAAAACAATGAGGTTTTATCTTCTAAATTAGATTTTATTTTAAAAGATAACATTTCTTTGAAAAATGAAATTGATTTCATTACAAAAGAATTGGATTTAGTTTTAAAGAAAAATGAATCTTTGAAAATTGATATTGATTCTCATGTGTGCCATGCTAATATAGCTTCTTCTTCTTGCACATCTTTTGCATGCTCCACTTTATCTTCTAGTATTGAAAATGACATAAATGTGTTGAAGAAAAGTGTTGAATGTTTGGGCTCCACTTTGAGCCAATGTACTTTGAATCATACACGCTTGGAAACCTTGGTTCGCAAGAAACAAGTTCCATCTTTACATGTACACCCATCACAGCATACACATGCTCATCACTGACACAACCATAACATGTATGCTAATGTGTACACTTGTACACATTGTGGTCGTAAGGGCCACCTTTTTAGATTTTGTTATGATCGTATTTATTATGAAAATTTAGCAACTAATTTTGTTTGGGTTAGGAAAAATACTAACCCCTGTGGACCCAAAAGAAAATGGGTACCAAAGACCACCCCTTTGATTTTTGATGTAGGAGTGGGCTCTCGCATAACGTGAGAGTGTTGGTGCCTTGGAGTGGATGCGTGATTGGTTGCTAATGTTACATATTTAATGTCACATTTCCATACTTATTTTAGAATAAAAGCCTGCATTGTCCTAATTATTTGTTTAATTTATTTGCAGGCCCAATCTTTAAGGAGATGAAGAGAAATGAGCCCAAAAGCCCACCAGAATTCTGAATTAAATCAGAATTAATTCGCACACACAAAATCAGGGCAAAATCAAGAGGTTGAAACCGGTTGAGAAGAATCCTCTCAGGATCGATCGGTTAAAGCCAAGAATCCAAGGCCATTTCTTCAAAATCTCGGAGCCAAACTGCAAAACCAACTCCGATAAAGTCAGAGGGAGAAACCGGGGAGACCCACCAACAGGGTGTGGCCACCTGGCCACACCCTGGCCCCGGAAACGCGGCTTGGGCCGCGTTTCCGCGGCTTTGTTGGGGAGTTAGGGGGAGCGTTTGCTCCCCCGACCTCCCCGGGATCATGGTGGTTAGGGTTTTGCCTATAAAAGGCATGTACTTGCGCTGAAAATGGGACGTGAATGGAGATTAGGATTTAGCCTAATTTTAATTCTTTGTAGCTTAGGTTTTCTTTTCTTCTTATGTAATTTGTATGTAACTTAGGGTAGAAGAAGATTCATGTAAGTAAGAGAGAGAGGCTGAAGTTGAGAGTGACACCGACGATGTATCCTCCTCCTTTCTTCCATTGTCTCTGCAATAAATAAAGGTAAAAGTTCTTTTTATGTTTGTATTTCCTTTTGTTTCATCTTCCTCTTCTACTTTACCTTGGTTGTTGTTGTTGAGTGTACAAGTGAATTCCAAAGCAAGTATAACCAAGCTACGTGAGAGCCAGCGATAGTTCATGAAGACGTTCTCCTCTTCAAGATCCGCATCACTTCGTTCTTCTTATGCTTGACGATATAATGTGCACGGGGACCGAGCTCGAGTTTATGATCTATGCGTTGAACGCCTCCGAAGCAAAAAGGTAGAACTTGCAAAAAGGTTTCCAAGTAAGTCATCACTCAACCTAGGTATTTCTACACTTTTCTTTCTTTCTTTTCTTTTACTTCTTTAGTATAGATCACCAACCATCTCCTCCAACTCTTTCTTCTCCACTTCATTGTACATACTCGCTTCATTGTTTTCTGATTTTTCCAACTTCTCATTCTTCCACTTTATTCTAACTTTAATATAACTTTCTTTTTCTTTTTATTAACTTTAAAAACAGAGAAGAACTTTCGCTTATTTTCATAACGATTTCAATAAAAAACCGTAAAGCTTCCATCGCAAACCCTCCTTGTGGATCACGACCCGCATAGCCACTTGCTATAGCGGAAGAATTGAGCACTTGCACATTTCTTTTCTTAAGTTCTATAATTTCGTATTTTGTGTGCAGGTTTAGCCTCAATCAAATTTTGGCGCCGTTGCCGGGGAGGGTAAAACGGTTTTATTGAAATCTGAATTTTTCTTGACAATTTTTTTGAACTAAACAAATTTTCTTCTCTGTTGCAGGTTACAGGGCAATAAAAGAAAGAAATTAATATTGCAGTGACATACAAGTGGCCTTGGGCCTCTGCTCTAGAAAGCAGAGACAAAGGGCCCTCTGAATTGCTGCGTTTCCACGGCAAAGCCGCGGATCCGCGACAAGAAAGAGTTGACTACTAACAGCTTTTTGCAGGGCTACTTAGTTTAAAAAAATTCTAGTTTGCTGCAACTTTAATTTTTCTTATATGCCATAACATAAGCCTGCTAATAATCAACAGTAAAATATTTGTTGAAAAGATAAAAAATTGATTAGACATTTGCATTTTAGGCACGTGTCTTTTTAATTCCTTTATTTTTTACTGTTGAAGAGTGCTGGAGCAAGGTATGTTTGCATTGCATCTAGAATAGGACTATCTCTTGGTGATTTATATCGCTTAGAGTGCATCTTATTTATCTTGTACACTTGCACAAAAACTGATCTTAAGGGCACCACCCAATAATAAGATAAGGTGAGGATTTAATCACCCTTCCTTAGCCCAAAAATCAGAATCCAAGCACTCACTAACCCAAGCCTAACTTAAAATGAGTAGACGTTGGCCCTAGGGACATCTCAGACTCAATTAGGAGATTATCCTAAGGGGGAAAGGTGTTGGAACTTGACTCTTGCCAAATCAGTGTCTAGGAAAGGGATTAAGGGCCGAAAGCCCGAAGGTTGGTGGTTATTTAATTAAGGAACGTCTTTTGACGGAAAACCTCCCACCAACCTTACCCTGACCTGGCTGATTAGCTTGTGGTCAAGTCTACATTAAACCTCCTGTGGACAGTCTAACCAGTTAGGAGTCGTCTAGGTCTAGGTCTACCCTAACTTAGGTTAGAATTTTTTCTTTCTTATTTGTTTATTTGTGTGTTTTTCTTTCTTTTTGTTTGTATTCCATTGTGTGATATGGCTTATAATAATAATTTTTCCAACTATAATAATAATCCATATTATACATCAAACTCTTTTTCGGATATTACCAACCCGGCATATCATGACTTTAACCAACCTAGTGTGCCGGATTGGTCTTATCCGAATCCATATAACCCATGTCCCCAATCGTATGACTATAATTTCCATAACGATTTCAACTCTTCACAGAGTCAGTGGGGATTCACCTACCCCGAGTCCAATTTTCAACCACAGTGTCCTCCTTCTCCACCTAGTCTACACTATTTTCAAGAGTCATACTCAGTTCCACCAGTCCAAAATAGAAAACCATCAATTTTGGAACGGAGTATGCGTGAGTCCAAACAACAATCACAAAATCTGATGGACTCACAATTTCAATACCACTTCCAAAATAACTCTTCATCTTTCCAAAAAGAGGAGTACGGCACGATGGGTTAATTGTCTTGTTGAAAAGATGCTAGAAGCCATGACTCATGCTCAAAATGCTAGAAATCGTGACATAGATATGATGGTCGAATCTCTACGTTCCCACCGTCCTGATGTCACTTACCATTCTGTTAGAGCCGAAGAGTCATGTTGTTTTGGAAATCAAAATTCTATTTCAGAACAACCATTTGAACTTGCCCAAACTCCAAATTTTGAAAAAGATATTGATAGTTTGGCTAGTTTTCCTTTTCCTAAAATAGAACTTGAAAATGATTATGATCCTGAACCCCAAATTAGTGATTCAATTCTATTTCCTGATTCGATTATGACTCCGGTATCTTCACCTGACTTCAATCTTTTTCCGGAGTCAACATTGGATCCTGTACCAATTCATAAAGAAATTGAATCACCCATCTTTGAGGATCATGTTGAACTTGACCAACTTTACAATTTTGAAAATCCCATGGATAAATTGGCAAGTTCTCCAATTTTTGATATTGAACTCAATGAGATATGTGACCTAGATTCTCAAATCTGTGATCCAGTTCAACTTTCTGAATCAATCTTGACTCCCGTTTTGTTACCAAACTTGAGTAATATTTTAGAGTCAGTTTTGATTCCTCCACCTATCATTCCTGAACTGGAATCACCCATATTAGGTCACGTTCCATTGTTGGAAAATACATGTGGACTGGAGTTTCAACTTCTTGACTTGGACCCAATTTCTGAACCTATTTCGACTCTTGAACCTTTACTTGACTTAAGTTACCTTCCTGAGTCGCTATTAGTTCCTGTACTTCCTGAGTCCAAGTCAATCATTCTATCATTTCATACTCCTTTCTGGGACGAGGTGGTTGACAAATTTGACTCCGAAATCAATTATGGAATATGGAAATTAGATGGGGTTAAATATTTAATAAAGATCATTTATGGATACATCTTTTTAGTGGGTTATATTAAAGTAATTTCTGGTGGGTTCCTCCGAGACCCAAGAAAAGTTGATTGGGCCGCGTTTCGTGGACCAATCAGACCACCACCGGAACAACCACTTTAAGGTAACCTTTTCCTTCCTTTCATCTTTTTCATGCATCTATGCATTAATTCATACATTGAGGACAATGCATGAGATAGGTGTGGGGGAGGGTCTAACATAACTTTTCTTTTTCTTAAAAAAAAAAAATTAACACTTTTCTTTACTTTTAAAAAAAAAACTTTTTGAAAAATAAAAACAATATTTTGACTTATTTTTGTAAGAAATTAAGTTAATTTTAAGGAATAGGAAAATCCAAATTAGGATTTCTTATACTTGGTCAAGATAAGATTATTTGTTTGATGTATAGAGTTAGGAAGATAATTTGTCAAAGTAATTTAATCTTGATCTTTACCTTGATGAAATATGCACACTTCATACACTTACACACTTAGGGTTCAAAAACAAAGATTCTTATGCCTTATAAAAAATATATATATATATAAACAAATCTAATTATTGATTAGCTAGGTGCTTTGGCCTAAGAAAGCCTTAGTATTTATGCAAAAGATAATTAGATGAGTTTGAAAAAAAAATTTAATTATTGACTAGCTAGGTGCTTTGGCCTAAGCAAGCCTTGGTATTTATCCGAAAGATGATTAGATAAGTTTGAAAAGAAAATCCTCTGATTAAGCTGGGTATTTGTGCCTAATAAAGCATAAGTATTCACGCCTAAAAGAGGTTCATATAATAAAATCCTTAGTTTTGTGGCCTTGTTTGCTCGAGTCCTTAAGTCCTAGGGTGTCTTCTCACCTGGTGCCTTAAGACCGTCTAGTTTGGGAGTCATCGATTAAAGGCTCGTTACATGGGCAGATTAGAAAGCCTAATAAAACTAAGGAATAATACCACAAAATATATATATATATAAAAATAAATAAGGCATAAGAGTTAGAGTTAATGAACCCTTAGTCAAAATTTTTACATTCACAAGGTGCATATGACTTAGGGTAAAGTAATAGACTAGATGAGAAGCACAATTTGACTCCTTACTTTGATTGATAACAAATTTTTGAATAGAGACTAAGTTTAGGAATGAAAAATTTGGCTTTTCTATAACTTATAGATTGCTTAGATCTTACAATCATATTTCAAATATTTTTCTCTTTCAAAATGCTTTTCGAAAATACTAACTCTTTATTTCTCTTTCTTTATGGATTTTGTGGGTGTAATCCGCTGAAAACCCTCACGAGACAAAACTCGTCCTCTAGGGGGAACCTAGAGGTTTAACGGCTTGTTGCACATGCTCAGTGCAATCGCGTGACCTACGAAAGTGGTCTAATAATCCTTAGTATAATTTAGTTGTTTTGCTCGAGGACGAGCAAAAGATAGGTATGGGGGTGTGATTGGTTGCTAATGTTGCATATTTAATGTCACATTTCCGTACTTATTTTAGAATAAAAGCCTGCATTGTCCTAATTATTTGTTTAATTTATTTGCAGGCCCAATCTTTAAGGAGATGAAGAGAAATGAGCCCAAAAGCCCACCAGAATTCTGAATTAAATCAGAATTAATTCGCACACACAAAATCAGGGCAAAATCAAGAGGTTGAAACCGGTTGAGAAGAATCCTCTCAGGATCGATCGGTTAAAGCCAAGAATCCAAGGCCATTTCTTCAAAATCTCGGAGCCAAACTGCAAAACCAACTCCAGATAAAGTCAGAGGGAGAAACCGGGAGACCCACCAACAGGGTGTGGCCACCTGGCCACACCCTGGTCGCGGAAACGCGGCTTGGGTCGCGTTTCCGCGGCTTTGTTGGGGAGTTAGGGGGAGCGTTTGCTCCCCCGACCTCCCCGGGATCATGGTGGTTAGGGTTTTGCCTATAAAAGGCCTGTACTTGCGCTGAAAATGGGACGTGAATGGAGATTAGGATTTAGCCTAGTTTTAATTCTTTGTAGCTTAGGTTTTTCTTTTCTTCTTATGTAATTTGTATGTAACTTAGGGTAGAAGAAGATTCATGTAAGTAAGAGAGAGAGGCTGAAGTTGAGAGTGACACCGACGATGTACCCTCCTCCTTTCTTCCATTGTCTCTGCAATAAATAAAGGTAAAAGTTCTTTTTATGTTTGTATTTCCTTTTGTTTCGTCTTCCTCTTCTACTTTACCTTGGTTGTTGTTGTTGAGTGTACAAGTGAATTCCAAAGCAAATATAACCAAGCTACGTGAGAGCCAGCGATAGTTCATGAAGACGTTCTCCTCTTCCAAGATCCGCATCACTTCGTTCTTCTTATGCTTGACGATATAATGTGCACGGGGACCGAGCTCGAGTTTATGATCTATGCGTTGAACGCCTCCGAAGCAAAAAGGTAGAACTTGCAAAAAGGTTTCCAAGTAAGTCATCACTCAACCTAGGTATTTCTACACTTTTCTTTCTTTCTTTTCTTTTACTTCTTTAGTATAGATCACCAACCATCTCCTCTAACTCTTTATTCTCTACTTCATTGTACATACTCGCTTCATTGTTTTCTGATTTTTCAAACTTCTCATTCTTCCACTTTCTTCTAACTTTAATATAACTTTCTTTTTCTTTTTTATTAACTTTAAAAACAGAGAAGAACTTTCGCTTATTTTCATAACGATTTCAATAAAAAACCGTAAAGCTTCCATCGCAAACCCTCCTTGTGGATCACGACCCGCATAGCCACTTGCTATAGCGGAAGAATTGAGCACTTGCACATTTCTTTTCTTAAGTTCTATAATTCCGTATTTTGTGTGCAGGTTTAGCCTCAATCAATGCGTTCCGTGCTTAAAGAAAACAATTTGGATGCATCGCTTTCAAGGGGAGTTTGGTGGAAAGGACCACCTTGGTTTGGAGAACTAGAGAGGTGCCCTCATCAGTCTTGGTATCAATCTCTAACTCTCATTTTTATTTGCATGCTTTTTCATGTTCATCAATTTATAGCATGTCATGGTTTATTGTTCATTATGCCTATGCCATGTTTATTAGATTAGTGATATACATGTTTAGTTATTTGAGACACCCATGTTTAATATGGATCTATATCTATGTGTTCTCACCTTGTTTTTAACTAATATGTATGCCCTAGATCTAATGCACATGCATATACATAATGATCATATGGATGTTTATGATTTTAGTTTTATGCCTCATGTTTTGGATATACGTTTAGATGTTACTTTTCATTAAGACTAGGATTTATACTTGTACATATAGTGGGCCACAAATAAATCTTTATATGTTTGTGATTGAATGCCTATTTGTACCCATTAGATGTGCTAGTATAGTCTAGTTTTGATGATTCATACATTTTAACTTATATTCCCGTTTTGGATATGTTTTCATGATTATGTGTTTTTAACTTAATGTATATGTCCATCTTGTCTAGACTATTGATTATACATATACATCCTTGAGCCACGTTTCTTAATGCATATACATTTGTGGACTCGTTATGTTTTGGATATGTATGTATACTTTAGCTTATACTTGACATACATATGCCTTGAAGAAATGGTGTTTCATGTTTTCATGTTTTTTTAAGGAATTTCAATTGAGCTAAATTGAATATTTTCATGATTGTGTGTTTCACATTACACTTGTTCACTCACTTTATTATGTTTATCATGATTGTATTTTCATGAGTATGATATAGGCTTTATGGAATTTGAGTGTTTAGTGCCATGTGATTTATATGTGTTTCATGAAAAACATTTTGTTTTATTCCTTACTTGAAGGATTTCGTACTAGTTTAGTAATTTTTCATTTAACTAGTTCGTATTCTTCAATTGGTAGAGTTTTTCAAATATTCTATATTTTCAAAGCCTATTTTTGAAAACCCTACCTTCACGGGCGGTTGGATGGGTGATCATGCTCATGTATGCTTTATATTGAAAATCCATTTAAACATGAACATGAATGGGAGGATAGGAATATGAGTTATACAATTTGATATTATTGTTGTTTCAAATTGATATCATTGGATTCTTTCAATTGGCATCAATCTTGACATTTTTTTTGTGTATACTCATATATTTTTTATGTATGTATGCTTTCATTTCAAATTGTATCAATTTCGATTGGTATCAAACTTTTCATACATATATGTGTTTTAGTTGTGCTTACTATATTTCTATATCTTAGAGCACAAATTTTGATTATGATAAGCTTGAGTTTCAACTTTGTTTCAATTGATTAGTTTTCAATTGGTATCCATATACAAGCTTTATCATAGTTTTAGTTGGTATTTCATAAAGGGGGAGAAAATCTTGTATTTTATCTTTCAATTGACATTTTGTATTCCACTCCCTTACTTTATGATAGAGAATAATAATTTCAATTGGTATCAAGATTTATGTTTAGAAATTCAAAATTTGTAATGTTTAATTTCAATTGGTATCAAGATTGTTTGTTTACAATTGGTATGTTACTTGTTTACTTATCAAGTGGTATCAAGATTTTTTTTGTTTTTCAATTGGTATAGTTTCATGTTTAATTGGTATCTATATGCACTTCATTGACACATTTTTAATTGGTATCATATTTGATTTGACCCCTCATTTGTTTTAGACAAAAAGGGGAGAACATCTTTTTGTGTGTTTTGATTTACTCTTATTGATTCTTTGTTTTTGAACTAAAAGGGAAGAAGAATATGTTTTCATTAGTTTTGTTTTTTTTTAACCCCTTTGTTGATGATTGATAAAAAGGGGGAGAAGAATTTGAGTTTATATGCATTATTTTTGTATGCATGTTTTATGTTTTTATTAAGGTGTTTTTATTAAGTTCAATTGGTATTATCAAAAGCATTATTTAAAGAACATGTGTATTTTTGATATCAAGAACTTTAATTAGTTTTGTTTTGCAATTGGTATCAAGGGTTTGTTTTGAAGAATTACTTGTTATATTTAATTGATATCAAGAACATGCTTAGCATTCATTGCATATTTGATTGTTTATTGTGATGCATGAGTTAAGGGGGAGCTTCTTTGAAGCTTAACTTTAATCCATGCATATATAACTCCATGAGTTTTGTCATCATCAAAAAGGGGGAGATTGTTGGCTCAAAGGCCTTCCACTCTAGTTTTGATGATGATTAACTCATGTAGTTATGTGTACTAATAATCTTGTAATGTTTAGGTTCAGATCATTAACCAAGATATTAATTGATGATTAGCTTCAACAAAGATGGTTTAGAAGCTTTCACATGGTGATTCAAGAGCCCGAGCATCAAGGTCATATATAGCACTCATTGGAGTCAAGCTCGGTGAATCAAGTTTTGGATCGAGTTGGCTTGGAGACAGCGCTCTACAAGAAGACATCAGTACCTAGTTTAGATCCATTTTTAAAGATTAGAATAGTATGATATGCTCAAGTTCACAACACGAACGTTTGATGTTTTGGTTTTCGGCTTGTTTGGTTTAACCGATCTTAGTTTTTATGGATAGATATTATATCAAAACAAGTTTACATGGTTTAATGTATATTAGATTTGGTCTATATACATGCATGCTTCAACTACTTAGACAAACTTAGTTTGATATACCTATTCATGTGTTTTAGGTTTTGTGTTTTAACAAAACGTATTTTCGAAATTAAAATAAAAACATGAATATATATATGTTTCTTGTATATTGGATTATATCCATATGCAACATGCTTCAAAATGTTTAAATATCATGTTTTTGTATTTGGATGAGTTTTGGAAAAATCGGATTTTCATTTGGAAAATTCAAGTTTGGAAAAATACGGTTTTTAGTTTTTGGCAAAATTTCTATAACACAAAAATGGTCCATAATGTTTGAAATTTGTGTTGAAATTTTTAACACAAATTTATATTTCAATGTAAAATGATAAAACTATTTTTGTGTAATTTTAAAGATTTAAGGGAATATTTAGAATTAAAAATAACATGTTTTTCTGATCAGAACTGTCTCTGCCAGCCTAGGTCGGTCGACCGTCCGGTCGACCGGACCAAGTAGCCGGTCGACCGTAGAAGTCGACCGACGTGCACGGATACGTGCACGCTGGCTGCCCATAAGCCGGTCGACCGCACGGTCGACCGACTGAGAGTAGGTTGCTCTCGGGTTGCTCCCGGTCGACCAAGCGGTCGACCGGCCAGAGAGTCGTTGTTCTCTGGTTCTGGGGCCGGTCGACCGAGCGGTCGACCGGTAGCTGCCAGCGGTCAAATAGTGATCGTTGGCCGGTCGACTGACCGGTCGACTGGTAGTTCATTTCTGGCAGAAATTGCTGCCAACGGCTATAATTTTTAATGGGCTATAAATACCCCATTAATGGCCAGTTTTCACTAAGAATTTTTGGACGAAATTTCTGAGCTTTCTGTGGTGTTTAAACAAGTTTTAAAAAGAGTTTTTTGTTCTAAAAAGATCAATCTTATTGTTTTAAAGTGTTTTAATATTTCAAAGAAAAATAGTCTTTTGGGAATTTGATTTGGTTCTATCATTCTATATCTTTGTGGTGATTTCCCAAGTGATTTTTCTTTGTTTTAAACTCTTTGTTTTCTCCACACTTGAGCTACATCTACTATCTCATTCTATAGGATCCTTGTGTGGGAAAGAATTGTTTGTGGTTGTTTGTTAGACCACCAAGTTGTAAACCCCAAAATTTGCATGGCTTTGTGCCTTTCCCTCATTGTGTTGAGGAGGTTGTGCAAGTGGGTTGTATCCCTCAAGTTGTGAGGTGATCCTTGTGTTGCTTTGTGCTAATCCCTCAAGTTGTGAGGTGATTGTTTGTTGGCTTGGTGCTTTGCCTCAATAAGGAGGTTGTAGTTGTAAAGAGAGGAGTTGGGTACTCCTTGTAATTGTTATTGCCACAAATCCTCGGTGGAGCTTCCCTTGAGGGAGTCCTTTGTGGACAAGCTAGTGGAGTTGAAATCCTTCTGGGTGAAGGCGGGGACGTAAAGCTGGTGCTCGAACCTCGAAACAAATCTTGTTGTTTGCGCTTGATCCATTGACTCTTACTCTCTCTCTCTCTCTCTTTGTATTGTGCCTTGCATTATTTCATATTGATCATTCATATTTATATGCTTGGCTTGGTTGTGTGTGCGTCACTTGTTGGTTGCATTTAGTGCTTATTGCAATTAGTTTTTAAATTCCGCATTTAGTTCATAGATTAGCATTATCACCTATTCACCCCCCTCTAGGTGATTTCACTAAGATCTTGATCAAATATCTGAAATTAAATAAGCACAAGATCATTAGTACTATAATTACATGAGTTAATCATTATCAAAACTAGAGTGATGGGCCTTTGGGCCAACATTTTGAAAGTACAATTGATGCCAAAATCATAAGAATATCTATAACATAAGTTTTGTTATTTGATTTATTTAAGATCTTGAAAGGTCCAGCACATCAGGCATGAATTTTTTAACAGTTCTCGGGAAATTATTTCGGATGAATCAGAGCCATCACATAATTGCCAATATTAAAAGTTTTAAATTTCTTTATGATGTCAGCTCACAACTTATAGTTAACGTTACTCTTTTCAATTTAATTACTGATCTCTTTGTGTAGTTTGTGCATGTGTGATACAAATGCAGACAGCAGTAGAGAACTTAGCTTAGTGCCTAACATATACCAAAAGGCTTTCTTAAAATAGCTAGTGAACTTGGCGCCCTGTTGGACTTAAGAGTTTTAAATGCTCAGGTCATTGGATGAACAATATTCACAACCTATATCAAAAGGGATTATTAGATGTATCATCCTAAATATACATAGCAGCTTACCTGTACTTAATAATGATGACAAGAGGTATTCTAATAGGTAAAGTTTGAAGCAATGCTACCATTTATTTAACCATAATGGAAGAAAAGTCGATAATATGTAGAATATTATATTTTCCATTTCGACATCTTTTAAGTTTTCGGATATGAATCGACCATAGATAGTAACATCCTTGACCTGACCACAAATTCCTTGCCACGACATCGCACCAGAACTTGTCCTGGTAGAAACAAACATCTATTAGGGCATGACACTATTTCTTGACCTTTAGTGATAACTCATCAACTTTCCTTTGAGTTTTATATGCTTGGTAGGATTCATCCTATGGTATTGTAAATGTAACGCCCCACTCCTATGGGTACAGGGACGCTACTGTGATGTACATTCGCAGGGCAGAAATATCCTCACGTGCGTATGCTAAACATCAGTACAAGTAAGAATTAGAGTGTATAAGCATAGTTGTATTATTCATTCCAATAAAAAGAGTATAAGTACATAGTTATCACAGAGTGCGATCCAATATAACATGAATATTACATCACAAAAATCGCAAAATTCAGATTGCACGATTGAAAATACAGGGAGATGTTCACGAGTTGCCAAAAGATAATCTCACGAGCTAATTAAGAAAGAGGAGGAAGAGAAGGAGCTACGGTTGATCTGCTTGCTCACCAAGAAAAGCCTGGTCTTCAGCTGGAAGGTCTGCTTCTGTCAAGCTATGGGATCTGAAAATGCAGTCCAGAGTTGTCATAAATAACCCAGTAAGTATGTAAAATGAATCCAAGTGGCATGCACATGCAGTCACACGTGTACAAGATCATAGTGACGTGGCTCAGTCATGCAGGTATAGTCCAGAAAACAAAACAATTGGAATTTAAATACAGTAAAAACAGACATGGTATCATGCATGTGGCGAGCAAGGTATTGAAATTACACAATAATAATAAATATTATCACTGTTATTTTAATTATTCCCTTCCTGTGTCCCTACCACTGGCAGTCCGTATTGAAGTCCGTGCTCCATCAGAACCTATTTGAACATGACGTACGAATACCATTATCCAAACAAGGGAGTGACCGAATAACACACTCTCCTGATATTATCATTGTAAGGTTATTAAATGCAATAAATAAAGGTATGAACTCAGATTATTAATTATTATTATTAAGACTCATCCAATTCGTATGTTTCGATATGGATCCCATTCCACATATCTCTGCATACAAATCATGCGAGGTTGGTTATTGAAAACTAATGGAGCTCAACGAATTATATTTAGAATGAGTCTCGTATATGCCCGGACAATGACCCATAATTATCTAGTATTGAGTCGGAATGTACCACTAGGCATCGGGACTTATTGTATGCCTAAACAAGAATAGGGTGTCATCATTCCATAGGAATATGCCAAGGGGCTTAACACACACCCAAAAGGAGAGAAGCAAAGGAGGAGTAAGAGTGCCAATACACCCCGACAGAAAACCTAATGGCCCTCAGGTAGAACCAAAGTTTTAGTTATACAACATTTGTCTGGCCATCATAAACACAAAAACTATATCGATATCCATTAGTTTTTTCCATCTCAGCGTAAGTTGTCTAATTATTATTATTATGTCTATGACTATCAATTTACGGAGATTAACCAGGTTGTTATAACAGAAGGAGCAAGCTAGATACAGGAGTATAGAATTACTAGATGTATAACATGATAACAAGTGTTAAGTCCCCATAAAGGTAATAATCATGTGTCAGGTAGTAAACAGGTGAGGTGACAAGTATCAGGTGTCAGGTGATTAATATGTAAGGTGTCAGGGTACCAGCTGAAGTATAACAATACATGTATGTACAAGATTACAAAATCAAGCCAAAATAGTCCAAGAATCACAACATCATGCTCGAATAGTACAAGAAGTATTTCAAACTCTTCACAATCATAATCAATATAATAATAATAATAGATTAATCTATAAATAGCCATGTGGGGCTTAGAGAAGATGAAGTGTAGCTAGACCGCGTCAGGTGAGGCTAAGCTCATAGGTGAAGCTAAATTCAAAGTACACAGTGTAGTTAGGTTTCCAACGAAGTCAGCATGCAGCGCTAGGCGTTAACCCGCACGGTGAAGCTAACTCTCATAGCGAAGTTGGCATATGAACACTCGCTAACGCTCTCGGCAAAGCAATACTCGTGGCGAGCTAGATGCTCACGGTGTAGCTAGCGTATGAATGCTTTGCTAATACCCGCAGCGAAGCTAAATGCCCACAAAGCAAGCATATGAACACTTTGCTAACGTCGATAGTGAAGCTATGCTCGTGATGGAGCTAGCAGTAAAATATTGAGCACTAAGCTCGCTTACCCGATGGAGCTAGTGAAACCCGAAGGTTAAGCCGAAAGGCTGAAGAGAGCCCGGAGGCTAAGCCCAAAGGATATAGTAAAACCCGGAGGCTAAGCTTGAAAGCTGAGAGAGCACAGTGCTAAGCCCGAAGGCTAAACAAGAGTACAAGCATTCATCCACATGATTGCAAACAACCTCCACACAGATACAAGCACTCACCCATACAAATACAAGCATTAACCTACACAGATACAAGGATTGCCTACACAAATACAAGCACCAATTACACAATTACAAATTTGCCCACACAATAATACAAGCCCACAGTAACACAATCAAGTACTCGCCAAAAAAGTACTCGCCTAGCAAATATCCAGGATGTGGTGGACTTCAATTAAACTCCAATGGAGTTACCGCATGTAGTGCATTGAAGAGAGAAAAAGAGGAGAGAAAAGAAAGAGAGAGAATAGGGGAAAGAGACTAGAGAGAAGGAAAAGAAAAGAGAGGAAGAGAGGGGAGAGAATGAGAAGGAGAGAGAGAAAAGAAGCGATTATGAGAGAGAATAAAAGAAGGAGAGAGAAGGGGTGTGCCAAGGGGTGTGGCTGGCCAAGGGGAGGAGAGTGGAGGTTGGTGGTGATGGGGTGGAGTTGGTGGTGGTGATGGTGTTTGTAGGTGGTGAAAGTGGTAGAGATGGGTTGATGATGGTGGTGGTGGTGATGGGAGGAGATGATGGGGAGGAGGAATAGGAGATGGTGGAGATGAAGGTAGAGGAAAGGGAGGAGGAGATAGTGAAAGAGGTGGTGGTTGGTGGCCGACTTGTTGGTAGAGGGAGGTGGCTAGGGGAATTTGGCCGGGGAGGTGGTGGAGTGGCCGACCGATTACGGAAGGTCTGGGGTGACCAAGGAAGAGAAGGAGGGGGTGGATGTTAGGAGAGAGTGGGATAGTGGAAGAGAATAAAAGTGGAAGAAAAAGAAAGAGTTTTGGAGGGGGTTAGTTGAAGGAGAAGAGAGAGGAGAATAGAAAAGGAGAAGGAGAAGATAGAGGAGAATAGAAAAGGAGAGAAGAGAGGAGAGGAGAATAGTTAGAAAGGAGAAGAAAAGAAAAGAAAAGAAAAGAAGGGAAAAAAAAGAAAGAAAAGGGAGAATGAAAGAAAGAAGGAATAGAAAGGAAAGGAAAAAAGAAGAAAAAGAAAAAGAAAAATAAATAAGATAAATATGGGAAATGCGGGCTCTGGGCTTGGGCTGGGCACAGAGTCTATAGAATATGGATCAGATATCACCAAAAATGTCAAAAGATAGAAAATACAAGAGAGAAATCTAGACACATATTTGGGTACGTATTTCAGGAATAGGGTGTTACAATCTACCTACTTTGCAAATATTTTGTCCTCAAAATTTTGATAAGGAAAGAGACGAACAAGGTGAAGTCTAGTATTGATAATGACAGTATAATAAAAGGGAAGTAATAGGGAAAGATTGCCAACTTTGGTCACAAAAGTCAGGGGTAATGATCACGGTGACATCTTCAGGGCTCTTGCTCTGGTCATCGGGCACCACATCTTGTCACTACTACGTTTGATGCTTCGGCCTTCTCTGCGATCACATTGAAGCCTTAGCCTCTCTAACAGTTTGCTCCAGCTTTTACTCCTCTCTGTGCCTGATCATAGGCATGCTGCTAGAAGGAAGTGAAGCTCTTTACCAGTAGGTCCCCAGGTTTTCTCTCACTGGTAGTGCTGGAAGTGTTGGTCAGTTCGGTACAGCGTTCCTTATCTCCTTGAATAGGCAATCACTCATCAAATATTTACCAGATCGACACCCCAAACATAACCCATTGGCTATTCGGCAGCTGTGTTGTACGTATCCGGGCTTCCGACAATTCCCCCATATTGCCTGCTGAGGGGAAGTCAAAATGGTCACTTGGCTAGCGAGGCGTCAATGAATATGAATAGGTCTTCTCTATCTATCATCGTGTATTCTCTGTCCATCTGTTAAAATATCTGCTTTGCAAACTTATTCTACTCCGGACTCCTATTTTTCTTCTCCAGACCAGGCTCCAAGTACCGTGCTATGGTAAAGACCTGAGAATATGTCTTTAGCTGTTAGGGTATCAAGTGCATCTGGATGTCCATCTTCAGGCCCTGCTGAAATCTGCTAGCTCAGTTCTTCTCGTCGGCCACCATGTACAGCATGAACCAGCTAAGTCTCAAAAACTCTGGAGAATATCTATAGTTCAGTCCGTCTACTACAATCTATTGAATTGTTCTTCTATCCCTTCTGGGCTATTGTATGGAAGAACCTCTCGTAGAGACTCTTTAAGAACTAGTCCCAAGAGATGGGCTGCTCCAAACTTGCTTCTTCTACTAACCACCAGGTCCTAACTACATCCTTTAGTTGTATCTTGGCCATTCCTACGTCGTTCTGATCAGGGATCTGGCTGCCTTTAGAAGATCTGTCATATCAATCAACCATTGTTCTGCATCAAATGGCTTCTCAGTACCAGAAAATACAGTCGACTGCATCTTCAAAAATCTGACACATTTCTTAAACTCTATTCTTAGGGTGCTGTCAACAATCCCTAACGTAGGAGCTCTGACTGATGCTGCTGCCTCTCATCGAACCTTGAAGTATCCTCATCAGATTGGAAATAAAAAATAAAAAAATAAATTCAAAATTATTTATAGCCATTAGGCTTTGAACCTTGGTGGGTTAGGAAAGAATGTAGTGAATTAACTATGTTGCCACATTGGCGTGTAGTCCAGAGGCCCTAGCTCATTTATTTAAACCTCCTTTTAACTCCCTTCATCCTCTCCAACTTTCCCCACTCTCTCTAACTTCTCCCTTGCTTTCTTCCCTTTATTTCCACTCACTCAAATTGAACCCACTACTCCTTCCATGTAGCCTAACTCTCAGGGGTAGCTTAGGGGTGTGTGTGGTGCCTATAAAAAGGGTATCTCACCATCTCAAGTCATTTGTAAAACTTAAACTTATCTTTCTTTTTCACTACACTCTCTCTTTTTCTTCCGAATCTTTAGAGTGCGAGTTGAGGAGAAGAACATTCAAATTGAAGGGAAGTGTTCCAGGTAATTTATTTTGCATTTTCGTAGAATTTAGTTCGTTGTGGCATTTCATCGAACACATAGTATACATTACATTTTAGCTATAATTTCACCATGAAAAACTTATGCTAAAATCAAAATAAAATTATGTAGAACACCTAATACATACCTACTAATTATCATAATTTTTTTTTATGATTTTATGATTTTAATATAACGAAAGAAAAAGAAAAAGGAAAAGGAAAAGAAAATAAATAAATAAAATATAACAAAATATATAGAAAATTTATTGTAGTAATTTATTGTGGCAGATCCAATCTCAAACCCATTACTATAGCAGATCCATTACCGTAGCAGACAGACCCGTTAAGCCTTTTATTGGTTTTTATTGATTTTTAAGCTTATTTTAATTTAGAAAAATTAGAAATAAATTCAAAAAATTCCAAAAAATTCATAGAAAATCACAAACTAAATTTGAGACTCTGTAAAATTATTTTGAGTGTAATATTACTTAGAATAACATGAAATAAAATATTCTTTGTAATTATTATTTAATGATCATTTATTTAAAAATTACTAATAATTTCTAAATATCACAAAAAAATATATAATTCATAATTCAGTAATATGTAAACATTATACATCAATTTATTATTTTATGCATGTATTATCATGAAATTATATTTTTAAATGATTGCTAAAAATCTAGGAATTAAATTATTTAGAAATATTAACCAACAAAAATTATAATAAATAATAAAAATTATATTCTCTTCTAACTTATCACTGAATAAGAACATGTCAAGTCTCTATTTAATTCATGTAATATTTAGGCTGCAAATTTTACCCAGAGCCGGTTATGTTGGCCCAAAGGCCTTCCACTCTAGTTTTGATGATGATTAACTCATATAGTTATGTGTACTAATAATCTTGTGAGTTTAGTTTCAGATCATTAATCAAGTTATTAGTTGGTGAAAGCTTTCACACATCTTTCACAAGTTGATTCAAGAGCCCGAGCGTCAAAGATCATATATAGCACTTGCTCGATGGATCAAGGAGTTTTGGATCGAGTCGGCTTGGAGATTGCGCTCTACAAGAAGACTTCGGTACCATAGTTTAGTTTTGTGTTTAGATTCATATTTGTAAAGATTAGAATAGTATGATAATGCTCAAGTTCACAACACACACGTTTCATGTTTTGAATATTGGTTTTTGGTTTTTCGGTTTTAGGTTTAACCGATCTTGGTTTCCATGAATAGATAGATCAAAACAAGTTTACATGGTTTAATGTATATATGATTTGTTCTATATACATGCATGCTTTAATTCCCTAGACAAACTTAGTCTTGACTCCCTTATTCATGTATTATATGTTTTGGTATTTTTGACAAAACATATTTTGGAATTAATGACAAAAACTATGATATATATTTGTTTCATGCATATTGGATTTCTATCCATATGCATCATGCTTCAAAGTGTTTAAATATCATGTTTTTGTATTTGGAAGAGTTTTAGACAAAACGTATTTTCTATTCAAAATCCAAGTTTTAGAAAATACAGTTTTTGGTAAAAATGATAAGACACAAAAATAGTTCATATTGATTGATATTTGAGCTAAACTTTTTACCACATGTTTATATATCAATGCAAAATGATAAAACTATTTTTGGTGATTTTTAGGAGTATTAAAAGATTTTCAAAATATTTTTAAACTGATTTTCTGACCCAGTTTTTTTTGTTCCAGGCTTCAACCAAGTCGACTAGTAGCCTGACTAGTCGACTAGGTCTGAGGTCGGTGACCGGGCCGGTCGACCGACGTGCACAATTCTGTGCACGTTTGGAGCCCCTGGGACGGTCGACCGGACCGGTCGACCGGACTGAGAGTAGATCTCTCTGTTTGTTTCGGTCGACCGGGGCGGTCGACCGGTAGCTGCCAACGGGAAAAAATTGACCGTTGGGCGGTCGACCGGACCGGTCGACCGGCAGGGTTATTTTGGCAAAATCTGCTGCCAATGGCTAGTTTCCAGATTTGCCTATAAATACCCCTTTTGCAAGAGTTTTTCTCGAAGATTTCTTGTGCGAATTTTTTCATACTCTCTGGTGTTTTCACAGCAATTAAAAGAGGTTTTTGAATTCAAATTGAACAATCTTTTTGGTGTTTTTATTAGGGTTTGAAAAACCAAAGAAAAGGGATTTTGGGAAAAGTTTTTGTTTGAATTTCACTATCTTTATTTTCTATTATTTCCCAAAGATTTTTTTTGAGTTGCTGGTTTCAAATCCCTTGGTTTTCTCCACACTTGAGCAAAAATCTACTATCTTCTCTATAGGGTCTTTGTGTGTGGGAAAAGAGATTGTTTGTGGTTGTTGTTGAACCACCAAGTTGTAAACCCTCTATACTTTGCTTTGTGCTTTTCCCTCTTGGGTTGAGGAGGTTGTTTGTGCAAGTGGTTTGTATCCCTCAAGTTGTGAGGTGATCCTTGCTTGGCTTTGTGCTAATCCCTCGGGTTGTGAGGTGATTGTTTGTTGGATTGGTGTTGTGCCTCAAGGAGGAGGTTGTGTTTGTAAGGAGAGGAGTTGGGTACTCCTTGTATTGTGATTGCCCCAAATCCTCGGTGGAGGTTCCCTTTGTGGGAGTCCTTTGTGGACAAGCTAGTGGACTTAAAATCCTTCTGGGTGAAGGCGGGGATGTAGAGCTGGGTGCTCGAACCTCGAAACATATCTTGGTGTTTGCGCTTGTTCCTTGACTCTTACTCTCTCTCTCTTTACTTTGTGCCTGCATCTATTCATATTGCTCATACATACTTATATGCTTGGCTTGATTGTGTGCATCTCTTGTTGTATTTGCAAATTAGTTTTTAATTCCGAATTGAGTTGATTAGATTAGCATAATCACCTATTCACCCCCCCTCTAGGTGATATTTCAATTGGTATCAGAGCTAGCGCTCCTGATATTTAGGTTTAACCACCTAGGAGTGAGATCTTGGTTTGCTAATCTTCATTTGCATTATTCATTTGCACTCATTTAGTTTGCTCTCATGGATAGCCCTCCTATGTTTGACCATATTAGACTTGATGCTTGGATGGCCAATATGAGTAGCCATTTGAAAAGACTAGGACATCTAGTTTATCAAGCCTCCACTATGGAATCATTCCCCAATAGTAGCAAGCATAAGAAGGCAAATGCATTAGCACTTAGAACACTTAGAGCATCTCTAGGTGAACATCTTTTACCGGTGTTTAATCATTATGACTCGGCTTTTGCAGTTTGGAGCTTATTGACGTCTCCCGAGCTTCCAAAGATTATCAACAAGATGAGGAGATCTAAGAGAGAAAAGTCCGAAGAGCATTGCTTCATGGTCCAAGGGAAAAACTGCCTTGAAGTACAATCGGACACTCAATTAGATGATAGCTCAAGTTCCTATTGCCATGGTGTTTTGAAGTTCAAACTTTAAATTTGAAACTTGCTCAAAAGCTTGAAAATTTATTGGAAAAACACAATTTTTTTAAAGAGGACAACCTTGTTTTGAAAAATGAATTAAAAGATTTATGTTCTAATTTTGAATTGGTTTTGCAAGAAAAGGAAGAGATCACTAGTGAACGTGACTCACTTAGATCTCAACTAGATCTTGCCCGTAATGAGATTGAAGATTTGAAAAGCAAAAATGATTGTGATGATGTTGTGAAGCACAATGAGATTTTGTCTTCAAAATTGGATTTTACTTTTAAAGATAACCTTTCTTTGAAAAATAAAATTGATTCAATTACAAAAGAATTGGATTTGGTTTTGAAGAAAAATGAATCTATGAAAATTGAAATTGATTCTCATGTGTGCCATGCTAGTATTGCTTCTTCTTCTTATAGCACACCTATTGCATGCTCCACTTTGTCTTCCACTATTGAAAATGATATAAATATTTTGAAGAAAAGTGTTGAATGTTTGGGCTCCACTTTGAGCCAATGCACATTGAATCATACACGTTTGGAAACCTTGGTTCGCAAGAAACAAGGTCCATCTTTGCATGCTCACCCTTCACGGCATACACATGCTTTCCACGGTCACCACCATCGCACGTATGCTCATGTGTACACATGTACACATTGTGGCCGAAAAGGCCATCTTGTTAGATTTTGTTATGATCGTATCTATCATGAAAATTTAGCAACTAATCTTGTTTGGGTTAGAAAGGATACTAACCCCCGTGGACCCATAAAGAAATGGGTACCAAAGACCACCTCTATACTTTTTGATGTAGGTGGGAGCTCTCACAAAACGTGAGAGTGTTGGTGCCTTGGAGTGGATGCGTTCCGTGCCTAAAGAGAACCATTTGGATGCTTCACTCTCAAGGAGATTTGGTGGGAGGACCACCGTGGTTTGGAGAACTAAAGATGCACCTTCATGAGTTTTGGTATCATTCTCTAACTCCCATTTTTATTTGCATGCTTTTCATATTCATCTATATATAGCATGCCATGGTTTATTGTTCATTATGCTTATGCCATGCCCATTAGAATAGTGTTATACATGTTTAGTTACTTGAGCACCTATATTTTATATGGATCTATATTTAGTGTTCTCACCTTGTTTAATCTAACATGTATGCCCTAGATCTAATGCACATGCATATGCATTATGACCATTTGGATGTTTATGATTCATGTTTTATTGTTTCATGATTAGTATGATGTTTGCCATGTTTATTAGACTTATGCTTTACATGATGAGTTATTGAGACACCCATGTTTAGTATGGACCCATATTTTGTGTTCTCTTTATTGAAAAGTCACCTAGAGGGGGGGTGAATAAGTGACGATGCTAATCTAGTGAACTTAATGCGAAATTTAAAACTAATTGCAATTACAACAATGATGCACACACAAGCAAGTATAAGATATAGCAATTTGCACAATACACAAAGTAAAGATAGAGATAGAGAGAGTCAATGAATCAAACGCAAACACAGAGATATGTTATCGAGGTTCGAGCACCCAGCTCTACATCCCCGCCTTCGACACACGAAGGATTTCTAATCCACTAGCTAGTTCACAAAGAACTCTCACAAGGAGTACCCAACTCCTCTCTTTACAATCACAACTTCCTCCTTGAGGCACAACTCCAAGCCAACAATCTCCTCACAACTTGAGGGATTTCCAAACTCAAAACCAATACAAGGATCACCTCACAACCTAGAGGGATACAACCCAATAGCCAAACTTCCTCAACACAATGAGGGAAAGGCACAAAGCCAAGCTAAAGATAGGGTTTACAACTTAGTGGTTTCAAACAACAACCACAAAACAATCTCTTTTTCCCACACAAAATCCTATAGAAAAGATAGTAGATTTTAGCTCAAGTGTGGAGAAAACCAAGGGATTTGAAACTAGTAACTCAAAGAAAATCTTTGGGAAATAAATGAAACCAAGATAGAGAAGTTCAATCAAAAGCTTTTCCCAAAACCCTTTTCTTTGATTTTTCAAACCCTAAAGAAAACACCAAAAAGATTGTTCAAATCAAGCTCAAACACTTCTTTTATTGCTGTAAAAACACCAGAGAGTATGTAAAAATTCGCACAAAAATTCTTAGAGAAAAACTCTTACAAATGGGGTATTTATAGGCTAATCCCAGAAAATAACCGTTGGCAGCAGAACTGCCAGAAATACCCTGCCGGTCGACCGCCCGGTCGACCGCCCAACGGTCAATTTTTAACGGTTGTCAGCTACCGGTCGACCGCCCGGTCGACCGAAACAAACAGAGAGCAGACTGCTCTCAGTCCGGTCGACCGGTCCGGTCGACCGTCCCAGTGTCTCCAAACGTGCACAGATCTGTGCACGTCGGTCGACCGTCCCAGTCGACCGACCTCAGCCCTAGTCGACTAGTCAGGTTACTAGTCGACTTGGTTGAAGCCTGGAACAGAAAATTCAATTAGAAATATGTTTAAAAATTCTTTTAACTTTTCTAAAAATCACCAAAAATAGTTTTATCATTTTGCATTGATATATAAACATGTGGTAAAAAGTTTAGCTCAAATATCAATCAATATGAACTATTTTTGTGTCTAATCATTTTTACCAAAAAAAACTGTATTTTCTAAAACTTGAATTTTGAATAGAAAATACGTTTTGTCCAAAACACTTCCAGATACAAAAACATGATAATTAAACACTTTGAAGCATGATGCATATGGATAGAAATCCAATATACATGAAACAAATATATATCATAGTTTTTGTCATTAATTCCAAAATATGTTTTGTCAAAAATACCAAAACATATAACTCATGAATAAGGAGTCAAAACTAAGTTTGTCTAGGAAATTAAAGCATGCATGTATATAGAACAAATCATATATACATTAAACCATGTAAACTTGTTTTGATCTATCTATTCATGAAAACCAAGATCGGTTAAACCTAAAACCGAAAAAACCGAAAACTAATATTCAAAACATGAAACGTGTGTGTTGTGAACTTGAGCATTATCATACTATTCTAATCTTTACAATTTAGATCTAAACACAAACTAAACTAGGGATACCTAAGTCTTCTTGTAGAGCGCCGTCTCCAAGTTGACTCGGTCCAAACCGTGATTCACCAAGCTAGACTCCAATGAGTGCTAGATGTCATCTTTGATGCTTAGGCTCTTGAATCACCTTGTGAAAGATGTGTGGAAGCTTTCACCAACTAATATCTTGTTAAATATCTGAAACTTAAACATTGCAAGATTATTAGTACACATAACTACATGAGTTAATCATCATCAAAACTAGAGTGGAAGGCCTTTGGGCCAACAATCTCCCCCTTTTGATGATGACAAAACTCATGGAGTTATATATGCATGGATTAAAGTAAAGCTTCAAAGAAGCTCCCCCTTAACTCATGCATAACAATAAAACATATAAGATATGCAATGAATGTTCATAAACACATATAAACATGTTCTGGATACCAATTAAAATAAAACATAAACAATGAAACATGCTCTTGATACCAATAAAACAATAATATTGAAACCAACATATTATTACTAATGAAAACCAACTAAAACATATGCATAAATCAACCATGCATATAAACTACAAATTCTTCTCCCCCTTTTTGTCAATCATCAACAAAGGGGTAAAAACAAACATGTTTATTTTTGATGATGACAACAATCTCCCCCTTTTTGAAATACCAAAAGAAAATATGCATAGGCTTGAAATAAGATACCAATTGAAAATTAAATCAATTGAAACATGATATTCATTAAAAATTCAAGCTTAGCAATCTTAAAATTATGATAAAGCTTGTATATGGATACCAATTGAAAAACTCAAGCTTAACATAACCAAAATTTGTACTTCAAGATATAGGGATAAAATAAGCACAAATAAATCATCTATATATGTATGTAAGAAATAAATACCAATTGAAATTGATACTATATGAAGTGTAAGCATACATATATAAAACAACACATATATGAGTATACAAAAGGATGTCAAGATTGATACCAATTGAAAGAATTCAATGATATCAATTGAAACAAGAATAAGATCAAGTGTATGACTCATATCAACTACCACCCATTTCATATTCAAGTTTAAAATGATTTTCATTATAAAGCATACATGAGCATGATCTCCCATCCAACCGCCCATAGAAGGTAGGGGTTTTCAAAAATAGATTTAGAAATATAGTATGTTTGAAAAACTCTACCTCATGAACAATATCACAACTAGTCATATGAATCAACTAGTACGAAATCCTTCAAGATAAAACACAAAGATTTTTCATGAAACATGAGAATCACATGATCACCAAACACTCAAAATCTATATGGCACCAATAGTACTCATGAAAATCAAATCATGAGAAAACATCAAAATAAGGTGAGTGTACAAGTGTTGTGAGAAACATATCATCATGAAAATGGATAATTAAGCTCAATATAGTAATCATCAAGATATGAAACATAAGTGAATCATGAAATCCATGAAAGTTAATCCATATGATTTAAGCTTCAAGGCATATGTATGTCATGTACAA
The DNA here is from genome assembly GCA_038442645.1 of Agave tequilana. Lineage (NCBI taxonomy): Eukaryota > Viridiplantae > Streptophyta > Magnoliopsida > Asparagales > Asparagaceae > Agave > Agave tequilana. The sequence goes on from JAVJIF010031452.1 coordinate 252,864, forward strand.
ACTAAAGTATACATACATATCCTAAACACAATGAGTCCACAAAAGTATATGCATGAAGGCACGTGGCTCAAGGATGTACATGTATAATCAATAGTTTGGACAAGATACACATATACATGAAGTTAAACAAATAAACACGAAATCAAGAAAAACTAAATTTTCACCAAAACTAATTTCATTTCAAGGTATATGTATGAATTGCCAACACAATAAGTGTACATACATATCCCTAAACACAATTGAGTCCATATATATAGATTTGCATGAAAGGCAAATGACTCAAAGGGTATACATGTATATCTTAAGGTTTGGCAAAATAAACATATACATGAAATGAAAACTCATATACATAAAACAAATCCAAAAATAGGAATACAAGTTTAAAATGCATGAATCATCAAAACTAGACTATACTGGAACATCTAAAGGGTACAAATAGGCATCCAAGCACAAACATATATAAAGGTTTATTTGTGTCCCACTACATGTGCAAGTATAAATTCTAGTCTTAATGAAAACTAACATCTAAACAAGTAATCAAATCATTATGCATAAAATGGATACAAATCAATCATGAAAAACATAAAAATGATCATGAAGAACATCCACATGCTATTAGAATCAAGAAATACATGATAGCCTATAAACATCAAAACATGTGGCTAAATTAGAAATCATACAACACAAGTTATTTATCAAAACATGAATCATTAAAACAAAAAATCATAGTCAACCATATGATTTGCATGACAAAGACATGTGCATTAAACCTATGATAAACATGATAGCTAAAATATAAAGAGAACACAAAATATGGGTTCATACTAAACATGGGTGTCTCAATAACTAATCATGTAAAGCATAAGTCTAATAAACATGGCAAATATCATACTAATCAAAAACATGAGTCATCAAAACAAAACATCATAAACATTCATATGATCATTATGTATATGCATGTACATTAGATCTAGGGCATACATGTTAGTTTAAACAAGGTGAGAACACTTAAATATAGATCCATATAAACATGGGTGCTCAAGTAACTAAACATGTATAACACTATTCTAATAAGCATGGTATAGGCATAATGAATAACAAAACATGACATGCTATAAATAGATGAACATTAAAAGCATGCAAATAAAAATGGGAGTTAGAGAATGATACCAAAACCGATGAAGGTGCATCTCTAGTTCTCCAAACCACGGTGGTCCTCCCACCTAATCTCCTTGAGAGTGAAGCATCCAAATGGTTCTCCTTTTAGCTTAGAATGCATCCACCTCAAGGCACCAACACTCTCACGTTATGCGAGAGCCTCCACCTACATCAAACATCAAAGAGGTGGATCTTGGTACCCATTTTCTTGTGGGTCCACGGGGGTTAGTATCTCTCCTAACCCAAACAAGATTAGTTGCTAAATTTTCAATATGTAATCTATCATAGCAAAATCTAGCAAGGTGGCCTTTTCGACCACAATATGTACAAGTGTACACATGAGCATACATGTTATGATTGTGTCCGTGATGAGCATGTGTATGTCGTGATGGGTGTGCATGCATAGTTGGAGCTTGTTTCTTGCGAACCAAGGATTCCAAACGAGTGTGATTTAAAGCACATTGGCTCAAAGTGGAGCCCAAACAATCAACACTTTTCTTCAAATTATTTATATCATTTTCAATGCTAGAAGATAAAGTGGAGCATGCTATAGGTGTGCAAGAAGTAGAAGCTACACTAGCATGGCAAACATGAATATCAATATCATTTTGCAAAGATTTATTTTTATTCAAAACCAAATCCAATTCTTTTGTTATGAAATCAATTTCATTTTTCAAAGTAACATTTTCTTTAAAAACAAGATCTAATTTTGAAGATAAGATCTCATTGTGCTTTACAACATCATCACAATCATTTTTGTTTTTCAAAAATTCATTTTCCTTTAAAACAAGTTCGAGTTGAGATTTAAGTGAGTCACATTCACTTGCAATCTCTTCCTTCTCTTGCAACATCAATTCAAAATTAGAGCATAAATCCTTTAATTCATTTTTCAAAACAAGATTATCATCTTTCAACAAATCATGTTTTTCTAACAAATTCTCAAGCTTTTGAACAAGTTCCATATTTAAAATTTGAACTTCAAAACATCCATGACAATAGGAACTAGAGTTATCATCTATTTGAGAATCCGATTGTACCTCATGGGAGTCATTCCCATGGACCATAAAGCAAGGTTCTTCGGATATGTCTCTCCTAGATTTTCTTATCTTGTTGATAATCTTTGGAAGCTCGGGAGATGACAACATGCTCCAAACTGCAAAAGCCGAATCATATCGATCAAAAACATGTAGAAGATTTTCATTGAGAGATGCTCTAAGTGCCCTAAGTGCTAATGCATTGGCCTTTTTATGCTTGCTACTATTTGGGAAGGATTCTTGTGTAGAGGCTTGATAAGCTAGATGTCCTAGGCTTTTTAAATGACTACTCATCTTGGCTATCCAAATATCATGTCTAGCAAAATTAACATAGGAGGGCTATCCATGAGTGCAAACTAATATGTGTGCAAATGACAATGCAAATGAAGATTAGCAAACCAAGATCTCACTCCTAGGTGGTTAAACCTAAATATCAGGAGCGCTAGCTCTGATACCAATTGAAAAGTCACCTAGAGGGGGGGTGAATAGGTGACGATGCTAATCTAGTGAACTTAATGCAAAATTTAAAAACTAATTGTAATTACAACAATGATGCACACACAAGCAAGTATAAGATATAGCAATTTGCACAATACACAAAGTAAAGAGAGATAGAGAGAGTCAATAGATCAAACGCAAACACAGAGATATGTTATCGAGGTTCGAGCACCCAGCTCTACATCCCCACCTTCGACACACGAAGGATTTCTAATCCACTAGCTAGTTCACAAAGAACTCTCACAAGGAGTACCCAACTCCTCTCTTTACAATCACAACTTCCTCCTTGAGGCACAACTCCAAGCCAACAATCTCATCACAACTTGAGGGATTTTCAAACTCAAAACCAATACAAGGATCACCTCACAACCTAGAGGGATACAACCCAATAGCCAAACTTCCTCAACACAATGAGGGAAAGGCACAAAGCCAAGCTAAAGATAGGGTTTACAACTTAGTGGTTTCAAACAACAACCACAAAACAATCTCTTTTTCCCACACAAAATCCTATAGAAAAGATAGTAGATTTTAGCTCAAGTGTGGAGAAAACCAAGGGATTTGAAACCAGCAACTCAAAGAAAATCTTTGGGAAATAAATGAAACCAAGATAGAGAAGTTCAATTCAAAAGCTTTTCCCAAAATCCTTTTCTTTGATTTTTCAAACCCTAAAGAAAACACCAAAAAGATTGTTCAAATCAAGCTCAAAAACTTCTTTTTATTGGTGTAAAAACACCAGAGAGTATGTAAAAATTCGCACAAAAATTCTTAGAGAAAAACTCTTACAAATTGAAAAACACCTAGAGGGGGGGGGGGGGTGAATAGGTGTAAGTGCTAATCTAAGAAACTTAATGCAAAACTAAGTGCGCTAAATGCGGAAGCTAATGCAAATTATGCACAAACTAATACAATACAACAAGTGTAGCCGAATTCCCCTTGCGAGGCTCTGGACTAACTCCCCTTGATTCCCCTTGAAATGGGTTGAGGTGCTATGTGAAGCTCTTGTTGGATGAGTATAAGTTAGGCACACACACACAAGCAATCCAAGCAATATGAAATACACACAATCAAGCCAAGCATATAAGAATGAATTGCAATATAAAGGATGCAAGGCAACACAAGCAATGTATAAGATATGACAAGATGAACTATGCTCAACACAAGCAAATATGATATGAATGAAGTATGATGCTTTGCACAAATGTAAAGAGAGAGAGTTTAGAGTAAAGTGGATCAAAACGCAAACACCAAGATTTGTTTCGAGGTTCGAGCACCTTGCTCTACATCCCCGCCTACACCACCGTGTAGGATTTTCACTATCTCAACTCCCACCGAGGGAACTGATTGGTAGTCAAAAGTGCATTTTTATCATCATATTTACCATCACATTTTCATATTTATTTATATAATTCTGCACATTTATTAATATTTTGTGATTTATTGTGTGCAGGCCTCGAAATAATAAAAAGAAAGAAATAAAGCTTAAAGAGCCCAAAAGCCCAGATCCAAGCCCATATTTGAAGCCCAAGAGTCAAAGTGCAAATATCAATTGTCAAAGTGCAATTATGCAAGGGCTAAAGTTGCAATTATTAAAGTTGAGGGAAGGATAGAATTCTACCCAACCCTAAACTCTTGCAGGATGAGCATAAAAGCCAAAGATGAGAAGGAAATTCGTGGGAGGAAGATTTGAAGAAATCTGGTTTAAGGGTAACTTGATTACTAAGTTATCTCGAAACTCCAGATTAAAAGGCCAGGATACAACTTCTAGAAGCAGGTGCCCACATGGACGGACCAGGAGAGGCCACGCGCCAAAGCGCGTGGCCAGAAGCCAAAAAATTGCCGCGGACGCTCGGCAAGGCGCGGCAAAGTGGATGAGTCTGACTACCAGACTTCGTCTACAATTTCATCCGGGACTCTATCTTCTTCTGCACTATAAATATCCCTGCAAAGTGCAACGTACAGGGCGTCCAGAGGCGAGCCAAGGCCAAAAGCTAGGGTTTAGGTTTTAGGTTAGATTTTTATTTTGTAAATTTTGTAACTGAGAGTGGAGATGCTTTCATGGAGGAAGGGATCATACTTGTACTGAGGTGACATCGGTGTAAGTTTTTATTTTTCTTCCATTGTTAATAGAATCTACTCAAGGTTAGCTTTTGTTCTTTTATTCTTGTTTATTTATTCTTGTGTATTTATGTTCTTCTTTCTTTGTGCTATTCTTCTATTTCTGTTTCATTGTTTCTCTCTCTGATGACTTGCAAACCGTGAGATCCAATCGCTTCGAGACTGCCGAGCCCAAGAAGAGCCCTTGATGGCTTATGGCGACGAACAGATCCTATATCCCATGCTTGAACGCCTTCGAAGACAAAGTAAGTCGTTGCAAAAGGATCAAAGGTAAGTAGGACTAAAGAGGTAAGTTTTCTTTCCTTCTTTCTTTAGTTTAGATCTCAATCACACTATTCTTTCCACAATTCTTTTCTTCACTTCATTGTAAATACCATCGTGACTAACAAAATAACTAAAAAAGATAAATTTTTAGAGAAACTTGCTTAATGCTTCCATCGCAGTCCCTCCTTGAGGATCACGACCCGCATAGCCCTGCTACTGCGGATTAGAACTGAGAACCTCACACTATTATTTCCAAAATCTAATATTCATTATTTTGTGTGCAGGAAAACTCAGTCAACCAATTGGCGCCGTTGCCGGGGAGGGACGGTAAGTTATTCTCTAATAAAAAAATTTTTTATTAACTAATTCTTTATTCTTCTCTGTTGCAGGTTACAGGTGAAGAAACAGGAACTTTGCAATTGCAGTGACATATAAGTGGACCTGGGCCCCTGCTCTCGAAAGCAGAGCCCAGGATCCCTCCAAATTGCCGCAGAAACGCGGCAAAAGCCGCGGATCTGCGGCAAAGAGGAGAGTACTACTGATCAGTTTTCTGCAGGGTATCTGATTCTGCAAAATAATTCTGCTGCATTACTTAATTTCCTGTATTATTCACCCTATACCTGCTTAATAAAGTCAACAGTAAAAAATTGGTTGTAATCGTTAAAAGTTGATTAGACATTTGCATATTAGGCACGTGTCTTTTCAATTACTTTAATTTACTGTTGAAGAGTGCTGGAGACGCAAGGTACGTACGCATTGCATGTAGAATAGGATTCATCTCTTGGTTGATTTTCTGCTTTGAGTGATTCTTATCTATTTATCTTGTACACTTGCACTAATTCATCTTAAGGGCATAACCTATAAATAAGATAAGGTGGGGATTTCATCACCCTTCCTTAGCCCAAAATCATATCCCGAGCACTCACTAACCCAAGCCTAACATAAAAATTAGTAGACGTTGGCCTAGGGACATCTCGGACTCAATAGGAGATTATCCTAAGGAGGAACAGTGTTGGAAGTTGACTCCTGCCAAATCAGTGTCTAGGAAGGGGATTGAGGACTGAAAGCCCGAAGTGTGGTGGTTATTTAATTAAGGAACGTCTTTGACGGAAAACCTCCCACCACTCTTGCCCCGACCTAGCTGATTAACTTGTGGTCAAAGTCTACACCCGACCTCCAGTGGACAGTCTAACCAGTTAGGAGTCGTCTAGGTCTAGGTCTACCCTAACTTAGGTTAGAATTTTTTGTTTTTTTTGTTTGTTTAGTTGTTTGTTTTTTTTGTGTTTGTGTGATATGGCATATAACAATTTTTCCAATTTTAATCCATATTACACACCTTTTTCGGATATTACCAACCCGGCATATGATAATTTTGACCAACCTAGTGTGCCGGAATGGTCTTATCCGAATGAATATAACCCACACCCCCCATCTTATGACTATAATTTCCATAATAATTTCAACTCGTCACAGAGTTTATGGGGTTTCGAGTCCCCCGAGTCTAATGTCCAACCACCTTGTCCTCCGTATCCACCTTGTCCACAATTTTCCCAAGATTCATACTCAGATCCACCCATTCAGAATAGAAATCCATCTTTCTTGGAAATGATGAGTATGAATGAGTCCAAGCAAAAATCACCATCAATCTTAGACATGATGATGCGTGAGTCCACCGACTCACAACTTCATCACGATTACCCTTCCTATTTTCAAGACCAATCAGAGCATGATGCACCTATCGACTATGAAGGGATGCTTGCCGCCATGACTCAGGCTAGATTAGCTCGTGAGCATGACATAGATTTGATGGTTCAATCCTTACGTTCTCACAGTTCGGCCATTTCTGCTTTCATTGACCACTCTCTTAGAGCCGACGAATCAAGTTGCTTTGGACAACAAGATTCTAATTCAGTACCATCATGTGAACTTGCCGAAACTTCAAATTCTGATAACTTGGCAAGTTTTCCTTTCCTGAATTAGAACTTGAACATGAATATGATCATGATCTTCCACTTGATGATTCAATTTTATTTCCTGATCCAATAATGACTCCAGTGTCTCCACCAGATTTCACTTTTCCCGAGTCAACATTGGATCCTATTCCAATTCATTATGAAATTGAATCACCCATTTTAGATGATCATATTGAACTTGACCTAGATTCTCACAATCTCTTTACTTCTGAAACTGATTGTACAATTCTGACGGAAGATGTTGACCTTAGTTTTGAAGAATTGTATGGCGATGAGCTAGAATTCCTTAATATTGGAAGTAAAGAGATATCACCCATATTAGGTCACATTTCATTGTGGGAAGAAGATTGTGGACTTGAGTTTCTATTTCTTGACTTGGACCCACTTCCTGAACTTAGCCCGACTCCTGAGCCCTTACTTGATTTGAGCTTCTTCCCTGAGTCGGTATTCGTTCCCGCACCAATAATGTCCAAGTCAATAATTCCATCTTTCCATACTCCATTTTGGGACAAGGAGGTTGACACAATTGACTCTGAAATTTATTATGAAATTTGGAAATTTGATGGGGTGAAAATTTTAAAAAATAATTGTATATACATTTTAGTGGGTTATGTAAGGAAAGTTTCTAGTGGGTTCCACCAAATTGTCTGTTATCTTGATTGGCCGCATTTCGTGGACCAATTAGACCACCTCCGGAACCACCACCCTAAGGTAACTTCTGCCTTCCCTTGTTCTGTTTCATGCATATATGCATTCATTCATACATTGAGGACAATGCATGAGATAAGTGTGGGGGTGGGCTTTACTAACATACTAACATAAGTAGACACTAACAAAATTTGCTAATAAAAAAAAATTTTAAAAAAAAATTGTTTATAAAAAGAAATATTTTGACTTATTTTTTTGAAAGAAATCTAAGTTAGTTTTAAGGATTAGGAAAATCATGATTAGGATTTCTAAAAACTTGGTCAAAATAAATAAATTGTTTAAATTTTAGGTATAGGAGGAGAAATTGAATAATTAGTTAGTCTTAATTTTTACCTTAATGAAATGTGCATTCCTAGTACATATCTAGGATTCTAAGACAAAGACCTTGTGCCTCATAAAAAAAAATATGTCTAAAAAAAAAAAAGAAAAAAAAAATCACCAATTAAGCTGATACATGTGCCTCAAGAAGCATAAGTACGCATGCCTAAAGGTGAGTAAATAAAATAAAGTCCTTAGTTTTGGGGCCTAGTTCACTCGAATTTGAGTCCGCGGGGTGTTTTCTCACTTGGTGCCCTAAAGCCGACTGGTTTGGGAGCCACCGACTTTAAGTTCGCTACATGGGTGGATTAGAAAGCCTAATAGAACTAAGAAATATAATATATGTATTAACACATCTAATAATCAATTAGTTAGGTATGAGGGCCTCAAGAAGCCTTGATACTTATACGAAAGAAAATTAGATGAGTTATACATGCAAAAAAAAAAAAAAAAAAAAAAAAAAGGAAAAAAAGATATTAACACATCTAAATAGTCAATTAGTTAGGTATGAGGGCCTCAAGAAGCCTTGATACTTACACGAAAGAAAATTAGATGATGTTATAAAAATAATAAAGAGGCATGAGAGTCCAAGTTAAGGAGTTCCTAGTAAAAACATAAGGATGCATATGATTTTTGGTAACGAAAAAGACTATATTAGAAATTCAATTTTAATTCTTACCTAAAATGGACAACAATTGACTTTATTAAGACTAGGTTTGAGGAATGAATAAAATGAGATCCTAAAACTTATAGACTACTTAGTCTCTTCAAATATAATTCAAATATTTTCCTTTTTATGGATTTTGTGGGTGTAATCCGCTGAAAACCCTCACGAGACAACACTCGTCCTCTAGGGTAACCTAGGGGTTTAACGGCTTGTTGCACGTGCTAAGTGTAACCGTGATTCCTACGAAAGTGAGTTAGGTTAGATTAACTTTTTCTTTTTCTTTGTTTTTACTCGAGGACGAGCAAAAAGATAAGTGTGGGGGTGTGATTGGTAGTCAAAAGTGCATTTTTATCATCATATTTACCATCACATTTTCATATTTATTTATATAATTCTGCACATTTATTAATATTTTGTGATTTATTGTGTGCAGGCCTCGAAATAATAAAAAGAAAGAAATAAAGCTTAAAGAGCCCAAAAGCCCAGATCCAAGCCCATATTTGAAGCCCAAGAGTCAAAGTGCAAATATCAATTGTCAAAGTGCAATTATGCAAGGGCTAAAGTTGCAATTATTAAAGTTGAGGGAAGGATAGAATTCTACCCAACCCTAAACTCTTGCAGGATGAGCATAAAAGCCAAGATGAGAAGGAAATTCGTGGGAGGAAGATTTGAAGAAATCTGGTTTAAGGGTAACTTGATTACTAAGTTATCTCGAAACTCCAGATTAAAAGGCCAGGATACAACTTCTAGAAGCAGGTGCCCACATGGACGGACCAGGAGAGGCCGCGCGCTTCGGACCAGGAGAGGCCACGCGCCAAAGCGCGCGGCCAGAAGCCAAAAAATTGCTGCGGACGCTCGGCAAGGCGCGGCAAAGTGGATGAGTCTGACTACCAGACTTCGTCTACAATTTCATCCGGGACTCTATCTTCTTCTGCACTATAAATATCCCTGCAAAGTGCAACGTACAGGGCGTCCAGAGGCGAGCCAAGGGCCAAAAGCTAGGGTTTAGGTTTTAGGTTAGATTTTTATTTGTAAATTTTGTAACTGAGAGTGGAGATGCTTTCATGGAGGAAGGGATCATACTTGTACTGAGGTGACATCGGTGTAAGTTTTTATTTTTCTTCCATTGTTAATAGAATCTACTCAAGGTTAGCTTTTGTTCTTTTATTCTTGTTTATTTATTCTTGTGTATTTATGTTCTTCTTTCTTTGTGCTATTCTTCTATTTCTGTTTCATTGTTTCTCTCTCTGATGACTTGCAAACCGTGAGATCCAATCGCTTCGAGACTGCCGAGCCCAAGAAGAGCCCTTGATGGCTTATGGCGACGAACAGATCCTATATCCCATGCTTGAACGCCTTCGAAGACAAAGTAAGTCGTTGCAAAAGGATCAAAGGTAAGTAGGACTAAAGAGGTAAGTTTTCTTTCCTTCTTTCTTTAGTTTAGATCTCAATCACACTATTCTTTCCACAATTCTTTTCTTCACTTCATTGTAAATACCATCGTGACTAACAAAATAACTAAAAAAGATAAATTTTTAGAGAAACTTGCTTAACGCTTCCATCGCAGTCCCTCCTTGAGGATCACGACTCGCATAGCCCTGCTACTGCGGATTAGAACTGAGAACCTCACACTATTATTTCCAAAATCTAATATTCATTATTTTGTGTGCAGGAAACTCAGTCAACCAGGAACCTCTACCAAAGAGGATTTCTTACAACTCTAGGAGTACCAAACTCCTCTCTCAAACAACCACCTCACAACCGAGGGGTAAGGCCCGTAGCCAATACAACAACCAATCCACACACCTCTACCGAAGAGGCTCACAACCAAACTCTACCTCTACCTAAGAGGCTCACAACCAATACCACTCCGATCACCTCTACCGAAGAGGGATACAACAAATGAAGGAGGGTTTACAACAAGTGGTTCCAAACCACAAACTCTCTTTTTCTTTCTTTTTCCACAAAACAAAGATCCTAATAGTTTAGGATAGAAGATAGCTCAAGTGTGGAATCAAGGTGTTTTTGGAAACCAGCAACAAAGATAAACTACTTGGGAAATCACTTGTAAAAGATAGAAAATGAAAAACAAAACAATCTCCCAAAACCCTAGCTTTCTTTGATTTTCCAAAAACCCAAAAACAAATAAGATGAAATCTTTTTGGCTTAAAAACTCTTTTAAAACTCTTTTAAACACTAGAGAAAGTCTGAAATTTTTAGCTCTAAAAATCTTAGCCAAAACAATGGAGAAATGGGGTATATATAGCCCCTAGGAAAAACTAGCCGTTAGGCTGAGCTGGCAGTCTGACAGACTGCCGGTCGACCGGTCCGGTCGACCGCCAACGGTCAGAATTATGACCGTTGGGCAACTGCGGTCGACCGGCCCGGTCGACCGAAAAAACCCGAGAGCAGAGCTCTCAACTCGGTCGACCGTCCCGGTCGACCGTGTCTGTGCCTAACAGACGTGCACGTCTGTGCACGTCGGTCGACCGCAACGGTCGACCGGCCCTTGGTGCGGTCGACCGTCACGGTCGACCGCCCAGCCTGTCAGCACAAAACAAGGTCAGAAAAGTTTGGGAAAAATATTTTATAAAAACCTTTTATCATTTCTGAAAATTCCATAAAACTTGTTTTATCATTTTATGTTAAAACATAAACATGTGATAAAATTTCAAGACAATATATCAACATATCAATTCATTTTTGAGTCTTGCAAATTTTATCAAAAACAAAACCTTGTATTTTGTCAAACTTGATTTTTCCAAAACATGAATAGGATAGTCAAAATAAGTTTGTCTAGCAAGTTTAAAGCATGTATGTATATCTAGACCATATCTAATATACATAGGTATAAAGTAAACTTGTTTTGATCTATTATTCATGAAAACCAAAAAACCAAATCATGAAACGTGTGTGTTTTGTGTTCACTTGAGCATATCAACTAAACTAAGCTTTACAAATGGATCTAAAACTCTATCTAAACTAGGATACCTAAGTCTTCTTGACGATCTTCATCTTCAAGTAGACTCAATCCCAAACGCATGATCCTCCAAGTGCAAAGGTATGATCTTTAAGCTTTGGCACCGGAATCAACATGGAAAGCTTCCAAACACCTCTTGTTGAAGCTAATCACCAACTAATATCCTGTTAATGATCTGAAACTTAGAAACACAGGAATATTAGTAAACATAACTACATGAGTGTTGATCATCATCAAAACTAGAGTGGAAGGCCATTGGGCCAACAATCTCCCCCTTTTGATGATGACAAAACTCATGGAGTTATATATGCATGGATTAAAGATAAGCTCCCCCTTAACTCATGCATAGGGATAAACAATAAATATATGCAATGAATATTAAACATGAATCATGCATATGCATAAACAATAAATGGTTCTAGATATTAAATGGAATATTCAAAACAAAGTAAGCTCTAGATACCAATTACAAAGCAAGCTCTATATACCAATAAAACTTAATATTCTTGATATTGAAACATAATATATGCATAAACATAAACATGCATATAAAACTTCATAAATCTTTCTCCCCCTTTTTGTCAATCATCAACAAAGGGGTAATCAAAACCATAAATTAAACGAGGGGTAAAAATCTTTCTTCCCCTTTATGTCAAACAAAACAATAAAAGACAATGTTCTCCCCCTTTGTGTCTAAAACAAAAACAAAGTCAATAAGGGGTGACTTTAAAAACATGATATCAATTGAAAATATGTCAATGAAGCATCTTGATACCAAAAGAAAGTAAACAAGGATAATAAGTATTATATGCTATATACATTCATGAAGAGGAAGACGCTAAGTTAGCTTCCCTACACAAATGCATTACATGAAGAAAGGATGACAAGCCCCAATTCACATAACACATATTATGTAATGCATAAGAGGAGATGTGAAGCTCCCCCTACACACGTATATCATATAAAGAAGAGTTGTCAAGCTCCTCAATTTATAATATACTCAACATGAATCTATATGTAAGAGAGATGTTAAGCTCTCCTTGCATATAGGAAATATAAATCAAAACTTTGAATATTTTCTTTAAACAACATTTTGAGATACCAATTGTAATTAAACATAAATCTTGAATTCCTAAAACATGAATCTTGATACTAAATGTATTCAAAATTTGTTATGTTTAACCAATTGAAAAGATTTTACATAGAGACATTGATACCAATAGTAAGAATTGTTCATTTTAAAAACATATAAACAAGAAGATCAAATACAAAATCATCATATGTTTAAAATAACAACTTTTAATCATAAAGAGTGGGAGTACAAATACCAATTGAAATACAAAATCAAATTTTCTCCCCCTTTATGAAATACAAACTAAAGTCATGCATAGTCTTGATAACAATTTAAAAGTCATCAATTTAAACAAAATTGAAACTCAAGCACTAGCATAAACACAAACATATATATGTATGAAAAATAGATACCAATAGAAATTGATATACTTGGAATTTAAAGCATACATACATACAAAACATATATGAGTATACAAGAAGATCAAAATGATACCAATTGAAAGAGTTCAATGATACCAATTGACATAACAATAAGTTCAAGTGTATACATCATATTATCTACCACCCAATCATAATTCAAGTTTTAAAGATTTTCAATTTAGGGCATACATGAACATGATCTCCCATCCTACCGCCCTTAGATGGTAGGGGTTTTCAAAAATAGATTTGAAAATTTAGTTTTGTTTGAAAATCTCTACCATATGAAGAATATCGCAACTAGTTAAATGGAAAAATTTGTTAACTAGTACGAAATCCTTCAAGCAAGGAATAAATATAAATCATTTTTCATAAAATGAAATCCACATGATAATCAACACTCTAATTCAATTAAGCATAAATATACTCATGAAAGTAAAGCATGAGTAAGTAATAGATGTGAGTGTATAAATAAAGTGTGAAGATCATAATCATGAAAAATATGTTCAATTAAGCTCAAATATTCCTTTAAACACAAAATCATCAAAACTATCTAATCTTCAAGGCATATGTATGTCTAATACAAACTAAGATATACATACATATCCAAAACACAACGAGTCCACAAAATATATGCATTAAGGCACGTGGCTCAAAAGAAAAAGGATACTCATGTATAGTCAATAGTTTGGATAAGATGGACATATACATGAAGTTAATATTGACACAAAATCAAGAGAAACTAAATCTTCATCAAGACAAATTTCATTTCAAGGTATATGTATGAATTGTCAAACATGAAGTATACATACATATCCCTAAACACAATTGAGTCCATATATAGATTTGCATGAAAGGCAAATGACTCAAAGGGTATACATGTATATCTTAAAGTTTGACAATAATACACATATACATGAAGTGAAAACTCATAAAACAAATCCAAAAATGGAATACAAGTTTGAAATGTATGAATCATCAAAACTAGACTATACTAGCACATCTAATGGGTTCAAATAAGCGTTCAAGCTCATACATATATAGATTTATTTGTGGCCCACTATATGTACAAGTATAATTCCTAGTCTTAATGAAAACTAACATCTAAACAAGTAACCTTAACATGAAGCATCAAAACACAATATAAAATCATCATGATAAAACTAAAACATGATTACTATGTAAATTCACATGTATTAGATTCATGATGTACATTATAGCTTAAACAAAAGTGAGAACACTAAGTATGATTCAAATAAGCATGTGTGTCTCAAATACTATACATGTATGTCAAGAATCTAATAAACATAGAATGAACATACTAATCCATAGACATCAAAAAAACATGCCATAAACAAATGAATATGAAAGCATGGGAGTTTAGGAATCGTTACCAAAACCTCAAGGCAACTCTCCTTGTCTCCAAAACTTGGTGGTCCTCTCCACCATCTGTTCCCTTGAAAGTGATGCATCCAATAGATTTCCTTTAAGTCCGGAACGCATCCACTCCAAGGTGCTATTACTCTCACGTCATGTGAGAGCCCACACCTACATTAAACAAAGGAGTGGTGGTCTTTGGTACCCATACTCTTTTGGGTCCATGGGGGTTAGTCCCTTCTCTAACCCAAACAAACTTCTTGGCTAAATTTTCAACATGTAAACGATCATAGCAAAATTTAGCAAGATGGCCTTTTCGGCCACAATGTGTACATATGTACACATGAGCATACTTGTGTTGATGGTGTCCGTGTGAAGCATGTGTATGCCGTGATGGGTGTGCATGCATAAAGGATGGAACTTGTTTCTTTCGAACCAAGGTTTCCAACCGAGTGTGGTTCAAGGCACATTGGCTCATAGTGGAGCCCAAACAATCAACCTTCTTCTTAAGCAAACAAATATCATCATTAATCTTAGAAGAAGAAGTGTGGCATGCAATAGGTGAAGTGTGTGATACTACCCTAGCATGGCAAACATGTGCATCAATCTTATTTTGCAAAACAATGTTTTTCTTTAAACAAACATCTAGATCATTTGAAATAGAAATAATTTTATTTTTCAAATCAACATTCTCTTTTAAAACAAAATCAACTTTTGAAGACAAATTTTCATTTTTCTTCAAAAGAACATGGCAATCATTTTTAGATTTTTAAAAATTCATTTTCTTTAAGTGCAAGTTCCAATTGAGATCTCAATGAATCCCTTTCATTATAGACCTCAACTTTCTCTTGCAAAACACAATCAAGTCTAGAATGCAAACACTTATTTTCTTTTTCAATTTCTAGACTTTTCTTTTTCAACAAGTTATATTTTTCTATTAGTTTTTCACAAACAATAGAAAGTTCTTCATTCAAAGCATGGGCATCAATATGATCATTTGAAGAACTAGCATCATCATCACTATCTAAGTGGGATTCCGAATGTACCTCAAGGGAGTCATTCCCTTGGACCATGAAGCATTGTGGATCGGATTCTCCACTAGATTCCTCTTCTTGAATTTGAACTTGAAGCTCCGAGGTGGTGGTGGTTGTCAATTTGTTCCACACTGCAAAGGCGGAATCAAAGTTAGAAACACATAAGAGATAATCTTTAGGTAATGTGCTTCTAATGGCCTCTAGGGCTTGTGCATTGGCCCCTATATGATTACCATCACCAAGATAACATCTCTTGGTGGCGGCAAGGAAGACATGCAAACCTAGGGTCTTTAGGTACATGGACATCCTATACTTCCAAACATCAATGTTGGAAGGGTCAAAGCTAGGAGGGGTCATGAAGTCCATGGTATAAACTAAATATGTGCAAACAATCAAATGTAGATTAGCAAGCAAATGGATCTCACTCCTAGGATGTTAAGCCTAAGTATCAGGAGCACTAGCTCTGATACCAATTGAAAAACACCTAGAGGGAGGGTGAATAGGTGTAAGTGCTAATCTAAGAAACTTAATGCAAAACTAAGTGCGCTAAATGCGGAAGCTAATGCAAATTATGCACAAACTAATATAATACAACAAGTGTAGCCGAATTCCCCTTGCGAGGCTCTGGACTAACTCCCCTTGATTCCCCTTGAAATGGGTTGAGGTGCTATGTGAAGCTCTTGTTGGATGAGTATAAGTTAGGCACACACACACAAGCAATCCAAGCAATATGAAATACACACAATCAAGCCAAGCATATAAGAATGAATTGCAATATAATGGATGCAAGGCAACACAAGCAATGTATAAGATATGACAAGATGAACTATGCTCAACACAAGCAAATATGATATGAATGAAGTATGATGCTTTGCACAAATGTAAAGAGAGAGAGTTTAGAGTAAAGTGGATCAAAACGCAAACACCAAGATTTGTTTCGAGGTTCGAGCACCTTGCTCTACATCCCCGCCTACACCACCGTGTAGGATTTCTACTATCTCAACTCCCACCGAGGGAACCTCTACCAAAGAGGATTTCTTACAACTCTAGGAGTACCAAACTCCTCTCTCAAACAACCACCTCACAACCGAGGGGTAAGGCCCGTAGCCAATACAACAACCAATCCACACACCTCTACCGAAGAGGCTCACAACCAAACTCTACCTCTACCTAAGAGGCTCACAACCAATACCACTCCGATCACCTCTACCGAAGAGGGATACAATAAATGAAGGAGGGTTTACAACAAGTGGTTCCAAAACCACAAACTCTCTTTTTCTTTCTTTTTCCACAAAACAAAGATCCTAATAGTTTAGGATAGAAGATAGCTCAAGTGTGGAATCAAGGTGTTTTTGGAAACCAGCAACAAAGATAAACTACTTGGGAAATCACTTGTAAAAGATAGAAAATGAAAAACAAAACAATCTCCCAAAACCCTAGCTTTCTTTGATTTTCCAAAAACCCAAAAACAAATAAGATGAAATCTTTTTGGCTTAAAAACTCTTTTAAAACTCTTTTAAACACTAGAGAAAGTCTGGAATTTTTAGCTCTAAAAATCTTAGCCAAAACAATGGAGAAATGGGGTATATATAGCCCCTAGGAAAAACTAGCCGTTAGGCTGAGCTGGCAGTCTGACAGACTGCCGGTCGACCGGTCCGGTCGACCGCCAACGGTCAGAATTATGACCGTTGGGCAACTGCGGTCGACCGGCCCGGTCGACCGAAAAAACCCGAGAGCAGAGCTCTCAACTCGGTCGACCGTCCCGGTCGACCGTGTCTGTGCCTAACGGACGTGCACGTCTGTGCACGTCGGTCGACCGCAACGGTCGACCGGCCCTTGGTGCGGTCGACCGTCACGGTCGACCGACCAGCCTGCCAGCACAAAACAAGGTCAGAAAATTTTGGGAAAAATATTTTATAAAAACCTTTTATCATTTCTGAAAATTCCATAAAACTTGTTTTATCATTTTATGTTAAAACATAAACATGTGATAAAAATTTCAAGACAATATATCAACATATCAATTCATTTTTGAGTCTTACAAATTTTATCAAAAAACAAAACCTTATATTTTGTCAAACTTGATTTTTCCAAAACATGAATAGGATAGTCAAAATAAGTTTGTCTAGCAAGTTTAAAGCATGTATGTATATCTAGACCATATCTAATATACATAGGTATAAAGTAAACTTGTTTTGATCTATTATTCATGAAAACCAAAAAACCAAATCATGAAACGTGTGTGTTTTGTGTTCACTTGAGCATATCAACTAAACTAAGCTTTACAAATGGATCTAAAACTCTATCTAAACTAGGATACCTAAGTCTTCTTGACGATCTTCATCTTCAAGTAGACTCGATCCCAAACGCGTGATCCTCCAAGTGCAAAGGTATGATCTTTAAGCTTTGGCACCGGAATCAACATGGAAAGCTTCCAAACACCTCTTGTTGAAGCTAATCACCAACTAATATCCTGTTAATGATCTGAAACTTAGAAACACAGGAATATTAGTAAACATAACTACATGAGTGTTGATCATCATCAAAACTAGAGTGGAAGGCCATTGGGCCAACAATGGGTATTTATAGGCTAATCCAGAAAATAGTCGTTGGCAGCAGAACTGCCAGAAATACCCTGCCGGTCGATCGCCCGGTCAACCGCCCAACGGTCAATTTTTGACGGTTGTCAGCTACCGGTCGACCGCCCGGTCGACCGAAACAAACAGAGAGCAGACTGCTCTCAGTCCGGTCGACCGGTCCGGTCGACCGTCCCAGTGTCTCCAAACGTGCACAGATCTGTGCACGTCGGTCGACCGTCCCGGTCGACCGACCTCAGCCCTAGTCGACTAGTCAGGTTACTAGTCGACTTGGTTGAAGCCTGGAACAGAAAATTCAATTAGAAATATGTTTAAAAATTCTTTTAACTTTTCTAAAAATCACCAAAAATAGTTTTATCATTTTGCATTGATATGTAAACATGTGGTAAAAAGTTTAGCTCAAATATCAATCAATATGAACTATTTTTGTGTCTAATCATTTTTACCAAAAAAAACTGTATTTTCTAAAACTTAAATTTTGAATAGAAAATACGTTTTGTCCAAAACACTTCCAGATACAAAAACATGATAATTAAACACTTTGAAGCATGATGCATATGGATAGAAATCCAATATACATGAAACAAATATATATCATAGTTTTTGTCATTAATTCCAAAATATGTTTTGTCAAAAATACCAAAACATATAACTCATGAATAAAGGAGTCAAAACTAAGTTTGTCTAGGAAATTAAAGCATGCATGTATATAGAACAAATCATATATACATTAAACCATGTAAACTTGTTTTGATCTATCTATTCATGAAAACCAAGATCGGTTAAACCTAAAACCGAAAAACCGAAAACCAATATTCAAAACATGAAACGTGTGTGTTGTGAACTTGAGCATTATCATACTATTCTAATCTTTACAATTTAGATCTAAACACAAACTAAACTAGGGATACCTAAGTCTTCTTGTAGAGCGCCGTCTCCAAGTTGACTCGGTCCAGACCGTGATTCACCAAGCTAGACTCCAATGAGTGCTAGATGTCATCTTTGATGCTTAGGCTCTTGAATCACCTTGTGAAAGATGTGTGGAAGCTTTCACCAACTAATATCTTGTTAAATATCTGAAACTTAAACATTGCAAGATTATTAGTATACATAACTACATGAGTTAATCATCATCAAAACTAGAGTGGAAGGCCTTTGGGCCAACATTTATGTTTTAGCTATCATGTTAATCATAGATCTTATGCACATGTCTTTGTCATGCTAAATCATATGGTTGACTATGACTTTTTGTTTTAATGATTCATGTTTTGATAAATAACCTGTGTTGTATGATTTCTAATTTTGCCACATGTTTTGATGATTATAGGCTATTATGTATTTCTTGATTCTAATAGCATGTGGAAGTTCTTCATGATCATTTTTATGTCTTTCATGTTGACTTATATCCCGTTTTGATGCTTAATGATTTGATTACTTGTTTAGATGTTAGTTTTCATTAAGACTAGAATTTATACTTGCACATGTAGTGGGACACAAATAAATCTTTATATATGTTTGTACTTGGATGCTTATTTGTACCCATTAAATGTGCCAGTATAGCCTAGTTTTGATGATTCATGCATTTTAAACTTGTATTCCTATTTTTGAATTTGTTTTATGTGTATGAGTTTTCATTTCATGTATATGTTTATTTTGCCAAACCTTAAGATATACATGTATACCCCTTGAGTCATTTGCCTTTCATGCAAATCTATATATATGGACTCAATTGTGTTTAGGGATATGTATGTATACTTATTGTGTTGACAATTCATACATATACCCTGAAATGAAATTAGTTTTGGTGAAAATTTAGTTTTTCTTGATTTTGGGTTTATTTGTTTAACTTCATGTATATGTCTATCCTATCCAAACTATTGATTATACATGTACATCCTTGAGCCACGTGCCTTCATGCATATACTTTTGTGGACTCATTGTGTTTAGGATATGTATGTATACTTTAGTTTGTACATGACATACATATGCCTTGAAGTTTAAATCGTTTGGATGAATTTCATGTTTGCTAAGTGATTTCACATTTATAATGAATCTCTTGTTTTTAAGATGATTTCAATTGGTGATTTCACATCTTAGAAGAATTTCTTTTGGTAATAAAAATCTAGTTTTTCAAGTTTTCATGTTTTCAAGGAATTTCATATGAGCCTAATTGAATATTTTCATGATTGATATGTGTCACATTACACTTGTACACTCACTTTATTAGTTTACTCATGATTTGTTTTCATGAGAATTTGAATGAGCTTTATGGACTTTGAGTGTTTAGTGATCATGTGATTCACATGTGTTTCAAGAAAAACAATTTTATTTTATTCCTTACTTGAAGGATTTCGTACTAGTTTTTAAAAGTTTTTCCTATAACTAGTTCGTATTCTTCACTATGGTAGAGATTTTCAAACAAAGCTTATTTTCAAACGTATTTTTGAAAACCCCTACCATTAATGGGAGGATGGATGGGAGATCATGTTCTTGTATGCTTTACCATGAAAATCATTTAAAACTTGAACCATGATTGGGAGGTATAGTTATATGAGATATACATTTGATATTTTTGTTATTTTAATTGGTATCATTGAATTCTTTCAATTGGTATCAATCTTGACATTTCTTGTATACTCATATGTGTTTGTATGTATGTATGCTTCATTCCAAGAATATCAATTTCTATTGGTATCTATTTTTCATACATATATATATTTTATTTATGCTTATTATATCCCTATATCTTTAAGCACAAAATCTTGTTTATGCTAGTGCTTGAGTTTCAATTTTGTTTCAATTGATTACTTTTAAATTGGTATCAAGCCTATGCATCATTTTAGTTGGTATTTCATAAAAGGGGAGAAAATTTGATTTTATCTTTCAATTGGTGATTTCTCATTGGTATTTGATTCCCACTCCCTTACTTTATGATTGAAAATTTCAAATTGGTATCATATGTTTAAAATGAAAATGATTTACTATTGGTATCAAAATATGTGTGTTTAGACATTCAAGATTATTAAGTTTATTTTCAATTGATATCAAGATGTTTCATATGTTTTTGTTTAAAATTGGTATCAATATTTTTTTTTTGTTTTGTTTGTTTCCTTCCTATTGGTATCAAGATGCTATTCTTTGACATATTTTCAATTGGTACCTTAATTGATTGTCACCCTTATTTGGTTTTGTTTTAGACAAAAAGAAAAAATTTTTTTAGTATTGATTCATTGTTTCGAATAAAAAGGAGGAGAAATATTTATTGAATTTTCAATTGATTTGGCTTTGCTTTTACCCCTTATTAAAAAGAAAGAAGATTTTGTTTTATTTTGATTTTTACCCCTTTGTTGATGATTGACAAAAAGGGGGAGAAGAATTTGGGTTTATATATGCATGTTTTTGTTTTTGCATATATTAAGTTTAATTTAGTTTAATTTTAATTGGTATCTAATGCATGTTTTGTAATTGGATGTTTTGTAATTGGTATCTCTAGAGTGTAATTGGTATCTAGAGCTTGTTTTGTTTTAAATATTTCATTGGAATTGGTATCTAGAGCATGTTTTGTAATTGAACATTTCA
The DNA here is from genome assembly GCA_038442645.1 of Agave tequilana. Taxonomy (NCBI): domain Eukaryota; kingdom Viridiplantae; phylum Streptophyta; class Magnoliopsida; order Asparagales; family Asparagaceae; genus Agave; species Agave tequilana. The sequence continues at coordinate 274,657 of JAVJIF010031452.1, forward strand.
TTGGTATCTAGAACCCTTTATTGTTTATGCATAGATATGCATGTTTCATGTTTCATGTTTAAGAGCCTTCATTGCACATTCATTATGTTTATTTGTTTATGCATGAGTTAAGGGGGAGCTTCTTTGAAGCTTAACTTTAGTCCATACATATATAACTCCATGAGTTTTGTCATCATCAAAAAGGGGGAGATTGTTGGCCCAAAGGCCTTCCACTCTAGTTTTGATGATGATTAACTCATGTAGTTATGTGTACTAATAATCTTGTGAGTTTAGTTTCAGATCATTAATCAAGTTATTAGTTCGTGAAAGCTTCCACACATCTTTCACAAGTTGATTCAAGAGCCCGAGCGTCAAAGATCATATATAGCACTTGCTCGATGGATCAAGGAGTTTTGGATCGAGTCGGCTTAAAGATTGCGCTCTACAAGAAGACTTCGGTACCATAGTTTAGTTTTGTGTTTAGATCCATATTTGTAAAGATTAGAATAGTATGATAATGCTCAAGTTCACAACACACACGTTTCATGTTTTGAATATTGGTTTTTAGTTTTTCGGTTTTAGGTTTAACCGATCTTGGTTTCCATGAATAGATAGATCAAAATAAGTTTACATGGTTTAATGTATATATGATTTGTTCTATATACATGCATGCTTTAATTCCCTAGACAAACTTAGTCTTGACTCCCTTATTCATGTATTATATGTTTTGGTATTTTTGACAAAACATATTTTGGAATTAATGACAAAAACTATGATATATATTTGTTTCATGCATATTGGATTTCTATCCATATGCATCATGCTTCAAAGTGTTTAAATATCATGTTTTTTGTATTTGGAAGAGTTTTAGACAAAACGTATTTTCTATTCAAAATCCAAGTTTTAGAAAATACAGTTTTTGGTTTTTGGTAAAAATGATAAGACACAAAAATAGTTCATATTGATTGATATTTGAGCTATACTTTTTACCACATGTTTATATATCAATGCAAAATGATAAAACTATTTTTGGTGCTTTTTAGGAGTATTAAAAGATTTTTCAAAATATTTTTAAACTAATTTTCTGACCCAGTTATTTTTGTTCCAGGCTTCAACCAAGTCGACTAGTAGCCTGACTAGTCGACTAGGTCTGAGGTCGGTCGACCGGGCCAGTCGACCGACGTGCACAATTCTGTGCACGTTTGGAGCCCCTGGGACGGTCGACCGGACCGGTCGACCGGACTGAGAGCAGAGCTCTCTGTTTGTTTCGGTCGACCGGGGCGGTCGACCGGTAGCTGCCAACGGGCAAAAATTGACCGTTGGGCGGTCGACCGGACCGGTCGACCGGCAGGGTTATTTTGGCAAAATCTGCTGCCAACGGCTAGTTTCCAGATTTGCCTATAAATACTCCTTTTGCAAGAGTTTTTCTCGAAGATTTCTTGTGCGAATTTTTTCATACTCTCTGGTGTTTTCACAGCAATTAAAACAGGTTTTTGAATTCAAATTGAACAATCTTTTTGGTGTTTTTATTAGGGTTTGAAAAACCAAAGAAAAGGGATTTTGGGAAAAGTTTTTGTTTGAATTTCACTATCTTTATTTTCTATTATTTCCCAAAGATTTTCTTTGAGTTGCTGGTTTCAAATCTCTTGGTTTTCTCCACACTTGAGCAAAAATCTACTATCTTCTCTATAGGGTCTTTGTGTGTGGGAAAAGAGATTGTTTGTGGTTGTTGTTGAACCACCAAGTTGTAAACCCTCTATACTTTGCTTTGTGCTTTTCCCTCTTGGGTTGAGGAGGTTGTTTGTGCAAGTGGTTTGTATCCCTCAAGTTGTGAGGTGATCCTTGCTTGGCTTTGTGCTAATCCCTCGGGTTGTGAGGTGATTGTTTGTTGGATTGGTGTTGTGCCTCAAGGAGGAGGTTGTGTTTGTAAGGAGAGGAGTTGGGTACTCCTTGTATTGTGATTGCCCCAAATCCTCGGTGGAGGTTCCCTTTGTGGGAGTCCTTTGTGGACAAGCTAGTGGACTTAAAATCCTTCTGGGTGAAGGCGGGGATGTAGAGCTGGGTGCTCGAACCTCGAAACATATCTTGGTATTTGCGCTTGTTCATTGACTCTTACTCCTCTCTCTTTACTTTGTGCCTGCATCTATTCATATTGCTCATACATACTTATATGCTTAGCTTGATTGTGTTTATCTCTTGTTGTACTTGCAAATTAGTTTTTAATTCCGAATTGAGTTGACTAGATTAGCATAATCACCTATTCACCCCCCCTCTAGGTGATATTTCAGGTTACAGTTATGGAAATTCAGATTCCACCGACATCAAGCGAGTACACATACTCTCTCTCCTCTGCGTTCTTTTATTAGCTTATAAATTTTTTTTTGAAAATCTTAATTTTCATACCTTTCCCTGATCATGTGTATCGTAAGACATGCATGCGTAGGATGTCTGTGACATAATTGATCATTCAAGTATAACTAAAAATTAGTAAATATTGTACAAGTAAGTTGACGTCACCCTATGTCATGATTACTATTTTATGATTTCGTCTACATCCTAATACACTGGCATCACTTATACTATTATGCATTTGTCACTCGATGTTGTCATCGTTTTCTATTTTTCTAAAATTTTGATATGTATTATAATCACTATTTGATACTGATACTCTTGATATTGATCCCTAATCCTATCACGCTGAGTCACACATTATCTTGCACTTACATTGATTAATAAAATTAACCAAGCTGGGGTTACTGGGGGAGACTGTAGCAGGGAAAATTCAGGGAGGTGTGCGTAGAAAGGCGACCCCATGTGGGTTTAGATGCCACACGTAAGCTTGTTATTTATGCGCGCTCCTGTTATTACATGTTACATGATACCTGAGTACAGTGAACTGTTTCTCCCTACTATCAGGATCCACTAGCGCATCACTTGTTTGACATGTAGTTGTCCAGTGGGATGGGACACAGGATGGCTGCATTAGTTAGAGCAATAAAGCATACTAGACTCAGAATTATCATTTGTGACATGGATAATCTTAACTACATGATGTTTCTGGACTTGCCATATTGTTCTTAATTGTGATCTTCTGTTCTTGTGATCTGATGATTATAATATATGACATTACTCGTCCAGGGTGCTTCATGCTTATTATATACATGTCATAGTATAGAATGTGACCTTATTTCACATGATCTAGTATTCTGTTACTCTCGCTGGTATCTTACCTGTCAGTTTATATTACCGTCAAATTTATTATTCATTCATTCCAGTGCTCTACTTATATTACCCCTTTACTTTCACATTTCTATATTATTGTTTCCTCTTCTTGTGTGTGCACTTGCTAGTTCCTTTCTGACGGATCTTGATTTTTCAGCATCAGAGCTTGAGGAGACTGATGATCTACTATTCGAAGGAACCTAGGAAGACTACCAAGCGTGAGTCTAAACTTTTTTATCTTATGTATTTTGACATTTTGCCTTGTTATGTTGTCTCGATGCCAAAATTGTATCTTCTTTTATTCTTGCTTTATTATGTTTCAAATCTTGTATCTATATAAAGACTATTGTAGATGTATCTTTTATGTGAAAATAAAACTTCTGGTTGTCCTTTTGTATATGTGTGCGAGAATTTGGCTCCATTATTTCAGCGTAAGGTATTCACGAAAGGGATATCCCTCTTCATGGGTATCTACTGGCCATCATCACGTACCCGTATTCTGTATTATGGGAAGCGGGGCATGACAGATGGACAGGTCTTCATCCTGTATACGATTTGTCTTTTGAAAGTGTCGACAAGTTAGACATTGTTCAGACTAATTGCAGAGCTACCCTCAAGTTTGTCTTTTCAGCGTGTCAACAAAACCCCTTCAAAGTTTTTGTGAATTTGTAATAGATTGATATAGATTTTAAAATATTTTGAACTTGAAGCCCGTGACTTAAAATTTGACATTACTTAGGTCAGAAAAGCCCATTGATTGAGTGCAAATGCGTATTGAGCTAGGTAGCCAGATCAGTTGACCTAAAAACTCCATGTGGAGTGAGCTTCATGCGATGCTAGCATGAGCTCTCAGCGAAGCTATGACGGAGCTTTAGGTGAAGCTAAAAGTGAGCTCACAGCGGAGCTAAAATAAAATTTCATGCAAAGCTAAAGATGAGCTCGCAGCGGAGCTAAAATAAAATTTCATGCGAAGCTAACAATGACTTGCCTGTACAAAGCTAAATAGCTTCATTGTTTAGGGGTTTTGCCCTCCAAATTGTTGTTTCAATTGCTTGAAGTGATAGCTTGCGCTCCTTTTTTTGAGGCGAAGTTGGACACGAGGTGTCTATAAAAGACCAAGGGCTGCACTCTAGAGAGTTCATATTCTCTGGAGTTTTCAAGAATTTTTAAAGAAAAGTTCTCTTTTCCTTTTTGATTTTTCATCTCCTTTAGATCACAGTCGTGACCTATGTTGCCCAAGAACACCTAGGTAAGTAGGTCGCCTCCTCCACGGCGACGGTTATCACCTCTCTGGCCATCGAACGACCAATAGCCGGTCGGTTTTTTTTCTTTTAGAGATTTTTGAATGATTTTCAAAGCCATTTTTGGCTATTTCATGGTGAATTCATCAAGATTCACTAGAAATTGGTGATCTTAGAGAGCTCAACTTCATTAAATTTGATTTTATCAAATTTTAGGGGATTTATTTCCTTTAATTTCACTAAGAGAAATCAAAAACCTAAGGGTTTCTTCTTCAAGCTTTCAAGCAAAGCTAGCCCTTGGGGATTTTTCGCATTCTGCCACTTGGCAGAATGCGAGTTGAGCTTCAGAGTGAAGCTAAATGGCGGGAAATAAGTCTTTTGAACTCACTGGACACAAGTGCCTCTTAAGCTTCTAAGCGAAGCTAGCCTTTAGGGCATTTTGCACTCTGCCTCTGTGCAGAATGCGATGCTTAGCTTTAGAGCGAAGCTAAGTTATATGTAACTTTGCTTGGGAAGTGAAGATAAGTCCGGGTTAGCTTCACTTGGAGAGAGAAGCTATGCCTTGAGAGTTTCTTGCACCTTCTTCTTGCTTTTCTGGAGGCTAACATGTTCGTCCTTCTCTATTTTGCAGTGCATTATGATCCTGGCCCATCTAACAGTCTATTCAGATCAGTGAGAGGGATGGATGGGAACATTCACTTTTAGTTTAGGTACAAGCACTGCTGTTTAGTGAAGGGAGAATACCAGAGAGAAACACACTCATCATGGGTGGGGATGAGCACACCCTTCGCATCATTATCACTAGTGCCCATTGGAGGGGGAAGACCAGATGATTTATCGAAAGCCAGACTTTATCTTTGGAGAAGCAGCCCCAGATACCGATCAGCAATTACTTGCCAGAGAAGGACAATGGGTTTACACCCAGCATGGAGATCGGTATTACCTCCTGAAAAAATCCGCCACTAACCCCTGGCTTTCTTTCAATCGGTGACAATGCCAAGGATGATGAAATAAGGCGTGAGTGGGTGCACGGAATCATGAAACATAGGGATCCTGACCAGAATGGCTTCAACAGGAATAGCCCTCCTCGCAGCGTTACTGGTCTACACCCAGGCAACATTGGCTATGATGTGCCCGTGGGGGAGAGTTCTGTCAAGATCCCGACCTTCTTGAATCAATTTGTGAAGATGGAGGATAATTATCCTGCTACAGACTTTCAGACACTAGGGTGGTTGTGCACCTTCAAGCAGCAGTGGTGGAGCAGCTTCACCATGTACATGCTCGATATATTTGACACCGATTTGAGGTGGATGGGGCTTCATAAAGCGATTAGAGCCATGTGTTTTGTGATAAACATTAGTATCCCCAACTTCTATACCATCCTGGAAGTGTACTATATGACATCAAGCATGTTTTTCATACCAGTCGACGAGTTGGGGATGGCACTTCATGAGATGTAGGAAGTCACCAATCTCCCAATGGGCTTCATGCCTTACGAGGAGTGCTTCCTATGCGCTGAGGGGTTGGTGCAACTAGAGAAGAAAAAATCGGCCATGTACAAGACATATGGAGAGCTCATGTGCCACTTCTACATATACCTTGACCTCTACCCTAGTCGCGAGAATGTAAACAGTTTGAAGGCTTGGGTTGAATACCTATTCGCTATCATGGATGGGCCTCTTGATGACCTCCAGATTTTGATAGAGGACAAATAGATTGTCAAGGCCATGAAGGCAGGAGGGCATGAAGATGTCATCCTAAAGGAAGATGATAGTGAATGCAAGAAAGGGATACCTTCTTGAGCTTTCATCGTTAGGCTAAAAGGCTAATACTCGGAAGGCTCTGTTGGTTGGCTATCTGTCGGCCTGGTTAAAGAGATGTGTGATCCCCTGTCCACCTCATGATGGAATTACACCCTTAGTAATCTTCTCGGCCATTCAACTAGTGTATAGACAACCACTTAGTTTGCTTTCTTCCATGGTTTATCGCATCCAGAATGGGCTCAGAATATTGATATAGCAATTTTACAAGAGGGCGACCACCACAAAGGCAGGCAAAGAATTGATTTTTCCACGTGACGGGACTTCTTCGAGAATAAGGATGTTGTACACATATCTGATGGCATGGTTCACTATTTATTTTCCAGTCCTCATCCAACCGGGAGAAGAGGCACCAGAGGGTGTTCACTTCACCCACCTCTGCCGTTTCGAGAACTCTCACTGGGAAGGAAAATACTTGGCGGGGGTTCTGAGAATGGTTGGTCATCAAGATTCATACAGTTTCTTCCGATGCTTCCCACATATCTTAAGTACCAGATATGATAAGGACTTTCAAGATCTTGGAAATGACCACTTTTCACTTGGAGAGGGCACATTCAAGTTGTTGGTCAGTAGCAGGCCTTCCCACTTGATGTATTGGTGCGAGGATGCTTGCGACCTGGAGCCATACATGCCCAATCACTTTGCCCGACAGTTTGTTATGAACAACTGCATGGTGGTAATCACAACCCTCGGCTAGGGTACATGGGGTCTTATTGATGGTGCCAGGGCTTGGAGGCATTTAATCATCGGGTGCATATGGGCCCAGTTTTGCATGCCGCATCGGACTCCTAATTTTCTCACAAGCTTAATTTTTGCCAACGGTACAAAGTATTAAATGCGTGCCCATCTTCATACAAAGTCAATTCTATTAGAGTCAAATGGATCACAGCTCACCTGAGGGGGAAGGTAGAAGAACAAAAATATGGGAAGCGAGTCTAAGTGTCAGGTATGGATGAATTCCTGGCCGAGGCTGAGAGTGAAACCCTAGTTGCAGCAAGCCCATACTTGGTGGAAGTGGGTAGTGAATCTACATAGGAAGTTGTTGTTGAATCTGCCCTCAAGGAAGAAGAGGACGAAGAAGAAGAAGAAGAAGAGAACCCTGATGTTCATTTTAAGCAAAAAAACATAAGGCGCTCCCTCCAGGTGCTTCCCCTCGGAAGAAGAAGACCATCATGCTATCGAGTCGGGGTCATAGAGCTTTGCAGATTAAGGAGGCAGAAGCATCAGTTATCTATATCTCTCCTCCTGCTCCACTGGTGACTGAGTCACCGGCAGGTGAGGCTCTAGAGAAACTCGTAGGGTTATAGATAATATCATTTCTTTCTTTTTAGCACTTGTTTCCATGACTAACTCTGAGTCTTGGAGTGCAAATCATGAGGATGACCATGTATGTGATGATCTCTTCACGAGTCGTGCAGAAAATGTGGGCGACTATCTCAATCTAGAAGGCTCCAAGGAAGAAATGCAAGACATCAGATCTTCTGGCAATATTGAATTAACCATTCAAGAGGACGAGAGTGAGGACGTGGAAATCCTCGAGACTCCTGAAGACCTTAAAGAGAACGTCCCTCTCCTGGTTGCTTTCACGGAACCTACAAATAGGTCGGCTGCTGAAACGACTTTTACAGAAACGCTTGCTTCTGAGGTTCCCCTCCAATTGAAGTTGACGCTGCTGAACACCACCACCAGGAATGTCCTCATTGAAACTACCCAAGATGAGGAAGTTGGCTCTGAAGTTACTATCACAATCTCAATCTCTACAAGTAATGACTGGAGTATTTTGAATTCAGTAAACATTTTCCACATTGTTAACTCTAAGAATTTTGCAGAAGCTCCCGCGAAAACAACCTCTCCAATGGTGTCATAACTCGAGCAAGGAGAAGCCATGGTTCTACCAGTATTGACCCATTTTGCTGACCCTAGTATATCAAATTATAATCCAGCAACAGGCCACACGAGAGTTGACTTGCTGATTATGACGATCGTGATTGAGTCTACTCCTCCTATCCAAATGGTACCGGGGCAGGGTGAAGGCCATCTTGAGCCTGAGACTGAGTCATCTTCGATTTTACCAACTCCTCCAGCTTCTTCATTCATAGACTTGGTGGTGGTTTCTGAGCCAGCTCATCAAGCAATAACTGCTGACTTTATATTTCTGACGGCTGCTCCTGTGAAGACTCCCTTTGTGCTGATCGCCCCGACAACCGTTACCTTAATGACTCCAGAGTCCTCTATAATGACCACGTCTCAGCAGATTTGCCCTTCAGCCTTTTCCCCTTTACCGCTCAATGTTGACTTCAAAGGCGAATTCAATGAAGAGCTCGTTGAAGGCTTCCACAAAAGCTTGAAACATTATTTCTCCATGATTTTCAAAAGCATCTGCACCTCCTTTTCCTCCTAGAGACTGATATTCTCCCGGGCAATAGAAAACATTTGTAATGTTGGAGGGGCAACTGAAGGTAAGTCCTTGGAAGATTGATTAGCAACCTTGAAAAGGACGTCGGTGAATGGAGAAATCTGAGGCAATTAGATCTTACTCTAATGGTTGAGATTGAATTGGAATCACATAGAGTAAATAAAAAAGAACTGTTTAGAGACATCCCAAGAGGCAGATGCAATATCACAGGAGCTAAAAACCTTGGATGCCCGGAAATGAAGGTTACGGAGATGATGTTGATCTTCGTGAAGCACTTGATGCTGCCAATACTCAGCTCAAGTAAGCAGAGGAGATGATTGCCAGCCACGCTTTTATATCCAGGGCTGAGCTGGTGCATAAAGATGAAACTGCATGGTTGAAAGAGATAACTACAGAAAGTAATCAGATCTAACTCTCAGAACCGAAGAAGAGGACAACCTTGGAGGAAATCAAGTCCCGCGTGGAGAAAATGACCGCATTAACTAGGAGGAGTTGAAACCACAGGCCATGCTGAAGGCCGAAGAGGAGAGAAATAACAAGTTGTCTGCTCTTAAGGCAAAGATCAAATCCTATTAGAGACAATCTTGATTTTACAACCTTTGTATCTCCTTCTTTGTACTTCTTTTATTAATCATAAAATCTGCTTTTTGATCAATGATTTGTCTGGTGTTTTTCTCTTTGTTCTTCGCTCTTTTTAATTCTCTATAATGAAAATTTAACAAGTTAGCTTTCAAAAGGACTGAAAAATGGAGATAGGACTCCATAACATTGGCTCTCAGAAGAGCGAATAAATATAACTAATCTATTTAGAGGTTGAAAATATGATAGAATTAGTTAACAAACAGACTACCAAAAGCTGGTTATGATTTCGGTAAGCTGAAACAAAATCCATTGGGATGAGGAAAAGAATAAATTGAACTTAGTGATTTGTCTACTCAGAGGTGATAAATTGGACATAACAGATTAGGAATCACTAAGATAAGAACACACTATCTAGAGGTGACGAACTGGAGATAACTGTAGTAAGATAGTCTCCACTGGACCGGGGGTGAGATCAAGAATTCGTCAGTTCAGAGGTGACAAACTAGACATAACTGGTTAGGAATTATTAGACTCAGAATTTTGTCATTCAGAGGTGACGAACTGAACGTAACAATAAAAAAATTCGCATTAGATTAGAGGATGAGATTTGGCTATCTGTCGATTCAGAGGTGATTGAATAGATATAACTGATTGAGAAACTACCAAACTTAGAGCCCTTGTTGTTCAAAGGTGATTAACTAACTTGACAGCAAAAAAAGTCCATAAAGGCTAGAGAATGGAATTTGGACATCGATCGGTTTAGAGTGATGACCTGGACATAACCGATTGGAAATTATCAAATTCAAAAACCTACCGTTCAGAGGTGATAGACTGGACATGACAGTAAAAGAGAAGTCCTTACCGGACTATAGGATAGGACTTTGCTATCTTTCGGTTCAGAGATGATTGACTGGACATAACCAGTTGAGAAGCCATCAAGCTTAGAATTTTGCCATTCAGAGGTGATGAACTAGACGTGATGACAAGAAAAAATGTCCCCATTAGACTAAAGGATAGATTCTGACACTCATTGATTCAGAGGTGATAAACTTGACGTGACTGACTTAGAGTTACCGAATGTAATAGCAAGAATTCTTAATCCTAGGATGGAATGAAAAAATTATAAACTTGGCCATTCAGTGATCTCTTACAGATATAACAACTTGAGTTTGGATCTGTTGTTTAGAGGTAAGTATTAGCATTATAGGGATTTGAGAGTTAATCTTTATCAGGCTGCAAAGGAGTCCACTTGGGACTGTATTGAGTAGAATCCCATGAGAATTTTAGCGTTCCTTGGGGATATGATGAGGAAATTGTTAGAAATAATCATTAACATGACAACTGCAAGCCTCGCTGGGAAGTAGAGATCCATGAGGATTGAGAAGGAAATTAACATTCCTTAAGATTCCATGGAGAATTCTTTAAAGAGTTGTCAGAGATAACCATTAACATGACATTAGCGACTCTAAAGAGATTCTATTGGGAATATGAAAAGAGTTATCAAAGATATAATTAACGTGACAATCGAGCCGGGAGATAGAAAATAATACTCCTAAAAGTTGTCAGAGGTAATCATTATTGAGAGCCCATGAAGGACTAAAAAGGTCCACTGAAGAGTGAACAAAAATACTCAAAAAGTCTGTGACATTAGGGACTTCACAGAGATTTCATGGGGAAAGAAAACTCTATTGGGGATAGAGAAACAAAAATTCCCTATAATTTTTGAGAGAAAGCTGTCTGAGTTATAATATTAACATGATAGGGATTTAACTTTGCAGCTAACAAAATTTGAGTGGACCTACCTTTCTATTGAGAAAAATGACAAGTGGAGTTCTGATCCGCTGGGGATACATTGAAATTTTTACTGTCAGAGGTTTAATGTTAATGTGATAGGCTCGACTTGTATGTTATTTCATTGGAGAAATGACTATAGTTTTATGTGGTCCTACCAATCCATGGAAGGGAATTGATAAGGAATTTTGGTGGATTTGACCATTCACTGTAAATATAGGAATATTGCTAGAGAATTCCAAGGGGGAATGGAGATAATGCTCCTAAAACTTGTTAGGGAATGAAATAATTCTGTTGGGAGAATAAGAGAATAATACTCCTAAAAGACGTCAAAGGTAATCATTAACGTGACAAATAAAATGAATTCTCGCTAAAGGGAATAATCATTTGTACACTCCGAGTATAGTTTGATAGGAAAATTCCACCTATTCTTAGGGGACTTTTCTTCAGCTCTTGATTAATCGATCGTTGCCACACCTTGAAATGAATGTGAAAACACCAGAAAATTTTTTACAAAGATGCATATGAACCTTCTTCATTGTGTTTGGCTTGATCAGTTATCAGATAAATTCATTTAGTCAGTTTATCTGAATATCTGAATGAACGAGTTGTAAAGTCGAGCCTCGATCGATCATAAAGAGAAGGATGCGACTAAAGACATGCCACCGTTACATATGAAAAAGTCAGAGGTGAAAGCTTTAACATGACTTGATCACTTTCTGAATCCACTATTCCATGAAAGGAATTGGTAGAGGATTCTAGAGGAATCAAATGGAATCAGGTCTCGTAGGATTTTTAGCAAATGCTCAACTATCAATGGATTTGGTTTGCCTTTATCAACTACCATTTGAGTTGGGCTAGCCAAGCTATTTTTCTCAGCATGATGAATTGTCGAGGACTTTATACTGGGCTTAAAACCCAATATTTTCTTCTGACCTTATTCACCGCAAGTTTCAGATTCTGAAAGAATCAAATGGGATCGGGTCTCTTAAGATTTTTAGCAAATCCTAAAGCTATCAACGGATTTGATTTGATTGTACAAATGTTTGAGTTGGGCTAGCCATACTATTCCCCTCAGCATGATGAGTTGTTAGGACATTATATTAGGCTTAGACGCTGACAGTTTCCTCTAGCCTTATTCACCGAAGGCTTCAGATAGTGTCATTTGAAGTGAATCTTTTTACATTCTATCGGTGTCCTCTAAAATCTTTCTAGAAATTAAAGAGTTAAGAATAAATTTCATGGGGAATTTGTTGAGCAAGTCAAAATTCTTGGTGAAGTGTCACCTAATCAAGATTCTGGTTCTCGGTCGGTTATCAAGTCAAGACATGGAATATGAACTTTGCAGGGACTTTACCAATTGAGTTGAGATTCCTCATGGAGCATTACTTTAGTTCATCATAACCAAGTCTCAAGTTTGCAGCTGATTACTGAATCCAGATATGAATGTAGAAAGGTCTGGCAGAGATGTGTCACGAACCTTCTTCAATTAATTCGGCTCTCGAAGTTATTGTGAGGCCGAATCGTGATTCTTTGAATGATAGAGACGAAGGGGTGATTGGAGATATGCCACAATTACATATGAAAAAGTCATTATCCTTTTGGATCGAGAGGAATAATCAAGAAGAAGAGTGCCTAAAACTGTTGTTTAAGCATGCTCGACTTCAAATATGACTTATTCTTCGAAATAAGAAGAGTGACACGGCTAAAACCAAAAAATTTTCCTCTGTCTTTTCTTTAATATAACATCGTTCATTACAATATGATCAGTTTGATGTCAATCAGAGTCCCAGCAGAAGCAGAGATGAAGTCAATTCTGCTTGGGGATGAAGAGACTCAAAGAAGAAGCAATGATAATTAGATGAACCTAACTTTGATCAGACGTTTAATGTTAACTTGATCATGAGAAGAGTGACCACGCTAAAACCAACAATTTTATTTTGTCTTTTCTTCAATACTTACATCATGCATCATAGTCTTCCATGCTCGATTGGCTTGATGCTGACTTGCCATGATATAATTATTTGTAGGAGGAGGCTAAAGCTCTTCTTTGGCGCTCTCCCAAATATCTTTAGGTATCAGATCTTACATCTTCAAATCAATGAGAGAGGACTTAGAGTCAGTGCTACTTGGGGAAAGAGATTACTTGGGGGAGAGGAAATATTTAGAAAAGTCTGTCTTGATGACCAAAGGTTTAATGTTAATGTGGTCATGTACAATATTTCTTTAATCAGAGGTATGGTGTTAACATGATCAGGGATTGTACTTCTTCAAGAGCTTGCAGTTAATCGATATCAGGAGCGTTGTTACCATTTGGATTCGCTAGCCGATATGGTGTTAAAATGATCAGGAATTTTTCTTTGGTCTTATGTGTCATAGCCATAGATCACCTGACAGCAAAGAACAAATCTTCTATCTGGAATATCCTCTCTTTGACCTTTTTATTGAAGGTTTTAAGAATCGGGCTTGATACAGCTCGATGCGTTATTGAGCTTATAATCGCTTCTTATCCAGTGCTTCTAACTCTTGGAGATGTAGTTGATCATTATCTCTTTCTATGATCTTGGTTGCTAGAGTAACACGAAGTGACAACATTTATATCTCTAAAGGTATGATTTCTTCATACACGTAAACTAGAGAAAAAGACATATTGCCTGTAGGAGTTTGGACCATCATTCGATAGGCCCAAAGACATTTACTGAGCTTATCATTCCAGTGTCGTTTGCTCATGAAAATAAATTTTTGAGGAGCTTGATAATTGTCTTATTGAATGCCTCTGCTAACCAATTGGTGGCAGAGTTGTAAGTAGTTGAAGCCATATTCTGAGTCTAGTACTTGTCGCAGAATTGATAGAATGATTGGCTTACAAATTAAGGATCATTATCGTGGATGATCTGCTTGGGGACACCAAATCGGTAGATGACATGGTGTTTGATGAAGTTGATCATATTAGTAGTTTTAACTTCAATAAGTGATACAACTTTTGTTCACTTTGAGAAGTATCAGTTATTGCAAGGATGAAACGATGACCTTTCGCCGATGGAGGATTGGTTGGTCCTATAAGATCGATTCCCACACTTTGAATGGCCATGAAGCGACTGTGGGGTGGAGTAGCTCCGGCGGTTGGTGTATGAAATCCACATGGATTTGATAGACCTTACACCTTCTTGCATATTCAACTGCATTGGCAATCATAGTTGGCTAATAATAGCCAAGTCGGTGCAATCAATTCTTGAACTTTTGACTTGGTTGATGAGCGCAATATATGCCATCTTTGGCCTCTTTTAAGTACTTCTCGTGCCTCTAAACTTGTTTCCAGAGCACAAAGAAGTATAACTTCATATGAATGGCGGTACAATGTCTTTGCTACTGCATCATAGTAGAAACGAGGAGATCTTCGCCGAATCGAAGCCGTTTTCTTAGGATCATAGGCAGTATGCCATGCAATGTGTAGTTAATAATCGGGAATTGCCAGCTCCTTAGTTTAAAGTTTATCGAGATTATATGAACTTCGCTAACCTCTAAATCATACTTCGAACAAAGAGATGATGAGTAGGCACCATAAGATGATAAGTGATATCAGCTGACAAGGCCAGTGTAGCCGCGAGTGCAGCAAAAGTATCTGCCTTTGTATTTGGAAGCGAGACACATGGCTTATCGTTGCTACCAGTGGTATTATCATTGTTCCAGTTGTTCAGGAACTGCGTCAACATTTGCTGAATATTTTTCAAAGCTACTTGCTGAGCCCTGGAAGTTCTCTCTTGGGCCTCCGTATGCTGACAGAGATCATCATTACGGTTACTGTCGGCCATGTTGATAGATATAATCACTATTTGTTCAGAGTTGACAGTGGAGAAGGAAGCATAGCTGCTGGCTCCTCTTTCATCATCTGACTATTGGAAGAAGCTTCTCAATAGTTCTGGCAATATTGCCCCTGTGGAAGAGGAGGACTATCTATAATTATAGGGTATGTTATCCTAGACCGAGTGCCTTAGAAGGCACCTTACGGTTCAACCAGGACCTGACTTAAGCCAGAACTATAGTCAAAATCTGGAGAACCAATTGAGGGAGCGTGAATCCCCTGTCTCCCTCTTCGGGATCGTGTTGAATCCCTCCCTCTGCCTATCATATTTAAAAAAGCTGTAGCGAGGTTAGGCACCTTACCTTGTCTCTTCACCCGAGACTTAGGGTTCTCAGAGGTCTGGACTAACAACTGGTCGAACACCGATGGCTGGTTTGGAGGAGATGTTACGGAGATTAGCTTAGCCAACAATAGATAGAGTGGACTATCACAAATTGACACCCCGCTTATCCGCACTGAGATGGCGAGATGTGAACTGGCTCTTCAAAGCAGAATTTTCGATGTTGCTCAGAAATTTTTGCAAGTATGTGATGACTGGACCCAATCGATCCAACAAGGAAACTCAGGGAGAGTGAAAATTAGCCCTAACAGTCTGAAAAGTCTTAGGCTTAATTCTTGACTTAGCCTTGGAGTGTATTTTTCTAGCTTGAAGCAAAACTGAGACAGCTTTGCCGCAAGGCATAACTTCACGTGGGAAGCTATCTGAGCACTTAGTGCTTTAGCTCCACTGTCAGAAATGAGCTTAGAAATGTTTAGCGGTGCTTTTCCTTCATAAGAAGTAGTTTCGCTGTCAACAACAAATGGGGCTTCAATTCTAGCCTCGTGACTAAGAGTTTTGCAGCAGCGAGCGAAGCTATAGTAGCTTCACTAATAGCACCTATAGGTGCTTTGCCTTTAGCCTCGCGAGAGGAGCGTGGCTAAGCTCTGTGAAGAGCTGAAGTAGTCTCATAGCCAGAGACTATGCGAGCTTCATCAAAAGCTAAAACAAGAGATCTTTTAGCCTCACATGAGGCTGAAGTAGATTTTTCAATCCAAATAGCCTTAAGGGCTGATCTAGCTTCGCACGAAGCCTACAGATACTAGCACGAAGTTACTTTAGTCTCTATAGAGACTGAGATAGGCTCCTTTGGAGTCTGTTTAGCCTTGCAAGAGGCTGAGTAAGGTCTGCATGCAGCCTTCTTCATCTCATCAGAGACATGCTTCTAAGTAGTGGCTAGAGGAGTCTTGGCCACTGAGATCTTTTGTGCTTGCGCACATTGATAAGGCTTGAGCTGCCCTAAGAGTGAAGTTGTTTGAACTTCTCTTGGTTAAACTGGATGACCAGGGTCTCAGCAGTAGACCCAAGGGTATCATCTTCTTATTGTTGAAGAAGATGTTCCCCATCGGAGTTGCCATCTGTTTTTCTATTGATTAGATTTTAGGAAAACTTATAAAAGAGTTGAAGAGAATTACAAGTAATTAAGAGAAAATTTACAAGAACTCTCCTCTCAGAGTTTCTGGGAAAGTATGCCAATGGGGGTTGGGTCAGCGTGGGATCACTTTGTCCCGTTGATGATGCGAACGACCGAGTCATTGATTCTTCTGCCTAGAATTCTTTTCGTCTGGTTTCAGAAATTTCTTGAGAATAGAAGATCTAGGATATTAGCACCCCGAACGAGAAATAGAATTTTCTGAAAAAGCTTGGAAGCTAGAAATTGATCCCTTGTGAAAATTCAAACCTCTAGAAATCAGCCAACCAAAAATCTGCCTTGAGCTCATCATTGCAATGGGGTTATTTATATAGTTTATGGGGTGTAACTGCTCCCCTAAAAATTAACAGATTGATTTAGTCAATCTTGCTTCACGCCTGAAGCTCAAATAGCTTAGCCATGAAGCTAAACACAACTTTTGAGAAGCTAGAACGCGACAGGAGGCTAAGTATCCAGCTGGCATAGGGTTGTTACACAAATCACTTGATTTGCTCCACTTAATGAGGGATTTTGCCTTGATCTTCTCCAACTAATGAGGAGTAATGAGATCATGGCAATAAACTTCCTAAAAAGTAATGTTAATCACATTAATCTCATACTGGGATTTAAAATGATCAAAATAACCAAAAGAGCTCCTAGTGAGATAAGCTTCATGCGAAGCTAGAAAATGAGCCCGCATCAGAGCTACAAGGAGCTTCATGCTAAATTAAAACGGATCTTGCAGCAAAGCTAAAAGAAGCTCACAAATAAAGCTTGAATTAGCTTCTTAGGCGAAGCTAGCCCATTTAGGTTGAGCACACTTAGCCTTTTGAGCTTCTTCAGAAGGCAGTGGTTCACTGTTTTCTTCATTGGACTAGTGGAGTTCAAGTTACTGATTTGTTCATCAAAGATGGACAGCTCTTCAACCTATCTGCGACTCGTCTTTTGGAAGTGTCGATAAGTTAGATATCGTTCAGACCGGTTGCAGGGTTGCCCTGAAGTTTGTCTTTTCAGCGTGTCAATAGTCGTCTCCTTGTTTAAATTACTTCACAAAAGCAACAAGCTCAAGCTTCTAGAAGCAAAGCACCCTGAAGAGGTAAGGAAGACGGACGATCCTAACTAGTGTTTATATCATAAGATAGTGGGATATCCTATCATGCTATATCTTTAAAGATATTCTCCAAGCTCTAATCGATGTGAAATGTTCAAACTCCACCAAGAGCAGAAGAAAGAGATTGTCCATATGATGTCCCCTCAATTTGGTAGGGATCTCTCGTTAGCACCAACCAGAGTGGTTCTTATCCTAAAAGTCGACTAAGGGTGATTAATACTGATTCTCACAACAAGAAGGATAAGGCTCTCGTCTCTGTCCCCACTCCTCATAGAGAGATAATGTGGGTTCACCCTGACATTATTAAAAGCCAGCAATGGACTACTGTAACCAAAAGAAAGTCAAGAAGCAAATCCAAAGCATCTTCTTGCAATGTGGTGAGTGTTTCTTCAAGAGAAATCGAGGAGACAACTGAGCAATCCATGAAGCAACTATGGAGAAATAGAAAGAGCTCCGTTATACTAAAGCACTTCTAAAAGATGATGTGGAACGATCGACAACACCCTTCTACTTTGATGCCTTGGCTCAGCTTGCCAACATTCCTAACCGAATCACTCTTTATGAGTTCTTACAACTCTATAAGAGAAGCTCTTAGAGAAGTATTAGCAGACTCAGAGATTATCATAGCCCAATTCCTATTGTGCACGAAGAGGAAGATGATGAATACTGTCATCAGACCTCTAAGTATTTCCCAATCACATTCACTCTGGATGATATGCAGATCAAAGAAAAATATGGCAGACCCCTGTACTATGCAAGGTACATCAGATCATCTGAAGTGAGTCACAAGTTGATCCAGGATCCGCGTTGAGTATTATGCCCCGCAGGATCATGCAGCACTGGGATTCCCACCCATTAGTTGAGCTCCACCAAACTACCATCATGGCTTCAATGCCAATGGTACTCTCTCAATGGATAAGATCAAACTCAGATGTCAGATCGTTGACTTGAAGTATAAGGTGACGTGTTATGTCATTGATGATGACATGTTCTACAACTTATTACTGGGATGTCTATGGATTTACTGTAACTCCGTTGTCCCGTCCCCCTTCATCAGGTGATGAAATACGCTGATGAAAGAGAAGAAGTGAGAACATTGATTGCTGAAAAGCATCCATTTAAAGAGGTAGAAATTACTTCACAGACTCCCTCCTCTACCAAGAGTCTCTCGAGACTGTTGAGGAACCATATCCAGAAATTTGACTCTGGCAATGAAGTTGATGTTGTGCCAGGACTAGAAGAAGAATGTATTTGAAAATTGAATCTTTTTGTAACGAGCTTTAATAAGCTCGATTTTAATAACATCGCCAATATTAAAGGCGAGTAGTTTTATTAATGAAGATTTAAATTTGGCTTACTTTTCTGTATTAGCTTCTGATTCTGTATCGTCAGATATTAACAATGATGTAGATAATGATCCTCTATCTACAATGCATGCTCTAACATCATTGTACTCACCGAAAAGGTCATCCTTCATGACGCACGAAAAGGCGAGTGACGCACATGGAGCCTTTTCAATGTGCCAACTAAATACAAGGGTTAAAAACTAATCCTATTTGAGAGAGCCGAGTCTGAGCCAATATGTAATATTCCTAATTAGTAATACTGTATTTTTATTTTTCTATGTATTTATTTTGCTTTACAGATTATTTTATTATTATTATTAATTAACTTAATTTATTGCTCTTCTTCTTGTGATTATTATCATATTAAATATATAAATTATTTTTAGATATAAATATTAATTTTGTTATATAATTATTACTATTACTATCATTATTAGTAATTATTATTAGTGGTAATGGTAGTTGTTAATTATCATTTCTATTGTTATTGTTACTATTTCAATATGATTATGATGATTTATTATTTATAATTATTAGTTTTATTAGTTAGTATTATCAATAATGGTTATGAATAAGTGTTACTATTATTATTAACTATTATTATTAATTGTTGTTACTATTATTATTATCTTTAGTGTTGTTGATTATTATTAGTATTATTAATATTATTGTTGCTAATCATGTTGTTAATATTAATGTTATTATTATTGTAATTTATTATTTTAGTAAGAGTTATTGTAATATTATTAGTACTATTATTGTATTTATTATTATTATTGTTATTATTGTTATTGATGCTATTACCAATTATGATTATTATTATTAGTAGCATCATTTCTTATTGCCAAGCCTATACCCTTTATCCAAACCCATACCCATTAGCATAATCTTACCCATTAACCTACACGCATTAGCCCAATAAACCCACTACCCTAAACACCCTCCCTATATAATACTAACTTAACCTTAATCATAAACTTAATCCTATATCTTCTCCTCCTACTCTTCTCCCACAACCGTCATCTCCTTGCATCTCCAGCAACCAAGCCTCCTTGCCTGCCGTCACCATGGCCGAGAGGCTTCTCCCCCCTGCACACCCACCTTAGCCATCACTGTCGCAGACCTGTGGTCATGCCTCTCCCCTCTGGCAGCTCCCATCTCCATCACCATCACCTGACCGAGCCCCATCATCCCTGGCATGCCACTTACCAGCCAATGCCCACTAGTTGTGAGCACCCAACCGAGCCCCATCTTCCATCTGCACCATGCGCATCTTCAATCCATGGCCAAACCTCTCATTGGCTAGAGCACCTCCACCATCACATGGCCACCTCCTTCTCCATCTCCTAAACCCCCATGGTAGCCCCCAACCTCCCCATGTATAGCTGTCCTCTGCCCTGGCCTCAGCAGTAGCCTGGTTCCTCCCTCAACAGCAGTAGCCCAGAGCCCCACGCACTGACTGAGACCTGGATCCCCTACACCCTCTGAAACCAAATAGCACACAACCCTCAAAGCCAGGAGCTCCACGCCCTCCTCTCTGCGTCCGATGCCGCTGAGCCCCCTAACCATCGCCTCCACTTTGCTCCATCACCTCCGCTGGAGACTAAACTCATCACCGATCTCTGCGAGATCCGCCGGAGCTCTGACAAACATTGCCGTGTGTTGATCTCTCTCTCTCTCTCTCTCAATGTTTATATTATGTGTTGCGTAAATATTTACATGTTGGGAATGTGTATTTTGATGTGGTGTTAATTATTGGAATGTGTGTGTTTAATTGTATCTTGTGTGTGTTGTGTATGTGAGTGAGTGTGTGCGTGTGTGAGTTTGTGTGTGTGTTGTTGGAGGAGAGACTACAATGAGGAAGGTGATGCCATGCCAAGTGTCTTGCCAAGTGTCATCGAAGACCGCCAGGAAAGGCAAAGTGACAGTGGCAGAAAAATCAGCAGCAGCAGAAGTCAGAATGGTCGGTCGACCGGCCCGGTCGACCGACGTGCACAGCATGCACAGGAACGGTCGCGGTCGACCGGCCGGTCGACCGCAGGGCTCTGACTGACAAACACCCAACTCTCGGGTTTTCTGGGTCGACCGCCCGGTCGACCGGAAGCCCTTGACTGACAAAACCCAACTCTCGGGTTTTCTGGGTCGACCGGCCCGGTCGACCGGTATTGGAGAATTGGGAGGTCGGTCGACCGCCCGGTCGACCGACAGACGGGTTCTGGGTAAAAATCTGCTGATCCGTTTTTTGAGGTATTTAAGCCTCATGTTGATTCTAGGGTTTGTAACCTGCGGGAATTGTAGTTGCTCTGAGTACTCTTGCATTCAAAGGGACTTAGAGTTATTGTAATCATCTTCCACAAATAAATCTCTCCATTGATTGCCCCGAGGACGTAGGCATTCAGGCCGAACCTCGTTAGATCTGTTGTTTGCGATTGGGTGATTCTCTTCTTGGTTGTGATTGATTTAATTGTTCGAGGAGATCTGAGGATTCTCTGTTTGGTTCGTTGTTGTGATTTGTATGCGCGCACAACAAGTGGTATCAGAGCATCCAGGTTACGCTTGGGATTCTGAGGATTCGAAGGGTTCCAGATCTGATCAGGTGGAGATCGTGTGTCGATCTCAGGTCAGAGGTATTGGTGTTCTAGGAGATCGTGTGTCGATCTCAGGAGGACGCATGGAGGGCTCGTTGAATCTGTGTTTGGAGTAGATCCGGTGAGAAACTCAATCTAGGGTTTCAAGAGGCAGGTAAAAATCCCATTTTTATCTGAGTAGAGATTTATTCTAATCTGGTTATTCTTCCGCATAAATAGAGAAACAAAAGAAGATCTCAATGGCAGAAGAAACTGCATCTGTTAAGACAATGAACAATCACCCAAGGATTGAAGTTGTTAAGTTTAATGGGACTAACAATTTCGGTATGTGGAGATGTGAGGTTATGGATGCACTGAATGCATCAAACCTCGAGGACACTCTCCTATTGGAGAGGAAGAAGAACACTACCACTGATGAAGATTGGGCAAAGATGAACAGATCGGCATGTGGCTTGATACGTTCATGCTTGTCACAAGACATAAAATACCTTGTGCAACATGAGACGTCAGCGAAGAAACTGTGGCAAACCCTTGAAAAGAAGTACCTGAAGAAGAGTGTAGAGTCCAGGTTGCAGCTTAAGAGTAAGCTGTATCAGTTCAGGATGCAGAAGGGGAGCACAGTCAATGAGCACATTAACCGGTATACGAAGCTTCTTACAGATCTGCTGAATTTGGATGTCAAGCTAGAAGAGGAAGATAAGGCTGTTATCTTTCTGAATTCACTACCTGCAGAGGAGTACGAGACATTCACACTGACCTTTATTAATGGAAGGCAGAGCTTGGATTATGATGAGGTGTCATCTTCATTGATTAGTTATGAAACAAGGAAGAATGAAAGATATCCCTCTCAGACAAGTTCATCAGCAGAGGCATTGGAAGTAAGAGGTAGAGGTTCATCAAGGAAGGGAAAGGAGATTAGGGGAAGATCAAAGTCCAGGCCGGGCTTCAGGGATCTCAAGAAAAATCAGTGCGCATTCTGCAAAGAGATTGGGCACTGGAAAGTAGACTGTCCAAAATTCAAGGGAAAGAAGAAAGAGTCAAAATCTGAAGCAAATCTCGCAAAAGTGGTAAAAACTGCAAGCAGCAAATCACAGGCAGATGGATCAGATTCGGATTCTTCAGTGTTCTCGTTTTCAGTCACCACTCCTGTCATTGGTTACTCGGGGAGAACGAGTGGATCTTGGATACAGGTGCAACATATCATGTATGCCCTAATCGAGACTGGTTTACCAGTTTTGAGAAGTTGGAGGGGTATTCGGTCGTCATGGGCGACGATCACCCATGCATCATGGAGGGTGTTGGCACTATTCCAATCAGGATGTTTGATGGATGGTGAGGGAATTGAAAGAAGTGAGATATGTTCTTCAGCTAAAGAGGAACTTGATCTCTGTAGGAGTTTTGGAATCACTGGGGCTCGGAGTGTCAATTAAGGATGGAGTTCTTAAATGACAAAGGGCTCGATGGTGGTGTTGAAGGCCGATCGCCGTAACTTGTATTATTTGAAGGGTAGTACAGTGACAGGGCAGGTGGCAGCTTCAACCAGTCAGAAGGAAGATTCAACCCGGCTGTGGCACATGAGGCTGGGACATGTAGGGAAGAAATCAATGCAAACTCTTGTGAAGAAAGGGTTGCTGAAGGGTGCTGAGACCTGCAAGCTGGATCTATGTGAACATTGCATCATCGGCAAGAAGACCAAGGTGAAGTTTGGCACAGCTTCGCACTGCACAGAGGGTATTCTTGACTATGTTCACACGGATGTATGGGGACCTACCAAGACTGCATCGATTGGAGGTAACCACTATTTTGTGTCGTTCATTGATGACTACTCTAGGCGCTGTTGGGTGTACACTATGCGACACAAAGGTGAAGTCCTAGAGCTGTTTGTGAAGTGGAAGGCTAATCTGGAGAGAAGCACAGGAAGGAAGATCAAGGTTCTTCGTTCTGACAATGGAGGGGAGTACAAATCCGATCCGTTCCTACAGCTATGCCATGATGAGGGCATCGAGAGACACTTCACAGTACCGGAGAATCCGCAACAAAATGGGGTGGCTGAGAGGATGAACCGAACTCTGCTAGAGAAGGTTCGATGTATGTTATCCAATGCAGGACTGCCAAAGAAGTTCTGGGCTGAAGCTTTGGGGTATGCATGCCACCTTGTGAACAGGTTGCCGTCGTCTGCAATAGGGGGGAAAACTCCTCTTGAAGCTTGGTCAGGAAGAACTGCTCAGGATTATGATTTGCTACGGGTTTTCGGATGTCCAGCCTACTACCACGTCAGAGAGGACAAGTTGGACCCAAGGGCAAAGAAAGGGGTGTTCGTTGGCTTCAAGCGAGGAACCAAGGGGTTCAAGATTTGGGACCAAAAGGACAACAAATTCATAATCAGCAGGGATGTCACATTCGATGAGGCTTCACTGATGAACCCTACGGTCTCTAAGCAGGTGGAGACCAGCAAGACCAAGGAGCTATTGCAGCAGGTGGAGAGTGATGCAGATCCACCATCTCTAGAGGATTCAGTATCAGTTCGGATCATTCCTGAGGTGACACAGGGTGGTGATCAAGTTGCAGAAGAAGATGCTGAAGTTGTTGAAGAGGGTCAGGAGCAAGACATGGATACCGTTCCAGATCCCACTGCAGTTGGAAGACCAAGAAGGAATACTAGGAGACCTGGTTGGCTCACCACCGATATGGTTGTTGCATATACACTTCCAGTTGTTGAAGATGCTATTCCATATACATTCAGGGAAGCTGAGATTAGTTCAGAAGCAGAGAAGTGGAAAGAGGCCATGAATGAAGAGATGAATCTCTTTATAAGAACAACACATGGGAACTCACCAAGTTGCCCAAGGGGAAGAAGGCCATAGGGTGCAAGTGGGTATTTGCAAAGAAGCAGGGATCTCTCCAAGAGGATGCAGTGCGCTACAAGGCAAGGCTGGTGGCTAAAGGCTACGCTCAGAGAGAAGGAATCGACTATAACGAGGTGTTCTCCCCAGTAGTTAAACACTCGTCTATTCGGATTCTATTGGCTTTGGTGGCGCAGAATAAGTTGGAACTTGACCAACTTGATGTGAAGACCGCCTTTCTCCACGGCGATCTTGAGGAGGAGATTTATATGACACAGCCCACAGGTTATAAAGCTGCAGGGAAGGAAGATTTAGTATGTAAGCTGAAGAAATCGCTGTATGGTTTGAAGCAGTCTCCTAGACAGTGGTACAAGCGATTTGACAGCTTCATCAGGAAGAAGAAGTACACACGAAGCCATTTTGATCATTGTGTGTATTACAACAAGTTACCATCAGGTGAATATATCTATCTACTTCTTTATGTAGATGATATGCTGATTGCTTCTAGGTCAAGATCTGCTATTGATTCTCTGAAGAAGATGTTATCGTCAGAGTTCGAGATGAAGGACCTGGGGAAGCAAGGAAAGTATTGGGCATGGAGATCACAAGAGACAGGAAAGTTGGCAGGATAAGTTTGACTCAGAAGGCTATCTGGAGAAGGTACTGCAGAGGTTTAATATCGGGAAGGATACTAAGTCTGTTAGTACACCAATGGCGCCGCACTTCAAATGTCAGCGAAGATGTCTCCAAGGAGTGTTCAAGAGCGTGTGCATATGTCTCATGTTCCATATGCCAATGCGGTGGGTAGCTTGATGTATGCAATGGTGTGTACGCGGCCAGATATTTCACAGGCAGTCTCCATGGTGAGTCGATACATGCATGACCCTGGACAGGGTCATTGGGAAACTGTAAAATGGATTCTGAGGTACATCAAGGGAACTGTTGATGTAGGCCTAGTGTTCGAGAAAGACGACACCGGAAAGCAAGAGTGCATAGGGTATGTTGATTCAGACTATGCAGGTGATCTTGACAAACGTCGGTCGACGACGGATATGTCTTCACATTCTCGCAGGCACCGGTGAGTTGGCGCTCCACACTTCAGTCTACTGTCGCGTTGTCGACTACAGAGGCTGAATAATGGCTATGACAGAGGCCATGAAGGAGGCAATTTGGCTTCAAGGATTGCTTGATGACTTGGGCGTGGAACAGGATATTTTGAAGATAAACTGTGACAGCATGAGTGCCATTTACTTGGCGAGGAACCAGGTCTATCATGCAAGAACGAAGCACATCGATGTCAGGTATCACTTTGTTCGGGAGATTCTGGAAGAAGGTGACATTGATTTGTTGAAGATTCACACTTCAGAGAATCCGGCCGATATGCTTACAAAGGTGGTGTCGGGGGTAAAGTTTGCACACTGCAAAGACTTTCTCCATGTCCTTCAGGTGAAATGAGCTTGCTGAAGCTCATTTGGGTGAACTACGGACGGCTTGATCCCTTGGGCAGGGGTACGTAGGCAACCAGGTTGGTGCAGCCGCTATCGAGTCTGAATTCGGCTCAGATTTGGAAATCTTCACCGAGGTGGAGAATTGTTGGAGGAGAGACTACATTGAGGAAGGTGATGCCATGCCAAGTGTCTTGCCAAGTGTCATCGAAGACCGCCAGGAAAGGCAAAGTGACAGTGGCAGAAAAATCAGCAGCAGCAGAAGTCAGAATGGTCGGTCGACCGGCCCGGTCGACCGACGTGCACAGCATGCACAGGAACGGTCGCGGTCGACCGGCCGGTCGACCGCAGGGCTCTGACTGACAAACACCCAACTCTCGGGTTTTCTGGGTCGACCGCCCGGTCGACCGGAAGCCCTTGACTGACAAAACCCAACTCTCGGGTTTTCTGGGTCGACCGGCCCGGTCGACCGGTATTGGAGAATTGGGAGGTCGGTCGACCGCCCGGTCGACCGACAGACGGGTTCTGGGTAAAAATCTGCTGATCCGTTTTTGAGGTATTTAAGCCTCATGTTGATTCTAGGTTTGTAACCTGCGGGAATTGTAGTTGCTCTGAGTACTCTTGCATTCAAAGAGACTTCGAGTTATTGTAATCATCTTCCACAAATAAATCTCTCCATTGATTGCCCCGAGGACGTAGGCATTCAGGCCGAACCTCGTTAGATCTGTTGTTTGCGATTGGGTGATTCTCTTCTTGGTTGTGATTGATTTAATTGTTCGAGGAGATCTGAGGATTCTCTGTTTGGTTCGTTGTTGTGATTTGTATGCGCGCACAACATGTGTGTGTGTGTGTGTTGTGCAAGTATTATTGTGTGCTTTCTGTGCTATATGTAAGTGTGTAATAATGTGTATATGACTGTGTGTATTATTTATATGTTGGGTGAATGGGTATGAAGATATGTATGTATTTATGTTTGTAAATGTGAGTTAATATGTGTGTATGATGTGTATGCATGTGTGGGTATGTATATATAATATGTATGTATGTGTATACTCGTGCGCGCGCGCGCGCATGTACCCCCCCCCCCCCCCCCCCCCCCCCCCCCCCCCACCCCCAGACGACTGTACCCTTTATTTGAAGGCCTCCTGCATTATGAGCTAAGAAGCCCAACTGCTGATCAGAACAAGAAATGAAGGTAATTTGCCATATGAAAGGATCCCAAGATATACAAATTCTTCCACCCTCACTGTAATCATGATTAGTTTTAATAAGCCAGGTGTCTGGTATACATTTCTGTAGTTTATCAAGCTTGGACTCCTTGAGTTTTGTTTCAAGTAAAGCTACAATTGAAGGGTTGTATTTATGTATATAAGGTTTAACATCCTTCCTCCTCAATTTCTTATTCGACCCCCTAACATTCCAAATTAACGCCGACATGAGGGAATGAGATGTTTAAGTAGATCTTGGACTCCTAATGGGGATAGAAGAAGTAACTCCTGCCTTTTAAATTTGCCATGCCTTTTATCCCTTTCTTTTTTAGCTTTAGATAATTCTAACAGCCAGTCTGGGTTATCTTTTGCAATAATAGGAGGAAAATCATCCTCTAAGGAATTAAGCTGCTGTCGAATACTAGGATTAGAATCCACTATTTCTGAAATATCAGTAGAATGAGTCTGAGGTAGTAATGAATTGGTTTCTGCAGCAGGAGTAGAAAGCCTTTGTTGATGACTATCAGAGTTATCTATCACAGGCATTTCTGATATTTCAGAGTTACCAAGGGCAGAATGTACCAAGGCATTGTGCATTTTTGGAGAAACAGATACTGAGCTGTGCAGGTTTATATTATTGGCTTGGATGGCAGTAAGGTCAGCTTTGGAATTGGATTCTTTCCTGGTTACAGAAATCTCCATGTTGTCGTGATCATGAAGAGATATGACTGAAACTTGTAAATCAACACTCTGGTGTGCCTCCTGCATTGTGATTTCTGATTGGAGTCCAGAAATTTGTTTGTTCTGAGCCAAGAAAATGGTTCAGGTTCAGGTTGGACACCTTCAACTTGTTGCTCAAAAATCAGGTTCTCTACCTGATTGCTATTTATCAACATGTGTTCAATATTAGCAGTTTCCTTTTTGCTTCCATACCTGTTTTGTGGGGTATTGATGGACCAAATGACCAAAACTGCTACATTTGAGCATCTTGGAGGCAGCCACTCATATTTAATGTCCACTTTCACTTTATCACCTCATTCAACTTCCAAATATACACAGTTCTTTGTAGGCAAGTTAGCTGAAATTTCTACAAAACAACGGGCATATTCAAGCCTCTAAAATGTGTTGGTTTCTAGGATCAATCTGATAACTAATCAATATCACTAAAATATCAACAATTTAATTGCCGGTCGGTAATATCAGGTGGGAGGTTTTCCGTTCAATAGAACGTTCCTTAATTTAAGAACCACCTTTCAATTTCCTTTCTTGGTTAAACACCAATTAGACTGATATAAATCAGTCTCAATATACTGAATAGTATATCCCCTGTATAAAGAAATTAATTCACTTATACAGTACTTGGAGTGAGGTACGCTTAAAGGGAATCTCCTTAAGACAATTACGTCCCCGCACTGGTGCTAACGGTTACTGGATGCTGGTCTCCTAAGATACAACACTCCTTCACGGTATTTGGATAGCACTACCAAATCACCGTACGGTCGAACTGTAGTTAACCAGTACCTTCACAGGATTATTGAAGCAGCGGGACAAAGACAAATTTCGGGAGAATATTTGCCTTTACTTTGGAGGAGCACCCACTGTAGAGGAAGAAGGAAGGTTGAAGAATATTCTTCTTCAGAAGTCCCAGATTCAGACAACAATTCTATTAAAGAATCTGTTGAATTTTCTTAGCCCTCTTTCAAAACGAATTTTTACAGAATCTCTTTTGGAAGCCGCTTCGGAAACCGAATTACTAATTTTCCACTTCCTATTTGGAAGTTACTTCAAGACTGAGAGAGAGGATCTTCTTTAGATTTCTTACTGTTGGTGTGTTGTTTTCAATTGAGAATTCGGAGCGCTATTTATAGCGCTCCGGGAGGGGCCAACTGGTCCGAACCCAACGAAAAGTTATAATGGTTCAGTCTGAACCGCGCAACCGTTGGCCGTCCAACTGCCGCGACAGCCGTTGGCGGAGCGGTTCGGATCCGGATAGCGGAGCGGTTAGGATCCGGATAGCGGAGCGGGTATACTTCGCGTAACCCATACCCATGAGACCCAGTTCAAAAAGAACCAGCCGGGTAGGGAACCTGAACCCGGACCGGACCCGGACCCGGTCCCGGCTCGAGCCCGCGCGCATGTGCGGGCATGGTTTCCTCCCAATCGCGCGCAAAAACTCCAAGTACCCAAAGGGCACGCCCTTTGTTCTCAATTTTCTCTATTTAAACACTACAAACTTCCATCCCATGGCCAATGTGAGACTAAATGCTTTTAGCTACCTTTAGTCTCATTTTGCTTTGAATTAGGCAATCTTAAGACTTGATATCTCATTCATTCGAAGTCAGAATTGAACATGTGAATATACCACGTTCATCCCCAATGGAAGGAGAACACACTCCAACCATCATCCAAGTGATTCGATCAACGGATCTCGCCGTAATTCAATTCAAAGATTCACATATATATATTCTTCATATTTCAACAATCCCCCACAATGAATGGAGATTCAAGGAATTGATACACAAAGAGACTGACTCTATTGTGAAAGGTACTTTAGAAAAAAACTGCATCAGGATAGGTGAACTAAGTCTTGAACCTTCCATAGCGAAAGCTTTATTGGACTTACTGCTAATCAGTGAACTAGGTCTTGAACTGTTAGCCGTTATGTAAGCCAAGTCAACAAGCTTCACACAGTGACTTTCCAAATCAACTTTGGTTCTCGGCTGTGTCCGTTTTGGCTCTGGACATTCTTAGTTTCAGAGAGTATCTTTAGGGAATAACAGCCTCCGTAGAAATTCCCAAAGAGCCGACCCACTCTATACTCACATAGGTGATCGTCCTATTAAGAGTAGTCTACTCTACTCCACTTGTTTTTAACAAGATATAGGCATCATTAAAAGCGTTAACCTTATCCCTAATCCACTTGTAGAAAAGCACTTATGTGCACCTTAGGAATGGATTGGAGTCAATCTCCCAAGTGCTTACTTGCTGAGTCAATCATAACTAGTTTTTTCCTCTTGAACTTAGTCCGTGGGATCTCCAGTCGCTAAGTGAGGTTTCCATTAAGCTGACTCGTAAGTTAGGCTTTTAGACCCATTCCCCTCGATGCGCAGTTTATACGCTCTCCACTTAAACCTTTAGTAAGTGGATCCGCTAAATTATCTTTTGACGAGACAAAGTCAATAGAGATAATTCTATTTGAGAGCAACTGCTTAACAGTATTATGTCTACGACAAATATGTCTAGACTTACCGTTATATATAACATTTTGTGCCCTAGATATAGCTGCTTGATTATCGCAGTGTATACATATAGTGGGCACTGGCTTTTGCCATAATGATATATCTTTCAAAAATTGTCGAAGCCATTCTGCTTCTTCTCCGGTCTTATCTAAAGCTATGAATTCTGATTCCATAGTGAAACGGGCAATACATGTTTGCTTAGAAGATTTCTAAATACCGCTGCTCCTCCTAGAGTAAATACGTATCCGCTAGTTGATTTTGATTCCTCAGAATCTGCAATCCAATTAGCATCACTGTATCCTTCAAGTACAGGTGGATACTGTCCATATCTCAAGGCATATTCCTTGGTATGTGATATGTAACCCAATACTCGTAGTAAAGCAGTCCAATGTTGATCACTAGGATTACTAGTGTATCTGCTTAACTTGCTTATACCGTAAGCAATATCGGGTCTAGTGCAATCTATCAAATACATTAGACTTCCGATAATCTGAGAATACTCCAACTAGCATATTCCAGTTCCTGTATTCTTATGAAGGTGGACGTGTGGGAAAAAGGATTTGTATTCTCTTTTATCCCATGATCCTTAAATCTTTCTATCATCTTATCCACGTAGTGAGATTGAGATAGACTGATTCCATCTGGTGTTCTAATTATTTTAATTCCTAAAATTACATCAGCAACCCCTAGATCCTTCATGTCAAAACTGTTGGATAACATTCTTTTAGTGGACTTAATAATTTCAATATTAGTCCCAAGTATCACATGTCGTCTACATAAAGACAAACAATGATACATGCATTTCCAGCTGTTTTAGTGTAAACACACTTATCGCATTCATTGATAGTGAATCCATCTTTGATCATGACATTATCAATTTCTCATGCCATTGTTTTGGAGCCTCCTTTAGACCGTATAGGATTTTACCATTTACACACTTTATGTTCTTGGCCCTTGACTATAAATCCTTCAGATTGCTCCATATATATTTCTTCATTTAATTCACCATTTAAGAATACAGTCTTGACATCCATTTGATGGATATCTAAGTTATGCAATACTGCAATTGCAATCAACATCCGAATGGATGTTATTCTTATTACTGGTGAATAAGTATCGAAGTAGTCAAGTCCTTCTTTTTGTCGATACCCTTGGCTACTAATCTAGCCTTATACTTATCGATAGATCCATCGGGTTTTAATTTTCTTTTGAAAATCTACTTACACCTGTAGGCTGTCTAAAAATCACTAAAAGACAAGCCATTAAAAAGCCGCGTCTCAACATCAAGGCGCGTGGGCTCGACACCCGCGTCTCAACATCAAGGCGCGTGGGCTCGACACCCGCGTCTCAACATCAAGGCGCGTGGGCTCGACACCCGCGTCTCGGTTATAACCGCCCTGGTTATAGGGCCAGTCGCCGCCCACATAGCGGGGAGGTCAGCCCCTCGTTGTGGAGCGTTTTTAGGGGGCACGTTCACCCTGGAACCCCTATAAATAGCCCCGTCGCTATTGAAGAAGGGGTCGGATTTTCTTTAGTTAGACGACAACAAGACAGAGACAGGAGAAAGAGAGCTAAACTCTTCAACAAGCTCGCTGCGTACGAGTTGCCCTTTGCCTACCTTCTCTTTGAGAGTTTTGGTAGACAGAGCTGTGTTACTCCTTCTACCAGCCAAAGAGAAGATCCCTGACGATCCCGACGGTCATCCGGTCAACGGAGAACAAGATTCACTCTCCACCGCCACACGAAGAACCCAGCACTAAACAAAGGGAGGATTCAAGACTCAACATCCTCCCTCCCTTGTAATCGGAGTATTAATCCGTTGTAAACTTTCAATTGATTCAAGGAAACTTTACGCGAATTTTTCCTCTGCGAACAAGAGATGGCGACTCCGCTGGGGACTTCATTTGTCACTGATGAGCAAATCGTGGCGCAGGATGACGTCCTTCGTGAGGGAAAGATGGTCGAATCGCTCGTTGTCGAGTTCGACCAGGCAAAGTACGAAGAGTTTCTCTCTTCCGGCTCCAAGAGCCCCAGGACCCGCGTCTGCCGCAGGGTCTCGACGGGGAATGCCCCCGAAGCCCGATCTGAAGCTCTCTCGGGCGCTGCTGCTGCCAACTGTGCCAAGCAAGATACACGCGCCAACACCTCTCAGAAGGCCCGCGTGATCTCAGGCACAACTGCTGCTGCGATCAACCGCGCAGCACTGAACACACGCGTCAATGTCTCTCAGGAGACCCGCGTGGTCCAAATCTCTGGTGTCCAGCATCAGGTCGTCGTTGGTCTCTCTCCACCTCCACGACGCAACCGAAATGCCGAGCGTCGTCAGAGGAGACGTGCGCGTCAGCTACAAGTTGGAACCTCTGGTTGTCCGACTGAGGCTGGACGCGACGTACAACCTGGCGCCTTGCCCGCGCCACGTCCAGCACGAGAAGTCCGCGTTTGGCGGCCCAAACGCGAGACTCCTCAAGCTAGGTCCTCTGAAGACCAACTCACCAAACGCCAAGGTGAAGCCTCTGCGCCTCGTCAAGCGCGAGAGGCACGCGCCCATAAGCGTGGGGCCCAGCAGCCCATCCTCTCTCAAACGTCTCTGCCCCGACGCGCCGAGCCGCAGCGCGGCAATCGCGTCTCGTCCCAACAGAGACGCCTGACGCGCGTCTTACAGCCGCGGCGCGAAAATCGCGTCCCTGAAGCCTGCGTCCAGGCTATACAGCACATGGATGCCTCCTGTCTTCGACGTTGTGAGGCTAGTCTCTTCGATCCCCCTCCCGTGGATTTGAGGGATTACTTGACGAAGAAAAGAAGTGCCAATCAGGTCACTTCATCATGTTGCTGCCAACGGCTCATCCGTATGCTTTCTGAGTGCCGTTGTGGTTCAGGTGTGCACCAGCAGTCTTTAGTTAGACAGCTGACCCTGATTCCCCCGTCAGCCAAAAGAAGGCGCTCCCACAGAAGGAGAACCTTCTCTGACATTGAGTACCCGGAGCTCACTGCGAATATGACGAGCAGGAGCAAGGGAAAACAACCTGCAGTCAGCTCTGACGAGTCTGACTCTGAACCGGAAGGAGTGTACCGACACACTCGCACCCGGACCGGGGCCATTCCCCCGATTGATTATAATGCCTTAGCCCATGGCATTAAAGTGAATGATTCTCACTCCGCCGTAGTGGAATCACGGGCTTCAAACTCTTCCGTTGAGAAGGAGGCCTCCGCCTACATGACAGGCACTCCTGAGGAAACGGCTAGACGTTTAGAACAAATCCAGAAGGCACAAATGGATATGATTCTTTCTCAGCAGGAATCTATCGACTCCCTCAAGCAGATGCTTGCACAGTTGCTCGAAGACAGGAGGAAGTCTCCTCCTAAAAAGACGAAGGGCAAAGGGAGAAAGGGAGAAAGCTCATCTTCCGAACCTTCTGAGGAGAGGCAGCGATCTACTTCTAGTTCGTCCAAATCCTCGTCGCAAGTAAAGGGCGACCAAGACCAGGGAAAGGCTCATGCTAAAAGAATGAGTCAATTGGAGCAACGCCTCGAGGCCCTTACCAACCGTAAAGGCCTCCAAGAAGCTGGGGTGGTCCGGCCCTATCCTGCTGAATGGGACTTGGTTCCATACCCGTCCAAGTTCAAGGCTCCAACCCTTCAAGCATTCGATGGGAAAGGGTCACCCAACCAACACATCTACTACTTTAAATCCCAAACCGGGAATGTAGTAGATAACGACGCCATCCTGGCTCGTCTGTTCATCGGCACCCTGAAAGGGCTGGCCTTTGAATGGTTCATGAAGCTCCCAGAAGGTTCTATCAAGAACTGGGGCGATTTGGAGAAGCTTTTCTTAACGCGCTTCTTCGAGGATGACTCGGAAGTCACGATGCCCACCCTTTTGGCTACTAAACAGCGAAAGGGAGAGTCCGTCAAGTCTTTCGTGGAAAGATTTCGGAACGTGGCACTCCGATGTCCGAGCGGCATGACCCAGACCACACTGGTGGAAACATGCCGCCACAATCTCCAAACCTCACTCCTTGCTCAAATAGGAGTTGCTGAAAGCCGCACCTGGAAGCAATTAGTCCAACAAGGTGAACAGGCTGAGGAGATTGTCGCCCGCGTCAGAGCGGAGGAAGGTAAGCCCAGGCCGGAAAGGTCGACAAGGCGTGCGCCAGACACATCCCTCCAAACAAAGCGGAAGGATAACTTGGCAGCAGAGACCAAACCTCCTGCTAAACCTCAACTGGTCAAGGGAGGTGGCTCTTCAAGCCAACCACGGGCCAACAAGCAATATTCCTTCAAGGAGGAACATGTCGATTCACTCTTTAAACTACTCAACAAGAGTAACCGACTGAAGCTCCCTGAAGCTAGGCGCCCCGAGGAGGTCGGCAAGACCGACAATCCCACCTATTGCTTGTACCACAGGATGCTGGGGCACCCTACCAAAAGCTGCTACGTCTTCAAGGACATCCTTCAAGCTCTGATTGACGCGGAGGTGTTAAAGCTCCGACCAGAGCAGAAGAAGGTGACGGCCAATGTGACGTCAGTTCTCCAGTTCGGAAGACAACCTCCGACACCCTCTGGAGTAGTCCCTATCCCAAGAGGAGAGCTGAGAGTGGTCAACACAGACCCTCACCAGCAGCAAGAGAAAGGCTTGGTACCTGTCCCCACACCTCAAGGGAAATCATGTGGGTCCACCCTGACCTTGTCAATGAACGGCAATGGACTACTGTGACCAACAGGAAATCCAAAGGCAAGGCAAAGGCTTCATCCTGCAATGTGGTGTGTGCCTCCTCTCGAGAAGCCGAGACTGATGTTCCCTCGTTAACCGATTCCGAGGAGGAAACAATAGTCTTGGCCGCGGAGCCTAACCAACCGATGACGGGAACCCGCTCAGGACAGCCCTACTTGAAGCAGTATGGCGAAACGGCGGCAACCCCTCCACAACCAACTGCAGAGCCAACCAAGCCCTCCACAAGACAACCCGTGGAGAAACAGAAGGAGACTCGATTTTCTCGAGCCCTTCAGAAGGGCATCACGGAAGGATCTACGGCGCCTTACCGCTTTGATGTCCTGGCTCAATTGGCCAACATCCCGGCGCGGATTACCTTGTATGAACTTCTTAGACTATCAAAGTCGACTAGAGAAGCTCTGCAAGAAGCTCTGGCAAATGCTGAGGTCTTCATGACCCAGGTGCCAAAGGAGGAAGATGTAGAGAATTGTCTCCACACCTCCCAGAATGCCCCCTGCATCACCTTCACGGCAGAGGATATGCAGGTTAAAGGGAAGCATGATCGACCCCTGTACTTCACAGGGTATATTGGATCATCCGAAGTGAATCGCATCCAGGTAGATCCCGGGTCTGCATTGAGCATCATGCCTCGCAGAGTCATGCAGCATCTTGGGATTCCCACTCACCGTTTGAGCCCTACCCAGACGACCATTTATGGGTTCAATGCCAATAGTACCCGTCCGATGGGGAAGGTTAAGCTCAAATGCCGGATCGGAGATCTGAAGACGGAAGTGACATGTTACGTCATCGACGCTGACACTTCCTACAATCTATTGCTAGGACGACCTTGGATTCACCGCAACTCCATCGTTCCCTCCACTCTCCATCAAGTCATGAAATACATTGACGAGGGTGGAAAGGTGCAGACATTGATTGCCGAAAGGCATCCATTCAAAGGGGTCGAGAATTATTTCACAGACTCCTTACTGTACCAAGATCCTGTGGAGACGGATGAAGTCCCGCAACCGGAAGAACCAGACTCTGGCAATGAAGCCGACACCGAGCTGGAGGAAGATGAGTGTGCGTGGGAGCTAGATCCACCTGTAACGGGCGTTAGTAAGCCCGATGTTGATAATACCCCCGCTGATGATGTAGGCGGTTGGTACATTAATGAAGAATTGGATTTAGCGTATTTTTCTGTGTTTGCTTCTGATTCAGTGCCGTCAGACACTAGTACCGACGTGGATAACGATCTCTGGTCGGCAATGGATGCCTTGACATCGTTGCATGTACCAGTGAAATCGTCCTTTGAAACATGTCGAAATGTCGACGATGCACAACAATCAATACTCATGGTTCCAGCGAGAAGGAAGGGCCAAAGACCGATTCTTTTCGGACGAATTGACTCCGAGCTAATGAATCATGAAGAATCAGAAAGCGAGCAGGAATCCCCTCAGTTCGGTCATTATGAGCCAAAGACACTCAGAATGATGAAAAACATGGGGTATGACCTAACCAGCAGACCCGGGTTGAACTTCGGCAAAGGAAGGAGAACGCTACTTCGATCCTTTGTGCCGAAAGGCAAAGCCCCCGATTATTATCATCGGACGCGCCGGGGGTTGGGCTATGTATCGACTCCGATCCCGTCAGCCTCTGATTCTGGAGGGCCATCAGGTCATAATTACTCTTCAGGCACGTCATCATGGGAGTCGGATGTCAGTGTCGGCAACATCTTCAGAGAACTTTCAGTGAACATGGTTTCAACAAGCCACCTGGAAGACGGAGATGAAGAAATGATCCAATCTGATACAGATCCTTGGATCAAACATTTAAATACTCTTTGGGATACCCGCTTTGAACAGCGCGAGCCACCCACAGAAGACAAGGTTGTTCAAGTCAATCTAGGAGATGAGGCCAATCCTAAGCCATCTTCATAAGTGACGGCCTGTCGCCTTCGGAGAAGAAGGATCTAATATCTCTTGTACAAGAGTATATAGACGTCTTCGCCTGGAATTACGAGGACATGCCTGGACTTGATCCTCAAGTGGCTATGCACCGCCTCAACATCAATCCGGACGCAAAACCCGTCAAACAACAGCAGCGACGGTTCCGTCCAGAAATAATGGAGGCAATTCAATCAGAAGTCAGAAAACTTATTGATTCTGGCTTCATCAGGGAAGAACAACATCCCGACTGGGTAGCCAACATTGTCCCAGTTGCCAAGAAGAACGGGAAGATCCGATCTGCATCGACTTCCGTGATCTAAACGAGGCTTGCCCCAAAGACGAATTCCCCTTGCCAATCACAGATGTCATGATTGACAATACATGTGGATTCGAACGAATGTCCTTCATGGATGGATTCTCAGGATACAATCAAATTAAAATGTATCCTGATGACGAAAAGCATACCTCCTTCAGGACACCTCTAGGGGTATATTGCTACACCGTCATGCCCTTCGGACTGAAGAATGCAGGGGCAACATATCAAAGGGCCATGAATGCCATTTTCCATCAGCAAATACGCAAAACGGTGGAGTGTTATGTTGACGACATCGCGGTGAAAAGTCGCGCTAAGGGTGATCACATAGCTGACCTGAAGGTGGTTTTTGACATCATGCGAGCTCATCAGCTAAAGATGAATCCCACCAAGTCCTTCCTGGGGGTGGCCAGTGGCAAATTCCTAGGATTTGTTGTAACTTCCACAGGAATCCATTTGGACCCGGAAAAGATCCGCGCTATCCAGGAGATGCAACCCCGAGAAACCTCAAGGAGCTCAGGGGATTGCAAGGACGATTGGCGTACATCCGCAGGTTCATCTCAAACCTTTCCGAAGATGCCAACCCTTCGCTAAGCTGATGAAGAAGGGTGTCTCGTTCATTTGGGACGACGCTTGTCAACAAGCATTTGAGGAAATCAAGCAATACCTCACCCAACCACCAGTCCTTGCAGCTCCGATATCCGGAAAACCTTTCCTGGTATACGTTCGAGCAATGGATCATTCTTTGGGAGCTCTACTAGCTCAGAATGATGATCAAGGGCGAGAACAAGCAATCTACTATTTGAGTAGAACAATGATCGGAGCCGAACATCGGTACAACCCGATCGAGAAGGAATGTTTGGCATTAGTGTTCGCCATT
Source organism: Agave tequilana (assembly GCA_038442645.1). NCBI lineage: Eukaryota > Viridiplantae > Streptophyta > Magnoliopsida > Asparagales > Asparagaceae > Agave > Agave tequilana. The sequence continues at coordinate 312,648 of JAVJIF010031452.1, forward strand.
CAGAAAATGCGACACTATTTGGTAGGCCAGACAATAAACGTCATATCAAAAGTCAACCCCTTGAGGTTACTTATGACAAAGCCTTCATCGCTAAATGGCCGACTGGCAAAATGGGCCATATTGTTATCTCAATATGAAATGCACTTTTTACCACAGAAGGCCATTAAAGGACAAGCGGTGGCGGATTTCCTGGCTGAACACCCGGATCCGAGGGCAGCCAGACTCTACGAGGATCTCCCAGATGAAATCGTCGAAGTCTGCTCGACTCAGACATCGTTCGAAGGCCAAGTATGGCAACTTTTCTTCGACGGTGCATCCAGAACAAGCCCAAAAGGACACATCGTAGCGGGGGTAGGAGTAGTACTCGTCTCGCCACAGAATTATGTGATTCCCCGAGCTGTCTCATTAACCGAGCCTTGTTCCAACAATGTAGCAGAATACAACGCTCTTTTGATTGGGATACAGCTCGCCGATGAGATTGGCGTTAAAAATCTCGAGGCGTATGGCGACTCTAAACTCATCGTCAGCCAAGTTCGCGGGGAGTACGAGGTCAGACATGAGGACCTAGTACCCTACTACAACGCAACTATCCGCATGGCCGAAAGGTTCACAAACTTCTATATTGACCATGTACCGCGCAGGCAAAATGCGCACGCAGATGCACTCGCATCCTCGCGGCCTCCTTAGCTCTTCCAGCTGGAGCAATGGAGAAAGTATTCGTCTACAGCCACGACCTGTATTGCCCGAGAACTGCCCTCGAAGACTATCAGGAGTCAAAGGGAGAGTATCAAGGCAAAGAAGCGCTGGAATTGTCAACCGGGCCAGAGCTTAAAGACTGGCGATTCCCCTATATCGACTATGTCTTGTATGGCATCCTGCCTGAGGACGCCAAGGAAGCGGCTGCCATTCGAAGGAAAGCCCCTAAATTTTACTACAATGCGATTACACGAACATTGTATCGTCGATCGCATGACGGGATCTTGCTCCGGTGCCTCTCACCAAGCGAGGCTCAAGAGGTATTGAAAGAAGTCCACGACGGCATGTGTGGAGCCCACCAACCTGGCCCAAAACTGGCACATCGACTCCAAAGATTGGGTTACTACTGGCCCAAGATGATTGCCGATGCCATCACTTATGCCAAAAGATGTCATGCCTGCCAAGTACAAACGGCGATTTCATCCATCAAGCACCAGGTACCTCCACTCTACGACCTCTACCTGGCCATTTGAAATATGGGGAATGGACGTGGTTGGCCCTATCAGCCCACCATCATCAAAGGACATCGGTTTATTTTGGCAATAACCGATTATTTCTCTAAATGGGCCGAAGCTATTCCTCTGAAGGAGGTAAAATCGTCTAAACGTGATC